>VWZN01013116.1:968641-1062908 GCA_013396955.1 Regulus satrapa | reverse complement strand
TTTTTTTTTTTTTTGTTAATTCTAGGACCAGAGAATACAAGAGACTGAATTATCTGAATTATGCTTCTACAACAGAGCTGGGTTTCTCCTCATTGGGCATGGCAGAGCCTGGGGAAGCACTTCCTTTTGTTTGTTTTCTTAATGTTGCAAACAGCTGATCTGGAAGCCAGGAGAGGTCACCAGTTTATCTGGAAAACAGGTAGGAAAATGTGTCTTAGCTTCTCTACTAGATATTTGCTGTATTAAAGGATGGCGTGATTCTCCTTTCTCCATTCTATTTTAGTTCAATCATAAATTTTAAAAGTCTGATAATGCCTTGTATTCTAATTTATTTTTTATTTCTGAAAAATAGAAGGGGTTAATCTGCGTTTGACATTAGTAAACTACTTGTCTGTTGCAGTTATGCACCCAGAACATAATCCTGGACTCCTTAATGCTTTTCATCAAAGGGTTTTTTTTTTTAAACTGGATTATCATCCTAATGTTGCTTTCTTTGAAATATGACACAATTTTCTTTTCAATTTTTGTATGCAAGGCGCACACCAGCATCTCTCAGGATGAACTGAGTCAGAAGTCCACGCTCTTGGTCGATCTATTTATAATTCTATTGGTACATTCAGTGAATTATCTGGGCCCCTCAGTCAGGTACATGGTTACAGGCAGTGTTTGAATGGGCAGAGCTGCGTTTGCACAAGGTGTGGGAACCTGTGGAGATGTTTTGGGAGCACCAGGACTCTTGGTGCTGCAGTGGGTGGGAGGGAGATGGGCTGGTACAGCTGCCCAGCACCAAACGTGGTGTGCTTGTTTTGTAGCACAACACACAACAGCAGAGGTTGTTCAATGAAATGGAAAGATTTGCGAATTTAGGAAATGTTTACTTATAGTGCTTAATCAAAAATACACAACTGGACCAGGGGTTTCCTTGCCCAAGGCCCCTTGGAGGTTTGGACTTTTGTGACTGAGCAACAGAGCGATTAAATGTGATGGAAAAATAATATTCCTCTTTTTTTATATATTCTTTGGTATTTTGGTTATTTGTTTTTTAATTGCATTTCTGTAGAAGGTAATAGACTGAATTAGTGGAATAATGAAGCAGTTTTTTCTGGGAGAACTCCTGTCCTTCTGATAGGATCCACACAAACTTCTTGCCTGGCTGCTGACATGGAAAGCTGGGCAAGGGCTGGTCAAGTACAGCATGATACTATTTTGCTAAAGACTTTTTCTTTATACTGTCTAGCATGTGAAATGAAGAGGAAATAAACAATGACTCTCTTTTCTCCAATTCGCTGTTATTTACATGATTTTTGAACAAGCTTTGAAAGGTAGAGTTGTTTCCTTAAGACAAATTAGAGCCTTCAGTGCTGTCTTCTCTTCAGTTCCAAAGCACGTTGTACTTTCAGTCTTCAGGGCTGTGTTGGAAATCATAAAATTTTAATTTGACTTGATGATTCTATCTGAAAACAAGGAGCTTTCAGTGCTTCAAAGGCATCTGGGGCAGATGTTACTGGAACTAAGAAAATTTGGTGCCCAGGTTTGTGTGGGGAGCCGTGCTCTGAAAGCCCCACAATGGGCTTATTGTAAAGGTTCCTCTTCCAGATGCACAAGAAAATTGTCAATTCTTGTGACTCCCACAGTGCATTAAAAATATCTGAGCTCTTGAGAGCTTAAAAACTTTAAATCCTAAGAGTATTTTGATGTACTTTCTCTGTTTATGGGGTGATATGAGGTAGAAAACAACTCTGACTGATATGTTTTCCAAATGAAAGCACCTTGTGAGTTTCAGCTACACGTGTTGTCCTGATGGAGGAAAAAAGACTTTTCTCCAATATTTATAAACATTACTCCCCTCCCTTTTTTCTCCCCTTGAAGTATTTTGTTGAAAGTTAGATAAAAGTTACATCCAAGCCACAAACGTTTAGTCCCAGGCTGAAATGCATTGTATTTTCACACAAAAAAAAAGTTTGTTTTTGCTGAGAAACTACGTACAGTTTGTGAAGCCCCTACTTCCTCTGCAGTAGTAGTGAAGCATCTGCATTTCTAAATCCTGAATCTTGTGTTCTTGCAGTTGTCCTAAGAAATAACACAGTGGGCAGTAAATGGCAGTCTGCTGTCAGGGTGGCATAGGTGGTTTGATTTTGTAAGCATTTTCATACCTTACCTGAAAAGGTTTTTCAGGTAGGATTGATGATGAAAGGTGTGAATTCCAGAAGATTCAAAGGAAGTGCTTTGGGAAGGGAGGGGGTGGTGACTTAAAAGGAATAGGTGGACTGGGAGAGGTAGAGGGGTTAACATAACTCCTTGTGGCAAGATATTAATAATAAAATAACTCTGGGATGTAGATCATAGAGATCTTGACCTATTGAGACCTGTGGCTTGTATCAAAATTTAAACGAAAAAAAAGGCATCCTGTAGTTTGAGGATTTTTGTGCCCAATACGAAATAATAAAAAGGGAATAAAAGCACTGCACAGTGAACCTAAAATTAAGTAACTTTTCAAATAAAAGCTGAGCAGATCCATTCCAGTAGAAAGAAAACCTGCAGCTCTTGTCCTTTTTCTTAATAAAACAATCTGTTGAGAAATGAGCTATCCATAATGGGAAAGGGGGGTGATCTGTTCTGTTTTTAAATCTTGAATTGTCTGTTGTAAGCATGGCAAGTTAGTTACCTGCTGAGGAAAAATTCAACTTCTTATTGAAATGTCATGCTTTATAATTAAATAAGATTATGCTACTGAAGCTCTGACTTTATGAAAATGAATTTATACATACTGAAATAAATTCTCCTACCACACACAAGTCCAGAGAGGCATCCTTAATATGGATGGGGCTGAGGAAAAGGAAAAAAATATAAATTGCTATAGTTTATAATGCAGAGTTTTTTTCAGCTAAATCCTTGACTCTGTCTAGTGAAGGCTTGAACGATTTAATGCTGGGCTTGGTGGTCTTGATCTAGGGGAAAAGAATGATGCTGAAACCACTGCATCCATAAAAACCCCCAGGCTCTGTAATTCTGTGATTCTAAAACATGGGCAGTGTGAGGTAATTTTGTACATACTCTTCCCTCAGCTATTCAGAGGGCTATCACTTGCATGTTGCTTATTTGTGGCCTGTCCTAAAATAATTTATTTTGAGCTTTTGGCTTCCAGAAGTCATAAATTAATATCTATAACCTGTATCTTCTGGTTTCCAGACATTTCTTGTCAGATACTCATTTAGTGGCCACTAAACATGAAAGCAATAATCATATCAGCTAAATTACTCAGCAACATCAAATAGCTGAATAATTTTCTCACACTTGCTAAATTTAATTGGACCTAAATTCTTGTAAATTAATAGTATTTAATGCAGTTGCCAATTAGCAATTTGCATATTTCACCATGTTAATTTTCTCCACCACTTGAGTAGTCGTAAGAGTTCCTGGAATTTCTGCAGTGACAATATGTCTATGTTTTAGTGATGGCCATTCAGGCTTTTAAAAGTGTACAGAATTTTGACACATACATGAGTTCACAGCATAATTCTAGTTGTTTTTTTTCTTTGTGGGTTTTTTTTTGTTTTTGTTTTTTTTTTTTTTTGTTTGTTGAAGCTCTAAAATTTAATTCCAAAATCAGAATTAATTGTAAGATACATGCAAATATTTTGGGTGCTTTACAGGAAGGGGCTGATAATTAGGCTTACGAAGTGTCTCTTTCCAGATACTCTTTTTGTAGCTCATGTAGGTTGCTGGCTCCCCTTCACTGCTGGTGTCTTCAGCTCCTCCATAAACTACACCTCAGGCTTGTACTGTTTTCCCCCAAAATACAAAGAGAATGCAAGATGTAAGGGACATAGCCCATAAAAGGCTCTCAAAGCTGAAGTAATGATGTGGGTTTATTTTTTAATGAGGGAAATATTGTAAAAAATATGTTTTCCTAGGATGAAAATTCCCTGGATTTTAGAGAAATGGTTCTTTAATCATGGTAAAAATGCTATCTGTCATGGAAATAATCCTCTGTCTACTATGGAAGGGAAGAAAGGGGCTGTTAGAAACCCAGATGTTGTGTCCCAGTGAGTTTTCCTTCTCTAGAAAAAATGAATCAGGATGGCTATTTAGCCCAGCAGGGACGTGCTCCCTGATATGAGTGGAAGAGCACTGAAAGTGAGGTATCAGACTGGGAAATGGGTTTGTAATGATTCTGATCACAGCAGAGAGAATTTTACCTGAGGAGGAAACCATTAAACGTCTGGAGTTTGTGGGCTTTTGGGAGCCAGGTGTGTGAGCTGTAAGTACTCCTGCCCGAGGTGAGCATAGAAAAACTTTAATTTGGAGTTACTACCTGCATTTGAAAGTCATCCTTAAAATAGGGTTAGCAAATGGGTTTTGATCCTTAGTCATTCCTTCAGAAACAATCCATAATGGAAAAGGGACAAAATGAACTTTTCAGAGAACAGCTTCTAATGTGGAGGAGCCTTTGAACCACCTGTGAGTGTGGATGAGCCAGCCCTGGCTATGATGAAAAAGCTCTTTTGTTCTCCGTGCTCTGATAATACCGCCACAAAATGCCCTTTCTCAAGATGGTAATTTCATGAAGGTCAAGTGCTGGTTTGGAAGTGCCTTTGACCTTATGTCTTAAAAGACAAGCTTTTACCTACGTATGCCAAATGTGAAAAGGAGTCCAGGTCCTCAAAGGACAATAGAGCTCAGACTTCCTGAAAGGAGACTCAAAAATAGCTCTGCAACAAGTGAAGTTTTCCTGAAAGCTCAACAAAATGAAGAGCGATTATCGGTCCGAAATGAAGTGGTTTCTTTATTTGATAGGACAACAGCTCATGAATGAGGGACAAATGGCTTTTTAGCAGTCCTTGCATGGTGTCTGGAAGGTTTATGATGTATCTGGCTGATGCTTCCAAACTTCTCATTGTGGGGTAAACATTCTGATTGTGGGTTGTTCTTGCGCTGCCTTGGTGAAGGAGTTGTAAAGGCTGGAACTTTGAAACGGAAATTTAGCTTTGATTTAATCAAACTTTGTATGACTCAAAGGATCTTCACTAGGCTAAGAGAATGGAAGAGAAGTGATGCTCCTGGGTTATAGATTGCAGTCTTGTAGTATTGACAGCAGAAGCAATTAGTAGTTAAAAAAAAACCAAACCTGTCAAGTTCTGTTCTCCAACCAACCAGAACACTGCCATAAACCTGATAATGAACAGTTGTTCTAAAATGATAAATCTTATTTTTACCTTTACCTTTATTCATGGTCAGTTTATGCCTGTGTTCCTGACTACTCTTTCCTTTGAGTAATTCTTCTTTTGGTCATTGCTGCTAATGTGTTTATGAATTGAGGATACCAAGCTTCTGGACTACTGTGAATAAACTTATTTCTTAGAAGTGGTTGGTCAAATGAAATCTTTTCTTAGCATTGCTCCTCAGAATTAAATCAAATCTCAATTAAGATTTCATCTACTGATATTTTACTGTATTTAATTGGAATTAGAAATGTCTGGCTTAAAATATCTCAGATAATTTTGGAAAAAATATTTTGTAATGAACAGTTTCATTTGAAGCAGTCTAGTTTTTTTTTTAATATGTTGGCATAGTTTCATTATATAGACATTAAAAAAGTGATTTAAATAAAAAATAGTACTTTAATTCTAAATTTATCTAAAGTAATGACTTACAAATAATATTTTATGAGAGTATAAATTATGCTTCAATTTCTGCAAAACATTTAAAACATAACATTTGAAGATTCAAAGGAGGTTGTTTTGCAAAATTTCATTAGGAGCAAAATTTAATAGGCTGGTTGATATTAGTCACTGATATTTGAGAAGCTTTAAGGGTGGCCTCAAAGCTAATCTCACGTTTCCTCTGACAGAAGTGCAGCTGTTTCAGATTGATAAATATATGGTTTTCTTTCTTCTTTGTTCCTTACCATTTCCTATTCACATTTCCACCCTTCTGTTCCATGAATCTCAAAATTTTATTGCCATGGTTCTGCTGCTCCACTTCACCCCTCTTACTCCACTTCTGATATTGGTGTCATCATCTGGTCTTATTTTCTCAACAGCTAAGTCCAGCTTGTCTTGGGATTGTGGAGACACACCTTAATTTACCTTAATTTATAAATAACCCTTTGCAGGGTCGGACAATTCGTGTTTAGGTGGGTGAGACATTTCAAAGTTGGTGGAGGCCTCGTGTCCTCAGCCAGGAAATACTGGAGAGTTTGGCAGAGAACAAGACAGGTGGACACCAGAGAGTCCCATAAAGGCTGGGGAAGCTTTCTTGTGCTGGAACATCATTTTCCAGCCTGGTCCTTCTTGCAGGTGCTTGAACTGTGCTGCTGGGTTGGAGAAATGCCATGGCAGCCCACGGCACACCCCCCTGGGTCCCGTCCTCATCGCACCGGGCCGAAAGCGCCGCGTATGGGACATGGCAGAAGGCACAGAGAGTGCCCCCAGCACCAGAGATGGTGGAACAGCTCCTGGAGGAGTTGGGATGCTGGTGAGAGATACAGAAATACTGAAACTGGTGCTGTCTTTCTGTGCCTGTAAAACTTGGCTCGTTTGGTAGCTCTGGTTTCCTGTGGGGAGCTGTGGACAGCAGAGGGAGGTTCTTGGTGGCACTGCTTGCAGAAGGAATCCTTGGCTTGTTTTATTTTCCTAGAAAAAGCTTTCCAGCAAGCAGCACGGGCAGCACAGTGCACCAGTCCAATAAAAAAGGCAAGCAGAGGAGGAACTAAAATAATCCTGAAATAAATGCTGAAATTAACACTTGATGTGCTTGGAGTATGAATCCCTTGGCAGAGGCGAGAGCTGAGCCTGGCTGTGGGTTGGCTGCCTTCAAGGGGGAGCTTTTGCAGCATGTGCCCCGTGATTTTTGTTATTGTTGGGCTTCCAAAACTATTTCAGCAGTTCTTGTACAGTAAGGCTGCCTGATTTACCAAACATTCTTTGTCAACCAGCATCAGATGTTCAGTAGGTGGTGGTTTAAACTAGATTACGCAGGAGATTCACACTAGTCTTTTAATGTCCCTCTTCTCTTCTAGAGAATAATAGCTTTTGAGAATAAGGTGCTTTTTTCTGTTTTTTTTTTTGTTGGTATTGGGAGAAGTATGTTAGGCTTCTTATCCTTTTCTTTCCTCAGTAGTTACTATGGGAACAGAGCTGGGGGGTCACAGGGGAAAATCTGCAAAAGTGGTTTCTTTTAAATAGTTCATTTTAAAAAATAAAAAGATAGCTTGTTATTGGAATTTTGGTACTTTTCATTCAACTTTGTTGGATTGTATTGTACATATTTCAGTCACAAAAAGAAGCACAGTGAGTGGCAAGAAAAACAGATGGGGATGTTTTTGTAGTTTTTCCTTGGGGTTAATATTTTTTTAATTGAATGCAGCTGTTGGAAAGATTTCTGTTGTTATGTATAGGCAGAGCATTAAAAATGGATGATCACATTTTCAGCCTGTTTTAGTAGAGTACTAGATTTAATTATTCTGCTGCCCTTGTTCAGAACCCTATAGGTTTTTTAAAAATAAGTATATCTTAAGGGTTTTACTTTGCCACTTAGCTGAATGATTTCAGTATATAAGAGTAATCACTTCCTCATTCAGTTCTTTTATAGAGCACAGTTGTGGGTGAAAATAACACAAAAATTGTATTTAAAATCCCTGAAATACACGTTGTTCTCAGTATGCAAGTTGGGCTGCTGATTCTTTCGAGGGACTCTTCATGAGGTTTGGGAAGTCTGCCCTCCGATACCATTATTTTCTAGATTTTTTGTTTTCTTTTGCTGTTTTTGATACTAGCCCTGCCATCATCATCATTTTTTCCCCTTTTTTTTTTTTTTTTTTTCAAAAAGAAAAGAGAGTTTCTTTGTGTTCTTTCTTAGTTTCAAAAAATTTGAATAGCGAAAGCCGGGAACAATAAATAGAGAAGTTAGATTGTATATTTCATGGTAATCCAGGTTATTCCCATAGTCTTGATATAGTTTAATTCAGTCACCCTCAGCTAGTGGATAGATGGGATGAAATGAAAACTTAATGCAGGAGTTGTGAATGTCAGCGCTTCAGATTGCCTGGACTGACACCAGTCCAAGTGCAGGGCATGATTTCAGAGGCACTGCCTGGTCCTGGCTCTTGATGACACTGCCTGCTCTCTCTACCTATTTGCAGAGTTCTGCAGTTCCTTCTTCTCGAGACCTTTCAAAGCTCATGGTTGGATGTGTCTCCGTGTAGTACTTGCGTGTAAAAGTGATTTAGGATTATAGAGCTAAGTTTGGAAAAGCATGTTAAACCCTCATTATAGTGGTTCTAAATACATTGGTTCTCTATGCTGGGGTGAGTTGTAGACGGTTGCTGAAGCAGATCCAGCTTTTGTGTGGCATGTCCTGGATGGCCAGCTGTGAAAAATCACTTTTCAAATGAGAACTTAATAAAAACTTTCCTGCTCCGAACGCTAAGCCCTGCTCCCCGTGCGATTAGTGGTTTCATTTCTTTCCCAGCAGTTGGGTAATGATTATGGCTCCAGATGCTGCAGGAGTGATAAAGAGAGTGATTAATTTCACTTGAAAGGGCATATGTTCAAAGAGGAGCCAGCCCAGCGCCTCCAGCGCGGAGCCCACGCTGCCGAGTGCGTGTCGTGGTACCCAGCTGATCCCGGCCACAGGACCAGCCAACCTCCCTGGGCCACCTGAAGCAATAGATTTGCTGCTTGGTTGTTGTGTTATTTTCCCAAGGCTCTGTTTAAAAGCTCTTCGTGGCTCCGTGAAGCAGCGCTGTCAGATTTTCAGCTTTGGGGAGGGGCTGGTGTCACCAGCACAGCCCAAGTAACTGCGAGCGAGCTCGGGGTTGTGTTTATACCCTGTACAGAATTAAGTGGTAATGAAGGGTTCGTATTCCCTGGCTTAGTCAACAGCAGCTTTAAAAGTGTTCCTACGCTTCATTTGCAAGAATAGTTCACGCTGTATGACTCTGAAAAATCCTGACATTTAAAGCGTTATATTTTCAATATGCTTAAAAATTAAAATGTGCAAGGTAGGTACTTCTTAAAGTCTTTATCAGGACTTTATGACATTGGATAAGTCAAAAGAAATACAAAACATGACTGGGAGTGCCACCCATCTGCTTAAATTCAGGGGATATCTGGTCTTCATTGTGTTACCACCTGAAATTTTTCACTCTTTGGTGTCTTCGTGGTTTATTCTGTCACCCCTGATATCCAAGGACCTTCAAATTTCAATAGTGTAATAATATCCACCTACATGTGAGGCATTTTTTTACTTCTCTACACGGTGACATTTATAATCATAACTTTCACAGGTTTGAAGCTGCTGAAGGGAAAGCTTCAGTACTTGTGGCATCTTTAACATCTTTTGACCCATTAGTTACATTTATGTCACTCATCTGTTTCTAAGCAGAACAAGCACTTTTCTTCTATCTGTTGGAGATCTTCACAGTGGAGACACTGAATTATTTCTACACTTTTAATTTTTTATACATTCAATAAATTAAGTTGTGTATTAGCTGCAGAGTTTTGAAGCAGCTGTCTGGATGTGGTACAGAATTAGAGTTTTTACAGGCAAGGATTAAAAGGAGGCTTTAGTTGATTAAACACCAGAAACTTTCTGGAAGTTCTGTTATTAACTGTAATGCTCATAAGGTAGCACTCATGCTTTTATTGTCGTTCCCTTAATATTCTTGGTTGCATTATTAAATAATGCTGTATCCAAGCAGAAGTGAAAATGAATTTCAATAAATTTTTTGCAGCTCTGTGTGTTAAATGCATATGGTGTATCCCTAGAATAACTTATTTAAACTTCAGTCTTTTCAGTTAAACTAACTCAGTACATGTGTTTTTCAATTGGCATTAAATATTTCATAACCACTGTATAACTGTATCTTGATTTAGAACGTTTTTAGTGTGAAATTTGTGATTCTGCAGATTGGAGGTTGTGTCTGCATTTAACAGGAGGCTGACTCAGATTCGTTTTGAAGTCGTAGGAATCTGATAATGAGGGTCTATCCAAACTTTTAACTGTTATTGATCGTGCTTTTCTCTGAAGGAAATACCAATCCTCTATCTCCTGCAGTCCTCTGCAAAATGCCGAGATGATTTTGCTGTTAAAATTGTCCCCAAACAATTTCAAACTTGAGAAAGTGGGCAAAACAACCTTCCCCAAACCCTGAGCACATCCTTGCCTGCACACCACTGGGAAAATCATCCGTGTGTCTGAGTGTTGAATACCTTGCTTAGATGTCGTTCCTTGTGTGTGTGTGTGTGTTTATACATTAATTTTTGCCTGAGTTTTATGTCACCCCTGTATTAATTACAGTATTGCCATCCAGCCCAGGGCTCTGGCCTGGTGGCAGAAATAGAAACAGAGCTGCAATGTTTTCAAAAGACTGGGGACGGATCAAATGAGAGAGAGGGAAGTCGGAGTAAATGATGACAGTAATGTTATTGTGCCCTAAGGGTCTTGCAAAGTACAGTACTTAAAACCCAATTTTTTGCTTTGTAGATAAGTGAGTGTGTCTCGGTTAAATCAATATACGTGTGCAATAGATGATAAAACTTGGTATTACATACCTCCTTTGATATTTTTCATACTTACTGCTTTAAAGGTAACATATTTATGTTCAGAACACTCCAAAGTACTTTGTGCCTTTTGTTATGAGCTTTCGAACATGTTGCTTGGTTTAGTAATGGGAGCTCAGGCAGCCTGAAATTGTCACTCTCCTGTTGGGTATTTATTGATGGTTAATTGACTGCTGACCTTTACCAGGACTCTCTGGAAAGATACCAGGGAATACCAGGGGATAGTAAATCAAAGAAATTGAAAAGTAGGTGAGGAAAGGTAATTATATGCAGTTAAATTTAAATTTTGAAACTGCCTTTTTAAGATGAAAACAAAGGTTAAAATCAAACAAACAATTCCTCACCCCCACTGCTTTTCCCATAGATATTTCAATGTGCTCCAATATAATAAAGAAATTTTTACTTACTCTTCTTCACTGTGATTTACTCTCATCCTTGATTGATTTTTTTTTTTTTTTTTAAATGGATGAGCCAGCTTTCAAAGTCTTCAGAATGATTTAATTATTATAGCACTCAGGGCCCCAAATCAGATTTAAGGTTTGGTTTTTTTTTTTTAATATAGTTTATGAAATAAACCAGCAAACAGATGCAGAGGATGGAAAGCTGCTGGTACTCAAGTCAGCTAGACAATTCTGCAGGCAGGAGATTCCCCGTAGACCTTGATGGAAAGGTCAGGAGGCAACCTTAGCACGTGCCATTTAATCCAATGTCACTGGGATAAATGCAATGTAACTGTGTGTCTGTGGTGTATCAGGAGCTAAAGAACTGCTAAAACTCGGCAGTGCTCTGACTATATTGCCAAATAAAGCTACGCTACATTCAATAAAGCAATTACATAAAAAGCATTATAGTCAACCTCAATTCCAATACCAGCAGCATGATCAATCATTTTCAATCCAAGGGATGGTCTAATCGCTTTTCGTTGCTGCTTTGAAAGGTTACATTACTGAGTTATCTTGTAGCTGAGCAACCTTTTCATGTTTTCTTCATGTAGGATTTTATAGATGTTCTTTCTTTTACTTTCAGTGTTTTGGAACGGCCTGTTTAGTGAGAGTTAAAAAAAATCCCCTAACCTTTCCTTATCCCAATAACTTTTTACAGTTCTGAAACCTTTTTGGAATAGAAGACATAACTGTCATGATTAACCAACGTGATTTTTTTTCTTTTTTTCCCCCGGTCTGTTTATTAAATCCCATTTTTGCTCCTGGTGCCACTTCTCTCTCAGTGGAATAAGCACCCTGCATAAGTAATCTCATCTGGCTTTACGCTGTGCTTGTTCCTGTGCACTCCGAGGGCTTCTCTTCCCTTGGCACACTGCAGCCTGGCAGTCTGCTGCCTCAGGTTGCTGTTCAGGGCCATTCCTGTGCCCTGCAGTGGTTTCTCTCCCCCTCCTCTGCGTGGGCAGCGCCCTGCAGGCTCCCTTATAGATGTAGCTGGTACTGCCTAGGAAACGCTATTGAATTCCTTCCTTAATCAGGTAATTGGGGAAGTAGTTGAGGATGATTGTGTTATCCTCATTAGGACAGTACTAGTGAGTTGATGTCTCAGTGCAAAGACAGACATGAGAGAATGGGGAAAAGATTTCCATCCAACTTTCCTTTTGCTTCACCTCTCCAAGATAACAGGTGTTGGACTGATAAAGTGACAGGTGACTCAATTTCTTACCTTTTTTTCTGAAAGCTTTATAGGTCCTAATTTGTTTTATTTATTTTTTTTCCAGAACCTTGGGTACCTTTTGAAAGGTCCTTATTCTCAGGTCTTTTGGAACCAGTTCTAGCAAATAATTTACTTATGGACAGTGCCATTTAGACAATATTAGTCATAATGCAAAAGAAGATTAATGTTTAAGGAAAAGGATACCTCCTTTTCTTAGAGACAAACCTGAGTAATAGTTACTTGAATTACTGTACCATGGATGCTGCTTTTTGGCCCATAAATTTGTTCCCTCCCTAGACCAGCAAAATGAATGTGTTTTGCATGAATGAGAGAAGTAAAAGGTTTCTAGCATTTTAGGTTTTTTTCCCCATGTAAATAGCACTTGAAGCAGCTGGAAAATTTTAGCTTAAGAATAAATTATCAGAGATTTGTTCTTTTTTATGTCTTTGGTATTGGCAAAGTTGTCTTGTCTTGTCTGTTAATGTATTGCTGATGGATTTTTTCATTTATTTATTCATTAAATCTGAGCAGTTTCTTTATGCCTAACTCAAATACACATTTTAGTGCCAGAAACTGTCCTGTTATCCTGTGGACACACACACACGTGTTCTGTTCTCAGTATCTTTGGGTAGCTGTTAACATGTGGAAGATCCATACATCTTGAATGAATGCCTGTTTTGTTTTTTTTTTATTTTTTTATTTTAAACATAAAATTTAACATTAAAATGTTATTTTTGCTCCTTATCAGAAAATAATTTATTCAGCCTGACTTCTAAATGCTTTGTGCGCTGACAGCTGCATGGAGGTGCCATAGAATGTCACAGGAATCTACTGATTATTAATGTCACATATTATTCTGGATTCTACTTTTTTTTCTTTTATGGTCTTGTTAAACTAGGCTGGTAAATGCCATATGTAAAATTTCATAGCTTTTTCATAAAACCCTTCTAGTATCTTTCTGGAAACTCTGTTGATAAACTTTCCCTTAAGCATACATACAAATTAAATGTGAGAACCTGCGGCTAAAAGAAGTTGCTCCAAGGCATTGATTCACAAGGATGAAAAATCAATAAAAGTTTCATTAAGAAAAGGGAAGAAAGTTTAACTAGCTCTTTGCTTTGCTTTCCTGTGGGAAGTAGAGGGAAGAAACTTATTTTATTCAGCTTTATTCTTAGAAATGGAAGTCATAATATATATGGGGATATTTTTGGGTGCGCTGCGAGTGGAATTATCCTCTGGAGAACCTGTCCTGGCTGGTGACTGGGAAGCTGTGCAGGTGGGTGTATTATCTGTGGACCTGCTTCCCCAGGGAGATGTGTCCTCCCCTGGGCTCAGCTTCCCCCCACGTCCCCGCTCCTCAGGGGCGCGGGGCAGACGGCGCTGCTGGAGGAGTCGATTTGAAGCCTGGCGTGAAGGAAGCTCTGTTTTCCCCCTGATATTTGGAAGGATTTTCTGTTGAATCAGCAGTCTGAGAGGTGGCCTGCCCTGCAGCAGCTGTGAGGTGAGCAGTGAGAGGGCAGGAGGGGGCTGAAGTGTGCACACCAACTCCAGCACAGGCACCTGCTCGGGCTGTGCGTGGGGACTCCTCTCTGCTGGGAGTGTTGTCTTGTCAAGCTGGACTTCTATAGCAACCATATTTCCCTGTCGTAACTCTCAATCTTAGGGTTTTTTAAATTTATTTTTAATTTTGCTATTAAAACTTGGTGATGACACATGTTAACAGTCTCCCAGTGACGTTTGGCAGTTGTACATCTGTTTATTTTCATTAAATACCGTTTTTTGAAAAGTTTAAGGGCTGATCCGATTAAAACACAGTTAGGATGGAAAAGATGGTGAGGTTCTCGCAGCCAAGAGCAAATTTACTTCTCTGCTCTTGTTTAAAAAAGCAGGAATGCTGGCAGGGTTGAGTAGTAAATATGAGCTGTACATCTTGTTCGGTGAGCATTTTCTGGATGCCTTGCATGAACCGAACAAGTGAGTTGAGGGAAACACACGTGACTGAGGCTTGACAGGGTTGTGGTGATGGATTAAAATCAGATGAGTGAAGCTGCTGCCACCCCAGACCATCTGCCCCGCTCTTTGTTGTGCATCCCAGAACGGCAATATTTGGTCTGTTCATGAATCAGCTTTTATAAAGCAGAATTTTGCCTGGAATTTTAAAGTCATCTGAACTGGGGCGGGTTTGCTTTAATATGCTTCTCCTAAATGGTTTTGGGGAGCTTTGAGACTGCCCCAGCTGTTTGATAAGGTATACTAAAAATGGGCTGTTGTGTGTATTTCTGGCCTGGGTGACGGGCTTGTGCTGCTTTCTCACTTGTCTTTCCCTGCTCTGTTGCTCTGTGGAAGTGCAGATGTGCACATTTGTGTGCTTGCTCTGCTCTGTGTGTTGTGTCCACACAGCTCCTGAGTGTCCTTGTGCCAGCATTGCCCACCCTGAGGGTCAGCACAAATGCTGCTCTCAGGCTAAGGTTTCCTCACTCTACAACCGAGGTCCTGTTTACCATTTCAATCCCATAGAATCACTGTACCCATTTGTAAATATTCTGCCTTAAGAGAAAGCTGCTGTTTTTTGCTGGAATATTTGTCTGATAATGTGCAGTGATTGCCTAACTTGCATCTTCACTTGCAGTGCACCTGAAGTGTAATTTGAGGAAAAGCTGCTTGGTTTTAGAGCAAAATTGGATTAAAGTTGATTAGCTAGAGCAAATGTGGTGTACCACAAACGGATGCTGGGTTGTGTTGAAAGCAATAAACAGGAATAAACAAGTGTATGGGGCTGGAAATCTCATGCCTGCAAGTGCTGAGGGCTCCGGGGCAACCTGTTCACCTTTCTCAGGTTTTGAACAGTGGCAAATGAACAGATTGGATCAGATCTTGTTTCAGCATCGTCTGTTTCCACAGCTGAAGCTCCCATATGATCAGATCCTATAAATTATTTAAGATGCAGAAGCTGTGTAACCAGAGTCTCCTGTAAAGGTTAAGGCTCCATCTGTTCTGCCAACCTCCAGGACTGTGCATTTCATGCCATTATCTGTATTGCTGGGTGACATTAGAAGAGTCAGGAACATTCAAACGTTGCTTCCTATTTGCTGCACGGCAGTGAAAGCCTCACTGCATTAGCGCCACGCACCTGAGATGCTCTTGGCCCAACTTTATTCTTAGCCAGTGAGAAAGGAGCTGAACTGGACTGTGCACAGCACAAGAGATCTGAGAGCTTCTTGTGAGGAGAAGACAAAAAAAATAAAATAGCCAACCCCCCAAAAATCCAGTCTTTTGGGTTACTCTTGTGTATAGTCTGTCTTGTTTAAAGTATGCTTTCAGTTTAAAATCTTACAGCTAATCGGTGTTCCAGTGATTCTGTTCAGAAATGAGAGTAGCAGAATTTCCCATATAACACCACCAAATGAAATTATTCTGTGTGCAGGTGATGAGGAAGATAAGAATGGAGTTTTGGAAATTGAAACTCCTTTTCCAAGTTTCTTCCTTTTGAAGAGCAGGAATCGAGTTTCTGAAAAGCTCCCTGATATTAAAACGAAATATTGACATTATTTTCTGGTTTCTCCTCCAACCCAGTGATATGTATATTCCTAGGTACTTTATTCTACATACATAAAATCCCCAGAGAAATATATGTTCTTAAAATGAGCATAGCTTCAGGTGTAGGTAAAGGAGTCATTGCAACTGTCACAGCTGTTTAGACAAAAATTATGAGAGTAAGGCAGGATGAAGTTTGGTCTTGTGGAGGAAGATTACAAACTTCTAAAACTTAATTTTCAGAGCTTCATTTTCTCCTGTTCAGTTTATTGTGACCCCTCCTGGAGTCTCTTTCTTAAAGCCGGATGCTTTCCTTTCAGTTGGAAGCCAGGTGGGATTGTAGATAAAATATCTTCTGGGTAGCTCCTGTATCATTTTTCTAAGTATAATTATTATGTTTCAGTCTTGTATTCTTCTGATGCAAAGCCAAAACCCCAGGTACTGTTCCAGCTTTTTTCTGTGAGCAGTCTGTAAAGCTTAAACAGGCGTGGTGGTGACAGCTGTCTGGTACCAGTGCTGTTACTGGTTGTTAGAAATTGTCTTAATGGGCTCTGGTTCTGGGGAAATTTATAGCTCATAGTTTTGGGAGAGGAGGAGAACAACCAAAGCTAAATAAAGTAGGTTGTTTGCTTCTTTTTTTTCTTCCTAATTTGAGACGATTTTGTGGCAGGTTGTATTTGGCAGACTGGTCTGGCCTCATCTAAAGCTTTGTGTGTGTGACAGCTCAAAAGTGGAATGATTTAGACCCCCCCTTGCTGTCATATATTAGAGCTCAGCATTTTGCAGCTACTGAAGACAGATCAGACAGAACTGATGTGTTTGGGTAGAGAGCTCACGTGGGAATTTATGGGTGGCAGCAGCACAGGCAGTAGAGGCTCCAGAGAAATCCTATTTCTGTTGCCTGTGGAGATCCTGGTGGGGTGGGCAGGGAATTGGCTCCATCCCGGGCATCTCTGAGCCCTGGTCTTGGAATGTGTTTGCACTGAGCCCAGGAGCAGTGCAGCAGTGTCCCGGGTGTGCATTTCCTGCTCTTACTGGAGAGTAGGTGAGACATTCAGTTTGCATCAAAGATTTATCCCAGAGCTGAAAAAAGAATTAAGAAGAGGCAGTTAAATCTCTCTTTATGCTTTTTGACTTTATGGGATTTTTTTCGTTCTGTGCCACGACTGAGGTTTTTTGAGCTGAATGCTGAAAATATAACAGAACATAAAAGCTCGTAAATTTAACAGAAGGTAGAAAGGCCATAGAATGAATAAATGCATTTACCTTCTAGGAAATACCTTTTGCCAGTCAACTTCTCTCTAATTCAGATCGGGCTCCACCTTCTCAAGCATATAAACAACTCCTGTGGATCTTGTTTCCAGAAAGAGATCTCTCCCAGAGGGCTTTAGTGGTTCTTTGGAAGGATGCTAACTACTGAGGGCAGGTGGGCATCCTTCCTAATTTTAATGCAACCACTTAGCTTCTTGATACTTTAAAAGAAAGTGAAGGAGTGAGAGTGGCCTAGAGCTGCCATCTCTTTTCTCTCTCTTGCCCCTGCACTGCCAACCCAAGCCCTGTTTCCTGCCTGCTTTTGTGTGGACCTGTCGTCTCTCTCTGCATCTTTGCATTCATCAGGGAAAGAGGGGAAAAAAAAAAGGTGAAGTGAAGGTTAGTGGTTGTGTAGGACACACTGTGCCGAGGGCTGTGATAGAGAGGGAAGAAGGATGTTTGCCAGCATGTTACTGTGCTCAGGGTCATCAATAAAAGGAAATGTAATTGTCACTTTTCTTTTACAATACTTTCCCTTGGATTGTTTTCGCCATTTCTCTGAATTCGCAGCTGTGACAACAAATGCTGTTTATGGGAACCAGGCAGCAGAGAGTTAAACTCTGGTAAATGGTATATAGTTCACCTAGGCCTAGCAGAATTGCAGGAAAACAGAATTTACAGCAGAAAACGAACAATAAAATCCAACATAACAAATTGGGAATTGCTAACTGCTGCTGTTGTAGCAGGCGTCCTCCTGCGCTGTGACCTGCCAGGTGTTCTTTGTGCTGTTGTGAGTGCCTGTCTGCTTTGGGGGGAAAACAATTCAATGAACACGCTGAGACAGAGGAGAATATCTGTGGTTTTAATAGTTTTGTCAGGCCTCTGCTTATTCTTAGATAAATTCTTCAATAGAAGAAAAACTTGATATTAAAATGCATCAGCTGCCCAAAACCAGAGTGGACTTCTCTGTATCTGAAGAGTGGTCAGGCTTACCTGAAGTCAACATGGCATTATTTTTGCTCATGAAAGGATGTTTTGCTCCCTCTAAAATCATGGGGAGTACTTTTCTCCCTGGTCGGTCCTCAAACCGATCAGTAATTTCCTTCAAGGGGCTGAATTTGCAATAAAATGTTTGCGAGTACAAATTTTGTGAAGAGTATTGTTTCTCAATTTGTCAGAAAGACAGGCAGGGAAGGCCATGACACCTTCCTGCTGCAGTGAGGAACTGCTCAAATAATCTAACATGAATCAAATCAGGATCAAAGCGCTTCATTGATTTATTAATGGGACATAATTAACCAGAAAGCAGTGAACTGTATGTTCAGGGCCCGTATCAGTAATGTGCCAGCTGAGCTGCAGTACAAGAGGTTTAACATAACTTTATGAACACCTTTCAAGTCATAATCCTCAAAAGTTTCTCATCACCATCCCAGCTCCTGGTTGTGGGGAGGTCTTCTCCCACAGATAATGTGGATGCTGTTCCCTGTGGTATCTGCCTCTCACTGCTCTCTCTCCTCTGCTATAAGAAGAAAAATCATGCCTTTTAAAATATTTTTCAAGCAGTTTTCTTTAATTGTTTCAGAAATCTGTGTAATTCTTTGGTTGCTCTTTAATCTGGCTGATGGCTCACGGTCATCCTCTTAAGTTCTGGACAGGCACCTTTTTGGCAGTTTTGGGTGTTTCCAGTGCCATACAAAACTCTGGTAAACTACATCCTGGAGTGGTTCTTGGAACTGCTTTTTCTGCAGATGATATTTAAATCCCAGCCTTGGGATTACCTAAACTTAATGTACTAAGCAATGTGATACAGCTGTGGCTGCTCATCTCCCCACTTATCTCCATTCACTTTGCAGCTGCATCTATTTCTGTTATTTGCTAAGTGGCCTTTCCATTTATAAAGGGATTCAGGAATAGATGAGAAAACACTTGCAGTTTTTGCTGTATTATACCTCGCTTTAAGAGACCAAATACTATTTTCATTTTAACAAAGAAGAAATACTTACTCATGTCCATAGCTGGCTTCCTCTGCGTAAATAGGCAGTTTGTCTGCAGTAATTTCAGAGTGATGGAGCACTCAGATAAATTTCTGGTATTTTGTTTAGTTCAGTTGATATAATCTCCAGTCTCTCAGTTTCAAACCAAAATATTATTCTAGATATCAGTTTATATTTCTGGCTTATTAAAGAAACAGATCATTTCTTGGCAGGTTATTGATCTGATGCCAGTTTACCTTTCCTTCCCCTTTTCTTCTCCACATTCATGGTGCAGCACAATTCTGCTGCTCAGGAAGGAAGTGTGCTGTTGAAACTCTCCCAGTGCTGCACCCTTGAGCATTGACAAGACTGTTTGAAACATGACCGCATCAGAAACGACGGTACGAGTAAAAGATATTCTAAAAAAGCTTTTGGTGCAGGGCTGTGTGTGTGCCTGGGATGGAGCACAGGCTGCAGTCAGGGCTCTGCTCAGGAGTATTTTATATCTGTATGTGTGCTGGCCACTTGGCTGTCCTTTGGGGCACAGTGGAACCAAAGGGTTCGATCCAGGGCAGGGAATGGATCACTCAGCGTCCGACAGGGATGGGCTGAGCTTGTCTGATGGCGACTTCACAGCACCCAGGGGGCACTTCATCATATTGTTGGCAGGATTCCTTTGGCTCCTGATACTCTTGAAACCTCATCTGCTTCTTAGCCTTGGTTCTAACCAGCTTTTCCATCTTTTTCTTTACGTTTTGTGGTAAGCTGTAAAGGCTAATCTGTACTAATTTTTTGTATTTTATTTATACGATTTTATGCTTGCAAACATTTGCATGTTTGGATTTCTGGGATCCTTTTTAACAAGCTTGTGCTTCTTTCTAGCGTTTTCATCACGTACTTTGCAATGGTCATTTCCGTCTCCTGTAAAGATTTTGTTCTATTTGATTTGGGCTCAGAACTCTTTCAAGTGTATAGACATCACCCTTTTTATAACAGTAAATAGATATTGAGTTGGTAGGCATTTCAGTTCTTTTATTTATGATTTTGCAATTAAGTCAGAACTACTCATAAAGCATAAGCTATTACCGTGTTGTAGTTTCCTTCTCTTGTTTCTGGTGCAAATACCAGTTGCTGAGGCTCTCCTGGTAAATATCCAACCCCAAAAATCTGTGGAAGAGATATCTCAAATATTGAATCCAATTACCAAGTTTTTCAAGAAATATTTTACAGGCAATTAACCGTGACTACCAGTAATTTTTTTTGAAGTGTTGTGTTGTTTTGACTGCTTACCTAATGATGTTTTAATAGTTGTCAACTCCTATGCAAATACAAGAATTAGAGATGAGGGTGGATTTTTCAACAGCACAAAGGATAATTGGGTGTCTGACTCATATCAAAAGTTAACGCAAGTTGAGTGCCAAGCCCTTGTCGTGCCTCTGAATACCTCATACAGAAAGAGAACTAGTCAGCGCTCCCACTGCATGACCCTGGAGCAGTTATGTGTGCATTTAAGATTAATTTATGTTTTGGTTTTTTAGCATTTTTTTAATAGTTAAGCATAAATGGGTTGGCTGAAGTGAGTGGCACTAGTATGTGTGTGTGGAGTAAGATGTGACTCGTGGGTGTTGGCTGGGGGTGATGCTACAGTCAGTACTGCCAAGGTGCTTTTAAAATCCTTGTTGGGAATGTCAGCTTGAAGGCATACTCTTGGTAGCTCCTCTCAGCTAACTACAGGCTTTTCATTGAAGGCTGAACATTTTGATAGCCAGGTGTGTCAAAACTGATCAGCTGCAAAATTGCTATTTGCGTGTGTTATGAAAAGTAGTGTTATCTAAACTTCTTTTATTTTTTAAAATAGTGCTCTTATAAGGACTCAGCCAAAGGAAACCTCTGCTGACAGTAAAAGGAAAAGCCAGACTGGGGACCTTAGATGACATTCCTTGTTATGATACAGGCTGTTTTTTGGAGTTCATGATTTCATGATACCTGTCAGAGTTTACTGTATTGTTCTTTTGTCTCCTTCAGTAATCAAGATCAGCATCCAAGCTGGAATCTCATTTGACCAAGCAGTTAGATAATTTTTCCTCCCTTAAGCTGTATAACCACTTCTTTTTGTGGATACACTGGCTCTGGTCCAGCATTTGAGTCAGCAGGAATTTCCACCGACTTTGTGTGAGGTCTGCGGAAACAAAATGATGAACACCACAAATCCAGGCACCAACTTCTGATAAATGGTGTCCCAGCAGACAGGTTGATTGCTGGAAAACATTAATCAGATAAATGCTTCTTAGGAGTTTCTTTGTTGGTGTAAGGCCAGAAGATGATGTATGTGAGAATAAAGGTGTTTCTTACTGACCTTCAGCAAACCTTGGTTTTTTCTTCTTCCAAATGAGTCCAAGAGAGCAGCAGGGGGGGCCAGCCCAGAGTGCCCCAGTGGCTGCCCCTGTGCCCAGCACTGCTCATGCTGGCTGCTTCTCATGCTCTGAAGAGAATATAGAGAATTTTTGGGGTTGCCCTTCTGCTTCTGGCAGCCTGGAGTTTTAGGAAGCCCTGAGCTACACCGTTATGAGGGCTAATAACCTCCACAGCCCTGATGAACTCTGCCATGAATCTGTCTAAATGGCTCTTGAAACAGTTTGCTCTTCTGACCATCTTAGAGCATCAAGGCCCAAAATTGGATTCATTGCTACTTTGCTGTGGCAAGGCTGAAAGAGAGGTTTTGCTAACTGTATCCTTTGGGCTAATAGATCTTATTCCTTTTCCTTACAGGTCTTGCTTTTTAACTTAATTATGCCCTGTATTTTTGAAAGGTGTTAAGATTGCTGCCTATCAGCTAGTGATATAGGGTGAATATTCTCTATCTTGTTTTTCCTTTCCTCTTAGTGGTTCTCATATTCCCTACCATAGGCAGTATTTGAAGAGTTTCTTCCAGAAAACCTGAAGCATTCAGTGGCACTGAGCATGGGACCCTGAGATGGTTTCTCCCCTCTTTTGTACAACCTCAGTAGCAATCATAAGTACCAAAGCCAGCTCTAAAATCTGGTTCAATAAGTCTTTAAGCGTGTTGCTCCGAGTGCCCTGCCATTTTCAGAGCCAGGCAAGCAGCACTGGTGTGGTAGGAGCTCTGCTGCAAGGCTCGGAGCTGGAAATGAAAAGGGGAATTGTCTCCCCAGGAAACACAGGATGAGCTGGGAATGCTGCACATTGCCAAAGGAAAGATGATAAATAGACTCCTTGAGGGCCTGGGTATTGCATCCTAAGGCTGAAGTCCTCCAGGACTATGCAGGTAGTTTGGAAGCACTGCTATGCCCTTCTTTAATATTAATTGAATCTACTGGCAACTTGCAACGCTGCAGTTTTTGTTTCCCCATTCTCTTCTTTGGGGAATCTGTTACATTTTTTCCTACATCTCTCTCTGGTTCTGTTTCTTAAATATGTACTTGGCTGCCTGCTGCCAAATTATGTGTTTAGGAGGTGAAAAGAAAACTTAATATCAACCCTGTCGTGGACCTTTTCCCAACCTTGCTGTGTAGTGCCCATCTGTTGACCAGACTGATGGAATGAATGATGAGAGATACCCTGTGAGATGTGTCAAGCTATTGAAAAATAATTTTTTCCTGTTCTTCCTTATTGTAATAAAAAAAAAAAGATCATTAAAACCGTTTTATGAACGTGAATGAGCTAGAAAATATTATGACAAGGAAAGTTACTGAAGATAGAGAAATGAAATTTTAAGATGAGATTTATCTTCTTACTCTAATTTGTACTCCTGCTGTACTGTAAATGTAATAACCATCAAAATGAAAAATGCAACAGATTGATAATACCATTGAGTTTTAATTAAACCACTGAATTGAAAAGGGCCCAGATGGATAACTGGAAAATGTAGTTATAAGCCTGGTATGAAAAATGCTGGATTGCTAGCGATATGTCTCACAAATAAATGCTACGCCAAAAATAATCTCATTTTTAGAACATCTTCCTAAAATTAATCATTAAAGTTTCTAAAACAGATGGTTTCTAGATTTTATTTAATTTGGCTGCCAAACGGTTACCCTCGATCAGGAGTTGTGCTTTTAACAAATCCCTGTCCGAGAGGCTTGTCCAGTGCTGTGGTGTCCCAGGAAACACAGAGGTAGGGCCAAGGAATGGGAGAGTTCCAATGAGTAATGTCCTGCCCTGCACTATTCCAGCGTGGACGTTGCATCCATGTGGCACATGGTGCTTAACACACAAAGCCATTTGACACTGCTCAAAAGACATCTTTTACTCCTGATATTTTTGAAATTATCATTTCAGTGGAGACTCTGAATCAAAAGGTGGCTCCACGCTGAGACCTCCCCGGCCTCGTGTCTTGGCACATGACTCCAGGTAATATTTTTTGCCACTAAACAAGCTGGTGGGTGAATTCATACCTGAGTGTGTGCCCACAAGTGAGTTCAAAACCCTGGAAGTTTTCCTGATTTTATTTTCTTGTGGACTCTTCTGAAGTTATTGTCAAAGGGAATCTTCATCCTCAAGCAATGTTGTAGATATCTAAAAGTAAAAAAAGCACCAGTCAAATTAAATTAGCTGTGATCAAATCCTAAAATTAGCATAGAAAGTCGCACAAATCAATATCTTGTTACCTTCAAAGCTTGTTATCTGTACCTTCTCATGAATTAATTCTGGAAACTTTATGCTAAATGATGTAAAAATTGATCTAAAGCTAGGAAAAAAAAATTGGTGATCAATAAATTTCTTCTAGGCGGCGAGAAATTCATTAAATTCTATAGGTATTACATTGCCAGATATTCTTACCCTGCTCTGTTCTAATCACTACATTATTCTTGACTGAAAGCACATTAGCTGTAAAAATTCATGAAATGAGAAACAGAACATTATAAAGATTTTCTTGGGGTTTTGTCAGTAATGAGTTGTGCAGAAAAGTGGAACACACTCTCCTTGCCAGTGAAGATGTGCTATGTCTGACACTGCTTTACACTTCACCATAACTGTGCCTTTTATCATTGCATAAGGAATTATTTCCTGATAAATTCGGAGAAGCATAAGATACACTTTTCTTTTTCCTACCAGAAAGATTGACCTTGTCTTTCTCTACCTAAACATATTTCTTATAATACAATTGGGCTAGGAATGATGAGGTTCAGCATGTCATTCAGAGAAGTGGTTGATAGAGTACTTTTTACTTTGTTGGCTTTCCCCCCGTGGTGATCATCTGTATCATTTTAGCCGGCTGTTGGTGACAATGAGACACCTCTTTGGGCTGAGTCACCTGTTTCAGCTGCTGCCCAGTGCTTTGGCTGCCTTTTAAACAACAAAGTTTTATTTTCTGGCCCTGTGGCTGCAGTGGCTGTTCTTTGCAGCTGTCTAGAGCCGGGTTAGGATTCCTTTGCTGATCAGCACAGGTGCTGTGTGCTCCAAATTAAATCATGTTTAGGAGCCCCCCTAGCTGGATACACAACTGGTGAGCATGTGTGTACTCCAAGGAAACCCCTCTCCTCTGTTAATTACCATTTTCTTATCCTGTTTTACCTGATGCCAGATGTTTTTCCTATCATGCTGCCTGCCCTCTGGCCTTTCTTTCCCTCTTCTTTTTGGTATTATTGCTCGATACTTTGCCTTCTGTATGGATGGCACTAGGAGAGAAAAATAGGAGTTGTTGATATTCATGTAAGTCACTTCCCTACTACTTTGGCTTATTTTGATGATTCAGGAGAGCCTACACATTATGTAAATTGGATAGCAAATATGAATTCCTATTGACAAGACAGGAAAAGTACAATCTAAGAAAAAATGTAAAGCATGTGCCAAATAATAAATAATTGAAATGGACTGAATTGTCAGAAAATACTGGTTAATAATTTGTGACTGATGTGTAGCGCTATTGTAATAGAGAAAATTTCTTTTTTGTGCATTGTATGTCATAGAATAGACACATAAATGTGAAGGTACTATTTAAAGCACATATATATTAAAAATATGACGCTTTGCTCACTCGTGGGTGCTGGTTAACTGATGTTATCTCCTCAGAGCAGTTAATGGCAAATAAGATACAATAGTGTCATGTGAACTTTCTTTTTTCCTGAATCTTGTATGTTTTTGTTTAAAGAGGAGCTGCAGTGTGGGTTGAAGTGAAGTTCTTTGAGCAAGTCTGATTGAGGTTGGATGAAGCCCAGATAACACATGTTATGTCTGTGACAAATTTTTGAGCAGTCACACTTAAATTGTCAGAAGAAGTGGGCTTCTTTTGTATATCAAGGTTTCTAATGGATTTGCATCAACAGAAATGAGGTGGGAAAATTCACATTTTTAATGACTGGAACCAACTTTATAAAGTAAAGCATTGCCATCTGTTAGCAGTTTTATACTCAAAGCTCCCCTGGGTGGGCAGAGGGAGATGCCCAGTGTGTGCTAAAACTGTTATCTTGGGGAAGCCTTCACTGGCATTTACCAAAAGTGCCTTTTATGACCCAAAGCATTTCAGTACCTGGGAGTCCAAAGCTGTGCGCTTGTGTACTTCAAAATATGTGTGCTACCTTTATTTCATAAACCAAGCAAAATGTATGCCTAAAGTGCAGTGACTTTGAGAAGATTTCATTAAAACCCTGTTTTTGTTACAGCCCAATTTCATAAATATGTCTTTGAATGTCTCACAGACTGTTTCCTGCAGCATGTGAGTAGAAGGCAGGCTGCAAATCCAGTTCTCGAGCATTTCACCCCAACAGATCTGGGTAGCCCTGTCTGCAGGGGAAAAGTTTTCCAAGGCTAGATCTGAGGTGTCAGCCACAGTCTGCCTCACATCATTCCTTCTGTAACTTCAAATCAAGCATGTGTTCAGTTTCCCAATGATTAAAGTGCTAAAATATTGATATATATGCAGTATTTAAAATTTGCAAATGAATTATTAAGCTGAGACTTTAGACTCTTCCTCCTTCGAAGCTGTAGTCTGTGGTGAATGAATTATTTTTAACAAGGCCACAGTTGTATGTTAGCCCGAGCCAGAAGTTTGACAAGATACATTAAAAAAGCACCTAATTACCCTGTAAGTCAAACAGTATTATGGAAAGTATTTTCATATTTAAACTTTCTTGCATCTTACGTCTCTGGGATGTGTTTACTCATCCCACTGCAAGTTCACCAATGCATTGTAGCGTTGCCCTGGTTAATTTGTGCAAACCTGCCTTTGAAGAACACTTTTAGGGGAAGAAGGTTGTTACAAAGCTTGACAGTTTAAATGATGTTGACTGATTTACTGCCGTTACCGTCAGACATTCATATATTGCAGCGAAAAAAACACTTTTTCATTGATAATCTGTGGGAGTTTTGTTGTGTCAGAGCACATCTCACCTCATGCCCTGCTGGGGGTGGCTGGCTGGGTGCTTTGGGGTTGCCTTGGGCTCGCTGTTGTTCCATGTGATTCGGGAGGTTAATTTTACTCTAAGTCTCTGGAAGTTCTGATTTTTCTTTACTTGGAGGAATGAGTGAGACAGAAGGTGGTGTCACCCCACCTCTGCTAGCAGCACACCTCTGAATTTACTGATGCTGCGCTCTTTCAGGTTGTGGAATAATTTGGAGTTGGCAGACAGTAAAATTTGGCTTTGAAAATTTTGGTTTTTGACCTTTCAGGAGAGTAGTGTGTGCTTCTTTGTATTCCAGGTGTTTTAATACAAATATTACAGTGTTACAAGCTCTTGTAAAATTGTTTTATCGAAAATGTAAGGAGGTGATGGAGATGGGTACAGCAGGATGCACCTGCTGGGGAGCAGCTTCTTTTGATAGAACCTGTAGCTGAGTAATTTTGCTAAAATTTAATAATGAAAGCACATACTATCATTTCTGTCTCTGTTCCTGTGACATTTAAGCCCAGGAAATAAAGGCAGGCATTTAGTTCTTCATACTTCAGAGGGGCAGGAACAGTTTGTTGAAACCACTGCCTGGTGAGAATGAGTTGCCTTTAGGAGCAGCAAAATGACTGAACCTCTGAGTCTCATTATTCTCTTTTACCCATGATCTTCCAAAGCTATTGCTATTTGTTAATTCATTTGTAAAGCAGGTGTCCTGTCTGAAATTTTCTGAACAGCCCATCTAGTCAAAGATAACATCAGATACAAAATACAGTGAAGTACAGAAAACTTTTATATACAGTAAAATTTGCTGATAAAACTGGTGGTAGGCTTAATAAAAGGCAATTGATGAAAAGCAACGTGTAGTCTCTGATATATATGAGGGAAGGAGATAAAGAATGGTGGCTTGTCAAATAGTCTAAGGAGGGCTTTTCCTGCATTGTGAGGAGCAGCTGGGCTTTGCACGCTTCAGGGCTCCCAGTGCTCCTACTGGGAGCTGTAGATGGGGGGAACAGCACTGGGAGAGATCCAGCTCCAGAATGGCAGCGTCCTAGGGCATTCCCCGTGTTGGGCTGGGGATAGCCCACAATGTGGACCTTGTTCCAGCTGTGGGGCTGATGATGGAGCCTTCACAGACATCTCCAGCCCTGCACTCTGTGGGGTGAGGAGCTCTCCGAGGAGCGCTGGCTGTAGGACCAAGGCCTGCAACAGCAGGAGATGATTTTCACTTTGAGCTGTAGAAGTTTTGATTTTCACTTTGAGCCGTAGCAGTTTTGATTTTCACTTGAGCTGGAGCAGCTGGTTTAAGCCTCTGCAAACTCCTGCTGTATGGAAGGGCTTGAGCTCACACAAGTGTGGTGGCAAATCCGTGATGCAGTGGGCAGAGGATGGATGATCCTGGATGTTCTTCCCTTCGTGGAAAGGGAAGCTTTGAACAGAGCGTTCAAACAAAATACACAGGTGGGTATTTTTAGTATATGCAGGGCATTTCTTTGGAGAATTCAAGTTCTCTGACATTGCAAAATAATTGCAGCAATGTCCCTTTTTAAGAACAGGGCAATGTTGCGAGAGAAAATTATTTGTATTTTATGCAAAGTTTTGATCTAAGTGTAAAGTGGCAAAATATTTGTTGTAATTCTCCATCTGTAGCAAACTTCTCTAACCAGTGACCCATCTGTTTCAAGCTGCTGCTTTGAAACTTTCAAAGTGCTGCATCTCAGCCAGAGCCAATACACTTGTGCATTTCTAAATCCAATGTTTTGCGTGATGCATTTAGCTAAAGAAATGCATCTGACTTACTGGGTTGTTTTTTTCCCCAGCATTGTAGTGTCTCATGGAGTATATTAATAAAGAGAATTTTGTTACTTTTTGCTGAACATTCAGTTTTTGGGGAAGAAAGGAACCATTTCTAATAAAAGCAACTGATTGTGCTTCATCTTGAAGTTGTGACAGAAGAACTGAACTGCTTGAAGGGAACAGTGTTTGGCCTTGTTATTAGCATGGAAAACCATAATTATGATTGTTGAGTTGGAAGTCTGAAGTTCTTAACTCAAAATCCAAGTTGTTTTTGTTGGGGTTTTTTTCCACCTAATTAATGAAAACCTCATGGGAAATCTTCCTTCCGTCTCCTTTTTGGTTCCCCCCATCTACATCATCACAGTTTTGTTCCATTTATGTCCAAAATTGTTCTTGTCTCCCTCTTTTGCTTCCCCATTCCGACAGTTCAAACATATAAAGTTCTTTTAGTACTGTTTTTACGGGCTCTATTTTTGATTTTCAAAGCTTTCAAGGAGTTGCCTGTGCACCAGACAACCTCTTACTCATTTTCATTTTTGTCTTCCAGTCATTACAATAATGAAAGATTTAGGAAATGCCTCACCAACAGCATAAGCCATCAAGTTCAAAGATGTAAACAAATTACAGTTTCACCCACTGTCAGCTTTGCCTGCTCCACCAACATGCTATTTTACACCAGATTTTGGAAATCATTTAGTTGATGGATACAGCAATAAAAGGGCACTTAATAGCAACGAAGATAAAAAGCTTTGCCTAACATTCTTCGTCATGAGATAATGATCCTCACAACATTCCATAAATGATGAAAGTATTGTACATAAAAATGCTGTTGGGGAAAAAACCTCCCTGCACTCTGACAATTCCTTCTAGGCTGAGAGGACCAGTGCAAAAAAAGTTCCTATTTCCTCTTGGGAAACCTGTCATTGCAGGAGAATTTGGAATTGAGTGAAATCAGAGGAAATGAACTTTAGAAAAGCGTACCAACATTTTTAGGGGTGCAGTTATTTCCTTCTATGCACTGGTCAGAAAAGGTTAAAGGCTGACTATTGTATGATCTCTTTCTTTATTCTAACCATACATTTGGTTGAGCAATACAAATATTACTTTGCCAAAAGTATTTTCGAGGTTTTTCTGTCTCAGAGCGGATACAAATGCGTACTTTCTCCAGCTAAGGGGCTGGGTATGGGAACACAAGAGGTGTGGATGGCTGAAGTTTTCTGTTGTGGCAGTTTTCACTGTTTCAGGCAGTTCCCTGCAGCCGTGGCCATGTGGGATCTCCTTCCCTGGGTCTCCAGTGAAAAGGAGGTGTTTGTTCCTCTGAACTGAGTGTGCTTCATGGTGAAGAGCAGGGAACGAGTTTGGAGCTGCTGCGTGTGTCTTAGGAGCACATTATAGGCTGTGAAAAAGTATTGAATGTGGGGCTTAAGAGATTATATGTATGAAGGAGAAAAGAATCAATTTAAGATGGAGAGTCAGGGATTTTGCTATACTGGTGCATCCAGCTGATCTCTGCTGGTAGAATATTTCTTGCAAGATTGGGGCTGTAAAGGTAGAAACAGTCGAATGTTAGTGGACTTTTCCTGAGGGGCAAAGAGAGACTGAGAAGAGCCCTGCTAGGGCAGAACTTTGGAGGAAATCTGTGCTATTTAATTAGAAGCTTAGTGTTTGGTGTCGATGGGTAATGGCAAGATTGCAGAACTAAAAATCACAATTGAAACTCAGATTCAAGGAGCTCTGACAGTTTGGTTTCTGCTCAGAAAGCTGTTCACAATTGAAGGCATGTGCATGCTTTTCCTTTCCCTTTTTAACCTGGTTTGCCATCTTGTATTGAATTAAGTCTTTCCCCATCTATCCCCATGAACCTGCCCAGTTTTCAGCATTTTGTGGCTCAACAGAGTGTTTTGGTCTCTACTTCTCAGGGTTTAAAAACATTCTAGGTAATGAATGGGATCTGCCTCTTGAAAGTAAGGATTTCTGAGGTAATACCTACAAAATACTTTTTGAAAGGGGACTTAAATGTGTATATTCCTTCAGAAAGAGTGGGAAAATTCAGAGCTTTACGTAAAGACCATCTTTGACTATCTCAGCTGTGTCTGTGTAGTGAAAGAGGAGCTTCTTTGGGCAGCAGGTCCACATGTGGCCACGTTGGAGAAGTCGATGGCTCTCAATTAACCACTGAGGGCTCGTCCCTGGAGGGCCCTTTTCACAGACAGTGCATTTTCATACCCACCCCATCCTCCCAGTGTTTTGTTCTTACAAAAATGTCATGAGTATCTGTCATAGCCTTGTCTCTAAGTCCTGACATCTAGTCAATAAAAGTTACCTATGTGTGATTCTTCCTTCATCTGCACTCTTCATTTAATCCAGTTCACAGAAAATCTCTTAACAAAAGTGAAATTGCAAGGCTGTAGGTGGCTGCAAATTCCCAAATATCTATGGAGGATGTTTAAATATAGTATTTTGCCGTTTGAAAGCACAGAAAACACTTCATTTTTGTTTCTACACTAGCCACTACTACAAGGTGATTTCCATTTCATAGGGAACATGACATGCGCAAATGTGGGCTTGGAAAAAAACTTTTCCCTTTGAACTTCTATTTGTAGAGATGAGTGTCAAACCAGAAGGCAAATGCCTGAGGTGTTAATGTCTAATTGACACTGAGTCACACTGCAGGCATAGAATTTTCTTTTTATTTTTATCGTAAAAATACAGAACAAATATATCTAAGCATTCCAGTGACTTTCACAGGCATTGACTCAGACTGTATAGTGTTCCATTTTGGGATGAAATAGTATTCTGGTTCAGAACTGGCACCAGTCAAAGAAAAAAAAAAAAGTACTTAACCTGCCCTTAAAGTGTCTGCTGTGCAGAATTATCTGGGACTTGAAGTCTGAATTGAGTGTGTATCCTGTTCTTAGACCTCTTTGTATATATAAAATATGAATATATGTATCTATATATCTCACTAACTTACTAGTTCTGAAATGTTTAAAGATCAAGCAGCATTCTAATAGTTGCAGTTCATAATTGATAAGTGTGATTAACAGCACAACAGTGGTTAATCCAGCTGCTGCTGCCAGTGCTCGGTGGGCGTATGAGCTGCTGCAAATAAATTGACAAATACAGGCAGTGCTGATTTATTAGAGGAAGCAGGTTTTTTTTTTTTTTAATAAGTATTTGACATTAATAGGTATTCTGTATATTGCAAATGACTGTAAACTACTGTTCTGAGACACAAGGTGCCCAGTCTTGGGTGTCCAGTGGGGCTGGAAAGTTTAAGCATCACTGCCTTGAACTAAGTGGCCTTGGTCCAAGATGATTTTGGTATTCTTTCCAAATGGTAGAAATTAAAAATCAGCAAACACATAGTTTAAGAAGTGGTTCCCCATGCTTCCCTACCCATCCCTGCTAGCCCTCACTGAGCTGAACAGTTCAAACTCCTGTTCCGTGAGGATACGGAGCTCTGCTCAATGAGTAGAACAGCAGAGAGAAAAAAAAAGGTTTGGCAGTTAGTGAATTAGCACTGGAGATGGGAAATTATTGCCATTTCAGTTCTTAAGTTGTCACTGGAAAACAGGATTAGAGGAGGAAGGATTTCTCTAAGCCTCGGGAGAAAAGCTTTTGCAGTGGAATATTGAGGAAGAAATGCCTGTATTCTGTGCTATTAAGCACACTTATGAAAATTGTTCAGTGCCAGTCACAGTTGGCTCTTCTGATAGTTTTCTTATGTAATTCATAAGAACAATCAGAGGAAGCTGATTGATAGAGAAGTCAGCCTTTTTCACTGTGCCTCTGTGGCTCTCCTTGGTTCCTGGGAAGAAAGCCTGTCCTGGAGTAAATATCCCACCAGAAGTGTGTAGTTGCCTGAAGAAAGAAAGGTTATTCACTTCGATAATGCTGGCTGGTATTTCCCTGATCTGCCTTTTATTCCTCTACAGGCTATTTTCTTAGGTCTTTTTTTACTAAGAAAATGTAAAATATCTTCTTTAGAAATTTTTTTTTTCCTAGGGTAGTTTCTTTCCAGTTTTTGTATGGCATATCAGATCCTGGGTCTCATTCATCAGAACTATGAAACGCTTAAATAGTGTGGTGTAAGGAATAGTGGGATGTTGTCTGTATTGTTCAGAAACAGCTGTGCAGACAGCCATCCAGTGTAGATTGGCTAAACATTATTTCTCAAAATTGAACATTTTTTAGAATACTATAGTGGAATTTGGAACACGCTATAATATTATCTAGATTAAATGCAAGATGGTAAATAAAAGGGTCTCTTAAGGGAGAGCAAATGGGGCTAAACCAATGGCAGTGATGAGATGTTCTCACAGTGATTACTTGGGTTCTCAGGGGAAACTGTGGGGAGCTGTGCAAGGGAAATAAATCACACTGTGGCACCCATCAGTGTGCTGTGTATTGCTTTTCTTAAGCAGGTCTTGGAGTAAGGAGCATACTAAACTCTGAAAGGCTCTTGTCTGGGCAGAGAAAGAAAAAGAACACCTTTAGGATGACAATAGAGAGAGAGTGACAGAATGGGAAAGAGAATAATTTGTTTTACCAGCACCGAGGTGGAGGTATTCTAAAAATATATAAAAGAACTGGATAAGGTGTATGTACATAGAATCCATTCATAGAGACTTCTTATTGTTTTTTCCCTCCAATCTCCATGTTAATACCTTTGGGTGAAAGAATAAATAATTATTTGTGCTGTGGAGAAATGGTTTTTGGACTCATTTTAATGGGAAGTGTCACAGTGTTGTGGAAGGGAAAGAATTAGAGGCGTTGTGTTAACAGGGTTGGGAAGCAGAGGCAATAGCCCAGAGAGCTATTTTGAGACTGGGTGATTTCATCCAGGAGGAAAAAAAGGCTGCAAAATCCCTTCCCCAAAGAGGTGAATACAGAAGAGCCAGAAGGAGCCCAAAGATCAGCTCATTCTGCCACTTTTCACACAAACTGGTCGTTTTAACTCATGTATTAACAACAACAACAACAAAAAACCTATTGGAAAATTCATGCAATTTGTTTTAATTTTATAATTTGAAATAATTGTGATCAATAAGTAGGCTCCCTTTTGGTTATAAGCTCTCATCACCAATACAAATTACTTTGTATTGTTCCCCTGGGGTTTTAATTGCATTAAGAAATGATTGGCCCTAATAAACTTCTCCAGTCTGTGATAATTATAATCAAATAAGATATCCATTATAAAAGCACAAAATCATGCCGAAGCAAATGCAATCTTGATCATTAGTTAGTGAACTATCAGAGCCTTGCTGGTGGTGGTTTGGTGCTTTTCAGACAGAAGCCTGACCATTGCAGCCCCAACAATGTGCTGTAAATTTCTCTTTTCAGTTATTCCTGCATCAGTAGACACCTCTGAGTGTGTTTATATGCATGTGTTGCATGTAGTTCCCCATTTTTCATATGTGGAAATGTCACCAGTAAGGGTATTTGTTGTTTCAGTGAGACTGACCCTGCACACTGCTTTACAAAGCAGAGAAATGGATAGAGCTGCAGTTGATGGCAGGTAAAATATGGAACAGCAATTCACAGGTAATGGTAAGGAAGGAGGTTGGCATGAGCAGTGCCTGCAGAAGCTGCTGAATTTTGAGTTCTGTGGAGGAGTTAGTGTTTGTGGCACATTTGTGCCATGTTTCAGTGGCGACATAGGGAAATGTGGTTTCTTCCCTGAGAGGGTGGTGAGGCACTGGGACAGGTTGCCAGAGAAGTTGTGGATGCCCCTGGAAGTGTTTTAGGCCAGGTTGGAGCAACCTCATCTAGTGGAAAGTGTCCCTGCCCATGGCAAGGGTTGGAATGAGATGATCTTTGAAATCCTTCCAACCCTAGCTATTCTATGATTGTATGAAATGAATGAATGAGGAGAGAAAGAAAAATGAAGTGAACTCTGGCAGTCAGCAGTGAAATCAAAGCTGTGGCCTGACTCTGTTGGGCCACCACGTTTGGTTTTGGTGTGGCCTCCTCACAGGACAAAGTGGGAGAATGGATGATTTGCAGCTCTGGGCACGTTGGTACCAAGTTCTGCCAGCGTGGAAATATTTGAAATGAAGTGCAAGTTTAAGGGCACGATATCCTTCCTACCTCTGGAGTCTTTGGAGAAATACTGGACCTACAAAAAATGAATCCAAAGCGTTACCAAGAACAGGTGAGCTCATCTGTCAAACTCCTGTGAGATGCTGCCATCAAAAGTGTTGAGAGTACAGCTTTATTTGCAAAGAGTGCCAGCCAGAACTAGAGATCAGGAGCATCATTAGACCAAATTATCTTAATCTAATGACACATGACTCTCTTGTGTGTGGTATCAAGATAGAATGTGACATTTTTGTCTTACAGTAGCTTCCCTCTAGTCAAATGGGCATCACAGCTGTCTTTGAGTTGCAGGAAGACTTTGATTCCTAAATCCCATAAAGTGGATTTAGGTCCCAGTTTGCCTTTTATTGATTAGAAAGTTAAATTTAATTGCTTACACAGTGTTTTTTTCCTATTTTACACATTTTATCAGTGAAATACAGGCCCGCATCTTTGACTTCAAACAATTCCATTTACATAATCAGCACATTTACCATTCTCTCTCACAGTTTACATATTGGTTGAGCTTGTCTGCCTGCAGTGTGATCTGACCACAATGGCTAACCACCCCTCAGAGATAATTTACATGATTATTGCAATATGGATTAGGCATCAGTGGGAAGTGAGTTTGAGTCAATACAGAATTCTTTCCTGTGACTTCTTAAAAGAAATTATGTAATATCCTCATGATACCCATTTCGAAATTCAAAGAACTTACTGTAAAATCTTTCTTGACAAACTGAGGCTCATCAATGAAACTTAGCAATTAGTTTGGCATCCAAAATGTAGGACAGGGTTAAATGAAAAAGGGAGTAGGAATGCAGACTCTGCATTCCTCAGTCTGCTCACCTCAGATTGACATAATAGAGACCGGTTTGTCCCTGTTTCCCTTTGGAAGATGCTGCCATGGATGCTCCTGTCAAGTGTCTGCTGGTCCTGACACTGCAAACCCCCCGAGTGACAAGCATGGATGTTGCAGGGAGAGATATTTAGTCTTGCTGTAAAAGTGTTTTTCTCCTTGAGCTAGCAGACACACGCAAAAATAGACTGGAAAAAAAACCCCCGAATTCTTGTGCCTGCCCAACCAATTTATTTGTTTGGGGCTTGAATTCCCTGAAGAGAGGAAATATGACGGATTCTGCAGGAAATAGCATCTGTTCTTCCTCCTCCCTGGGGCATGGTGATCAGTAAACCCCCCCTTATTTTGTATCAGTGTGATTGGCACCCAGTGTCTTGTTCTAATGGTCCAGCTGTTGAATGCTGTAATCCCTGCTGACCTGATGGCACATGCTGTTGTTATTGCTGGATGCCCTTTATCTATATTCTTGATGATGAGTTAATATTTTAATGTATCGTGTATAAGCAATTTCATGATAACTGCATGATTTAGGAGGGATTTTTTTGACCATAAAAAGGTGTTTTCAAAGTTTTGATAGGGAAAATCTGTTTTTCCTATATATTATGAATATAGAAAGCCCTATAGACGTGTGTTATGTGTGGGTTTATACACATAGGAAACTTGAGATACGTTTTAGTACATACTTAAACTAAAGAGGCATTTATAAAATGTTCTGATTAGGTAGTATTTAAAAAAAAATCAGTTTCTATCATAAGTCTCTTTGTTGTGCATAGTGTTCTTCATAGCTATTAAATGTGAAATGAAATGAGTTATTTGGAGAGATTAAGGTCTGTTGCAATACCCTGAACTCTGTAGTCAGGGAGCCATAGTGACTTGTTTTTCCCAGGCATTGCAGTGCCTAATAAATGTAAAGACTGTGAGGGCTGATGCAAAACATATTTTCTACTTGCTGATGCTGATTTATTCCCAAGGCTCAGGAACTGAGTCTGTTGCATTACAGCAGGCATGTGTGTGTTCCCCAGTGTTCTGGCACAGTGCTCTGCCTGGGCTGGCCTGGGAGAACCTGGTTCCCTGCTCCTGGCTCATTGCAGTCCTGGTAGGATTTGGGACTGCAGCCTCAGGAACAAAAACACACAGATCTATACGGGCTGAGAAGGAGAGTCTATTGCTGACATGAGTCAAAGGTGGTGCAGGGCAATTTTTTTCTCCTTTTGCTCTTAGTTGAGGAGGAAGAGATAAATAAAGCCACTTAATTAATGGTAATGTGGCTGAAGCTGTAAGGGGGTCATCATTGTTAGTCCAGATCTGATCATTACAGAGGAGAAGAGTAATGCAGTTCCAGTTGTTGCACAGTTCCCACCCTGTAAACCTCTCCTGGTGTCACTGTCCCCTTGCTCCCGTGCATCCTAAGGCTGGGGGTGTCACCCTGGGCACCTGGTGGGTTGTCAGCATCTGGAGTTCACTCCCAGGAGAAATATGGTGCTCGTGTCGATGGTTTCTTCTCTGCAGGAAGCTGTCCTGAAGGGCCAAGAAGACACAGAGCAATGTAGGAATGCATACACTCTTCTATTCTCTCTTTATTGCAAAGTTTGGTGTGAGGCTTTCTGGACACATGGTGGGAGGCTTCTGCTTTCATAGTCTGGTGCAAACTGATGGCTTGTGGAAATAAATACGGCTATCTGTGGATATGGTGTGTGATCACACATCCGTCATTATCAGGGGAGAATTCTTTGGGCAGCAACTATTATAACAAGGCAAATTTAGATAAATGGAAATGGTGACCGAGTAATCATTAATACTGTGGTTTTGCATGAGTAAAAATGAATGTGGAAGAGTATTTAGGTGCTTAGTTTGCCTCTTAAGAGTGTTTTATTGGTTGAAGTTAGAATACTTGGGAGAATGGTAATATGGTACAGTGAAGTGGTTTGGGAAGAGTGATGGGACAACAAAACTAACTGGTCTTTAGGTAAAAGAACCTATGACAATGTCCTTCAGTGTTGTCCTACAGTGACCAAGCTCAGGGGTCAGGAGGTGTTTTCTTCTTCTCTGTTCTTAATGCGTTATAGTAGAAGCAGTTTAAATTTAGCATACCAGCTTTAAGAAAAGATTTTAAAATAACACGTCCTCTGAACGGTAAATATTGTTTAAAGAAATTGGAGTTTTTGTTTGTTTTAAAACCCCCTGAAGTTTATGTAGATTGTTAGCCATATACAGCCTGTTTTTGCTTTCTGTTTATACTTTTTGGAACACCCTTTCGATATGTGCAGCAGTATCAAGATTAGATATAAACTAAAAATCTTTCTGCATCATCGCAGAAGGAATACAAGTCATTTAAGATGAATTTTCAAAGATGATGAATATCTTGAATTTCTAAACTTTAGATAGGGCAGAGTGTAAATGTTTTAAACATGTAATGAATATGGATTGCATTTTCTTAGCTCCCTTTTCTTCACTGATTTTTGCATTTGACCGGTCATTTCTCTTTATATATGTAAAATATATGGCTTACTGTTCAAAGGATTCCAAATCAAATTGGCTTTATTTACCTCAGAATATTCTGAATAAAGTTTATTATGGCAATCATAAGAGCGGAATAGATATTTATAACAGATTACTGTTTCCAAGTGGCTTCATTGAATTGAAGAATTCCTTGTGGAATTAAAACTTAATTAATAGCAGTTATATCAGCATCCTCAGTGGGAAAGCCAATTTTTCTTATTTCACAGAAGTACCAGTCTGGTTTGTCTGCAGCTGAGTGTTCCCCATCTGCTGCGGGTGCAGACAGGTTTCCTGTGGCTGGTGGACGGTCACACAAACCCTGCTTGAGCTTTGCAATGCTTTAAACCAGGGGAGAAGCTGGATTTCCTTCTGGAAGAGCCCAGATAGCCCTCACAATTTCTCAAGGAATTTCTTTCTACAGCAGTTTATTGTTTTCTTGTGATGATACTGAATCTTCATGTACTGGTTAATGAACCAGCTGGGGCATGCTAATGAGCTGGTTCATATGGAAACAGCTTACTTATATAAAAACTAGCAAAACTAGAAGCCACTTGAAGTTGGTGGTTCAGGATTATTTATGTTTTTAAAGCCCTGTTCCCCAAAATCACTCCTCATTCTGCCTGGCCACATTACTCTCAGGGGGTTTGGAATAATTCAGTTACCAGATTTTGCAGTGTTTTGTTCATTGCCCGTCATAATCTGATCTCCAGAAGTGTCCAGAGCCGTGTCCATCATGACCTGCAAGGCGCTGGAAGTGTCTCCTGTGGGAAGGGTTGGGAGCTGGCTCCAGTATTTCAGAGCCCATGGTGTGGCACTCATGGCATTTCATATGTGCTTCTGGTGTGTTGGATACAGACTGAGCAGGAAAATACTGATCGATTCCAAAATGTGAGCAAAATGGGATAACTTGGATATTAATGTCTCACAGCACATCTTTGTGTCTGTCTTTGTGTACTTAAATATTTGACATCAGTTAAGTACATTATGCACATTCACACATATATCCTTTTCCTTTTATTAAATAATTTATGATTTTTCTTAATCAGATGTGTCTTAACATATGAAGGGGAGAGGGATATTTGTCTTGGCTTATCTTTTCTGCCATTCCTGAGCTTGAGCAGGTGTTGGAAGGTTCCTTTGATAGCATCTCCTTTCAGTCAGGACTTTGGGCTCATCCACTCCTTTGATTAAACACTGGGGCAACAACATCTTCTGTCAATATTTAGTAAGTTGAGGGATTTCAGGTGCTATCTGATGAACCTAAATGTGACCTAAATTGAACTGAAAGCAGCTTGAGGCAGGAATGGCCTTTTATCTTCTTGAATCGTGTTTGAAGTTGTGATAGTTCTTTGAGGCGTATTTAAATTAATAACCACTGCATTATCTTGACAATACTGGTAGAGATAATGTGGGATTTCCATTATTCTGGCCTGGTTTTCGATCATTTCCCAGTTACAGTGAGGATGATGAATGAACATCGCCAAGAAATTATATTTTAAAACATTAGTTTTGCCACGCTGTGGCACAGGGGACCAGAGATGATTACCAGGGCTGATGTTTAATTTAAAATTATCTAAAAATTTTTACTTGACCCCTTTATATCAAGGTGAACCCGAGGCAGGCTTGGTTTATGCAGGTATCTCAGGCACTCCTGACATCAGAGTAAGTGTTAGATTTATTGTGCAGGCTAAATGATCATTTTATATATTCAATAGAACCACTCAGGAGTACAAAAGAGGATTTTTTGCAGTTGGATTTTCATGCAAATATCTTTATTTGTAGTGTAAAACAGTAGAACAGATAGGTGCTCTTGTGCAAATTACTAGCACTGTTTGTAAATATCTCTGCAATTGAAAGCAGCAGAAGTGCCAGATGTGTAATTACATTAGCACAGATATTCGACAGAAAGCTGCTTCTGTGAAACAGAAACAAGCTTAATGTGAAAATCTTTGCTTTTGAGTGCATGCATGCTATGCACATCATTAACCTGTTAATTAAATCTATTAAGGGCTGCATTTTCTGAGGCCTTGTTAAATGATTACTTATGTGCAAGAACTTCTGGTTCCAAAAAACCTTCAGTTGCAAGAGCGTGGGCTAACATTGTGATAGCAGATGCCTTTGTTTGGATGTGAAATACATGTACAGCATTTGTGCATCTGTAACTGATACTTTCCCATGTCACCATTCTTTTACTTCAAAAAAATCAGGGCCTGAGATCTTTTATGACCAAATTTCCAAGTTCAAGATTGTTCATCTCTGCTCAGCAAACAGAAAACCTGAGTGCTGCCTGCCACATCTGGTAGTGGTTTTTGAAAGATATGTGGGTCTGTGCTAGCAAAGCCAGCCTCAGGGTTAGGTATTATCAGCTGTTTAAGCATCTCAGAGGAGGTGGTTTTATCCCTTGTGCCAAAGCTGTGAAAATGTAAGTAAAGGTGTCCATCTGTTAGGATTTCAGTGATAGATGAAGGCTATTCAGAAATGCAAAAGCACTATAAATTCAGGATAGTGTGAACAAAACACCTGCCAGAGAGGTAGTGAAGATCTTCCATTCTGGTAAGGCTGACCCCTAAGTAAATTCAGGGTGCAGTTTGATGTTTGAACACTTCCATCTTTAACTTACTGGAACTGATGTTCAAGTTTCAGCTTTCTTTATTTTCAGAAGTGCAGGTACTGAAAAAAACCCATCCTAAACTCTGCCCCTTCCCCTAAACCTGCTTGTTCCCAGCCTGCACTGGGCTAACACCTTGCAGAACTTGCAACTCTTGGGCTCCTGGTAAGAACCTGACACAATTTATGGCCCAAAGTGTGGTACTCCCTTCTCTGTTTATCCTTACAGCATTACTGACTTTTGCTCCATGGAATCCATCTCAGCTGGAAAAGGAAAAAAAAAACCTAAATTAAAATTAAAACTAATAGAAAACTTCATGGGTTAATACAGGCTCTGGATCTAAGTCTGGCCTGATGTTCAGATCTTAACCTGACCATATTTTGCTCTCACTTGCCTGCATGTGCAGTTGTTTGGAATGATGCCTGGCAAAATCTGCCTCCAGATGGGATGGAGATTTTTCTTTCTTCACATACTCATCCAGATATGATGTGCTTAGTTATATTTTGTAATTCTTGGCACAAGATTCCCAAGATTTTTCTTATCTTAACACCTGCAAGCCTGAAAGAGGTAATGTAATCAGGTTTCCAGAGTGCAAACTGAAGCATTTTAGTGTTCTGTTCTGCTGTCGAGAAGCAGAATTGATGATGTGATGGGAGTTTATTTCAATTAGGACATGATTGTCTTTGTTCTTGCTTTCTTATTACATTAATTATTTTCCTCCCTCCAAACTGAACTTTGGTGATCTGTGTTTAGCTTTTTTTGTTGCTGTTGTTTGTTTTGGTTTTGGGTCTGTTTGTTTGTTTTGTTTTGGTATGTGCTATATACCAGTCCGCCTTCTCTGAAGGGAAAACCAGAGGCATCTCAGAAACTTTCACCCTGCTAAGCACTGGAAACTGGAGCTCTTTGTTCCTTTTAGATGGCTCAGCCTCCCTCCTGTCAGTGCTCCCAGTGTCTGTGGGACAGTGAAACTGATTTACTGCTGGAGAACACTTGAATTCCACATTTTGGCAAAGCTTCCCATTTGGTTGATTCCTGCACAGCTATTTCCACACAACGCAGCGAGCTTTGCAGAACGTTTTTCCTCGAGAATATGGAGTGCCTAGATTAAATGGAAATTTAATTATTAATAATTGAAGTGGGATAATTAAATATGGACTGTAAATAAAGCAAAGATGCCCAGTAAAAGCAATTTGTAGAGTTCTACAATAACCTCTGTCCAGTTTTTATAGAATTGATAATGCACATGTTTAAAAATAGTACTTTTCACATGAATTAATTATACCGTTGCCAGGGAATCGTTATTATAGGTGCTCTCCATCTTTGCAGAAATACTAATTAGCAGCAGTTGGGCTCCATGGGGCTCCTGCCCATTGTATAGCTGTTCTGTAATGTTTATTAGGAATAATGAGTGGGCCCATATGGTTGAGAAGGTATTTCTGTAGAAGTACATGGTATCTGTGCTTCACCTTTTCTGTTCCAAGCGCTGTGGGCAGCCCCACTTCTGCTCCAGAGCAAGGGGGCAGGGGCTGCTCCAGGCAGGGCTCACCAGAGGTCCCACCTGGAGAACTTCCCCAGGAGGACACGTCTGTAGGTACATCAGCTCTGCAGGAGGCTGAGGGACAGAGAAAGCAGCTCCTCTGTTTCACCCCAGCCAGACTTGGAGGCCCCTTCCATGTGCAACTCTGGACTTCCATTCCTTTGCCATCGCATATTGATCGCTGCCCTAGCTGGAAATGTATGTGGGCTTCTGGGCTGTGGTGGGTTATAAAATATGTAAGTTGGAAATAGGATGAAGCTGAGCAGAAAAATTATAGTCCTCCCTTGAAATGATGTCTGGAGGGGGATGCATGTATTTCTGTGATAATGTGCTTGTGAAGTAAATTTGGATACTTCAGAAAGGTTTTGCAGGTGTGCCGATTGCTGTGTTATTTCAAAACTTTTTTTTCTTTGAAACAATTTTTAAATTTTGCTTTTATTTCAATGAACAAACAATTTAAGTTTCATGAAAGAGTAAGAAAATAGGAAACTGCAGTTGCCACAGTTTGGAAGAGGGGTTTGGCTCTATCTTCGGTGCTTGCTGGGTAATGAATTATTACAGAACTAAAATAAGAATTTTCTGTGTGTCTCGGAGCTCGAATAAGCAGATGCTGAACTGCTGCCAGTGCCTCCCCCCAGCTGTCCCACCAAGGCCTTGTCTCAGAGCAATGAACCCCTGACAGAATGTTTTCTGCTGTGGTTCCCTCAGGGGTGCAGGAGTGCCAGTTCTCTGTCTTCATGGCTTCTTCCCTGGCAGGCTGGTGAGGTCCAGCACAGGGTGCCCAGAGAAGCTGTGGCTGTCCCATCCCTGCTTTCCCTAGGGGAAAGTGTTCTTGCCCATGGCACGAAATTGGAACGAAGATGATGTTTATGGCCCCTTCCAACCCAAACCATTCTGTGCTTTTATGATCTGGGTGGTTTGCTGAGGTTCTTTGTGAAGATGCAGATGAGGTGCACTCTCCAGAGCTGAGTGCATCCCAGCTGGGCTGTCAGCAGAACAGGGACACGGGGTGAAACCCAGGCTTTGCATGCTTGAAAAACATCTCTGAGTGACTGCCTACGTGAAGGGCAGCAAGGGGAGGGCAGTGTGGGCAAAGCAGAAAAAGCAATGTGTGAAGCTTGTTGGTATGAAAGCAGTGGTGTAAGGAGCTGACTTCTGAATCACCCAGTTCCTGGAGCCAAGTAAGAAATAACCCCACTCACAAATCTCTCTCTCTTCCTTCTACCTCCCTGCAAATATCAGTGGACCTCCTCAACTTCTTGTTTCATTGTGTTTGAAGGGATCCAAGATTTCCTGTGGACTTGGAGAGAAGATTTAAATATAACTGGGGGCTCAGAAGAAGGTGCTGCTGAGAGGGGTGTCCAGCAATGGCCACGAGTTCCCCGTGGCCCCCATGGGTAAACCCATGGTTTGTGGTGCAGGAGGTGTTGTATAACCTGTCTTGTGTTGATTTGGTTGTTTTTTGGGTTTTTTTTTTTTCCCCACTGAGAAATACAGTTCCTGTTGGGTATTACAAACCCCAGAGTCAAGATGGAGTGACTGAAGAAACATTTCTTTTGCTCTCAAATTACATTTACAAACACCTTACAAAGGCTATGATGTTTAAAAAAGAATTGGTTTTTACAGATGTTTGGAATTCCAAAAGGCCAGAGTTTGATTATAGCTATTTATAATCCAGTACTGAGGTGATTTAAATCTCATATGCAGTAAACAATTTAGAGTTGTAATCTGTTGATAAGATCTATTTATTCTTTTTGTTTTTCAATACATAGGCTTATATATATTACGGTCTCATCTCCTAATATCCACTGCTGTCAAGGCCAGAAATCTGTTCTCACAGACCCTCAAAATGTGTTGGATAAATATGACAGAAATGTTTTGGAATGTGTGGGGGTATTTTTTATTTTTCTATTTTTAATTGAGAGTTGAAAGGAAAGAATATTTTTCCCTGGGCTGTCTCCAGAGTGTGGGCACATGATTGAGTAGCTCAGCTAATATAGTTTACATTAGTTCTTAATATTGGGAAGTCCTGCCTTCCAGTGCCAAGGGGTTAGTAAATCTCTGTATTTTCATAAACAGCAGTGTTCATTACATTCTGCTGCAGAATGTCTTTCTTGCTGGAGTGTGTCTTGAGTGTTACAGCATATGGATAATAACGGGAAAACCTGAAATGTAAAATTGGAACAAACTGCTGCATGGCTGTAAGTCACTAAATTTCACATTTATTCAGATCTGAAATAAGATGAATAACTAAGCTGCTGAATTGCTCATTTGTGTAGGTCATGAAAGTTTAAAAAAGTGCTGCAGATACTTAAAATTAATCCCAGGAATCAGAGGAATTTTTTATGCCCTGTGTCACACACTGCAAATAGAACAATAGTCTTTTGTATAGAATCTTTCATACAGATTATAGTAGAAAGGGGTTTAATGATTTGCTGTTAATAATAAATAGGAAAATAATTGAAACAGTTAAGAATAGGCAAGGCAAATAATCTATATTTTGGCCAAGATGTGGCAGTAGATGCAGGGCATGGAGACAGGAGGGCTCTTTTAGAAAGCAAGAGAATGGGCAAACTACAGCTGTGCTTTATATTATTAAATACTGAAACATCCCAGATCTGATGTCCTAGACTCCAAAGATTTTAGCCTGTTTATTCTGCAAGAAAAGATGTGGCTGTAAGATCCTTATATAAATCTTTAGAATTTTTTTTTGGTGTAATATGTGCCAAGAACCACAAAGCCTTTGTGTCATACCAAGAACAAAAGTATTGATGAGGGGCTATGTGGTAATTTGTATGATCTTCAACAGCTTTGGCATATGAGAAATAAATATGTGTCCAAATCTCATAAAACATGCATAATTCTCATAAAATCACATTAAAATTACATAGATCTCATAAAATCTTCTCATAAAACAACCAGTTATTCTGATTAAATGTATTCAGTGGAATTTATTTTTTGTTTCCTACTAATAGTGAAGATTAATTAGCTCTCATGCCATTAGGAAAATAAGGCTCCTGTGTTCTCTGAGTCAGCTGGTACCTGTTCTGAGAATTCACAGGCTGAGTTGGAGCTTTGCACTTCCCATGACGTGCTCTGGTGGAAGGATGACATCCAGAGGGGTTCTGGGACGTTTCAAGCAGAAGTACTCAATCAAAATGGATGCTGCAGGGATTCTGGGGAGTTACATCACGTCTGGTGGAGTTACTCCTCAGCAAATGAAGTTGTACATTTTTCTTATGATGGATAAGAATTAGGAGATTCTGTTCAAAAGCAAGTTGTTAAGGTCTTGAACAGTTTCTCCTAAATTTGATACTTAAATTGAAAGAGAAGGTAAAAATGGGTAGAAAATAGGACTATTCCAATGGTTGTCCATTTGTTTTTTCAGTGTTTCTTCAATGGAGCATATTTATTTCTGATACAAATTGCTAACGCAATATTCTATTTTACTGATTGCTCATCTTTTGCTAAGTTTGCAAAGATGAGCAATCAGTAAAATAGCATAAAGAAAGAGCATAGCAACAGGGACAGAGTCATTGTGGGAGATGCTTATTATTGAATGAATTCTCCGATGGTGAAATGGTTTCAATTAAGCTAAAATGTCACAATAAACAGAGCATAATTATTCTAGCAATTCTTGTGAAGCAATAAAATACTTACTAAGCAGCTCTTACTGGGGTTCCTCTTCTAAGTGTGGAGTTCAGTGGTGTTTTATTTTGTCTGTAAAGTGTAATTCTTGTCTGTATAGCCTGCTCGCCCTATGTGTGTGTGACCTTTGTGTCAGAGAGTAGATGTCACTGCATCCTTTAAGACACAATTATGGTGCAGTTGTAGGTAGGTCTTGCAGGCAGGAAAAACAAATCAGTGCACAGTGCATCAAATAAACTCCAGTTGCTGTGTTTATTGCATGTTTTGAAACGGGTCAGAGAAGCTGTGTGGGGTGATAGTACGGCTCTTTCTGGCTGATAAAAGAGGAGAAACAGAACAATGTGTAATTTTGCTTTAATAGATTGCCTTGACTTGTTAATCCCTTTCATGTCATTGCTTGTAGTGTTACAGATGCCCTGGAAGAAACAGTGGGATGTCTTTGTTCACAGTTGCTCATTAACAAAGACACCTCATCTGTCACGATTTTTGTGTGAGCCCAGCAAGTTTTGTTTCCCTTCTCGTTTTTGGAAATAGTGATTTAGTTGAACTTCTCTTTGGCTTGGTTGACTAATGGATTTTTTCATGCTGCTGTGTGTTTATTGGTACTTTGCAGATCTCAGTGGTATTTATTAGTGAAAAACTTTTTTTTTTTTTGGGGGGGGCATCCTGCTGGAGAAAGCCTTGTTTTCAGTTTGATGCTCCTTCATAGAGAAACCGAGGTTGAACAGGACCACGGGAGGTCATCTGGTTGAACCTCGTCACAGAGCAGGTTCAGCACTGAATGCACACCAGGTTTCTCAGGGTTTTTCCAGATCTTGGAAACCCCCAAGGATGAGTTTCTGTTGTCTTTCGGGCAGCCCAGGGTTATCCTCGTAGCAGAGAGGTTTTTCCTTACACCCAGCTTGGAGCCTCCCTGTTTCCCTGCACATCCACAGTCTGTGTCTCCCTTCCGTGTCCTGCTGAGATGAGATCAAACATCCATCCAGAGTCTGATTAGGTTACAATACATAGGAGACAGACTATCAATCGTTTATATTCGTATTTTTGTACTTTATATAGACAGATCACTGTGAAATTAATTTCCTTTTATTTAGTCTTTAATTACCAGTGGCCTTCCATTCTAGATGGGGAGTTGTACAGCATGTTTCTGTAGTTCGGGCTTCTGATGCCTAAATTCCAGTGGGTTTGTAACACAATATTATAATTCACATTGTGCTGAGATGTTTCTTTTAATTGACTCAGAGATATTTTGAGAAAAGTGTAAATTTAATATGAGCCATCTAAAAATAATTAAATTCTAATTACAAAGTGGACTATTGACTAGGAAGTAGTTACAGCTTTCTCCTCATTTAAGCTACTGAACAGGATATTTAACTAAGCCTTGTGAATAATGAATGTGAATGTGAATAGTGCAACTTTGTGAATAAGCTTACTGCCACGTCCTGAGGAGATTGTCAGGACGTGAAAAAAATCTGTAGTAATAGGTTTTGCATCTGATTTTTGACCTTATTTTTCATGCTTCTATTCTGATGTGCCAAGAACAGGCTGTGTTTTTAGCATGTTTGCCAGGGAATAATTGCAAATTGTAATGTGTCTAATGACAGTATAATTGCTAACAAGTTCTTGCTTTGATTTTAAAAAAAAAAAAATTCTAAATTGACATCTGACTTTAAATAATGGCTAGTACTTGCTTTTGGCTTCAGCCGAGTGTCTCCCTATCCTGTTAATGTGAGGAGTGGTCATTCTGCTGTTCATGAGTAGAGCAGTTCATGAGCAGCACCCAGGAGGGTATAAAAAGGTATTAAAAAGATGAGTTCTGTGCAGTAGGGAAGGAACAGTGGTGGGTGTGATGAGGGATTTCTTCTGCTACAGCTTCTTGGCATCCCTCCATGGGAGGGGGGTTAATGCTGTTTTTAATGCAATTCACTATCCTAAGAAACAGTAAATCCTTGATTGGTCTAATGGGTTTCAAAGTCCTATTGATGTGTAAAATACTGTTGTATTCAATGCTAAAGGGAAATAATTAATTTTAAATTTTTGCTTGAAATAAAACTGGTGAAAATGAAACCTTTCCTGTACCGAAACTTCCACATCTCGGGAAACTAAACTGCCTTTGTTGAAGTACTGCACATAAATAAATAAATTCACGGTACAATTATGTTGTGATGCTTAATAATTGTTACTTTTCTCTGTTAATAAAAAGCCCCCAAGAACTTGAGGTCTGAATTTTGATGATTAGCTTTAGATGACAGTATTTACATAATCTGATGTCTGGTTTCAAATCTTGGTGGCATTAGAAAAGAATATTCTGTTAGATCAAGGTGAAGTACCTAGGACGAATGTTTAAGTTGTCAATGGCCCTCTTCCCTGTAACTGAACTTCAAAAGCATATTTAAAGATTAATTTTTTTTTTTATTACTTAGTTTTTAAGCTCACTGGCTTCTGTTGAAAGCCTGTCATTAGTGTAGGACAGCTTGCAGAGCACACTAGAGTTTGATGCTGCCATTTCCCATTCAAGATACCTGTCATGACTGAGTCCTTACCTTGGGCTGATGTCTTTTGGTGTGCAATGGATGCATTAAAAAGGACAGAGATTTTTGCACATAGCCTGAGGGATTCAGGAAAAGCTGGAGTTGTCTAAACCTCCAGGAGTCTACAATCTCCTCTTGCCCCAGCCTGTCCACCACTGCAAAAGGTGCCTGACTGAGGGCAGAGCTGCAGCCCTGGCCTGGAGGATGGGGCAGGAGGAATATGAGATCTATGGGAAAAGAAGCTTATTATATCCAGTTCCTTTCTGCTTCCCCTCCTCTCCTAAAAATAAATAAAAATCAGGAGTTTTTACTTATTTATTTTCATTTTTCGTTACACAATGTCAAGCTCCTGTCTCTGGAGGATCAAATCCTTTATTCACAGGGAAAGAATGTTGGGATTGCCAGCAAAACCTCCATTGCCTGAACGAAATACTGGGTTTATAATTGCAGCTGTTATGGGACTGCTTTTGCTTTTGGTGTGTGTTTGGTTCTGTAGTAATAACATGTAACTGATTCTGGTAGTTTTAAAATCAATTCTAAAAAAATGTGACTGCAGTAACATTGCTTAATATAAATGAACTTATTTGTTGCGAGTTCATTTTCTGTCTTGAAAAAGTAGAAAAGATAGGGCAGCTACAGTATATTTTCAAGGCAAGAATTACGTATGCAATGTTTGTACTGAACAAAATGGCTCTTTTATGAGGTATTGGAAAGTTTTTAAACTTAGGAATGAGATAACACCCCCTTGAGATGATCATCAAAATCCCTTTAATAGTTAAGATTCGGCCTGAGTGCTTTTCTCTACCTTTGCTTTTCAGTTTGCCAGCAGTTTTATACTTTATAGCCCTCATTATTTTTTTGATTTGGCGGATTTTTATTGAATAATATTTTCACAGACAAATCGTTCTATTTAGCCTTGTCTGATGGCTTTCAATTGCAGATCCTCAAGTAAGATTCATACGATTACATATGTATGTTCATGTGCTTCACAACTGAAAATGACATTGCTGGGTTTTATTTTGGTTTAATTTCTCCTCCTGAATGATGGCTTTGCCACCTCTCATAATGCCACGTGCTGCAAGTGGAAACGATTTACTCAGTGTACCTTGAGGGTGATTATTTTTGTGTATTTATCCTCACCGTTTTATCCCTTTGGATGATTATTCTACTGGTTCCCAGTGCAGTTTATTCTGTTGACTAATTGCTCTATTAAGACTGTTTTCCTCTTATCTAACTTGACTTTCTTTTCCTATTAGATGATTGTTCTTTTATGATCATTTTTATATTAATTTGTACAAATGAAATTAAATATTCATTTGGGATGAGTTTTACTGCTGCAGAAATTAAAAGCTTGCCTTTAATTTGAAGCACTGTGAGGCATTTTCTTTTTTCCCCAAATTTCTCCAAGTGATTCAGTGATGTGAGTACACTGGGACAAACTATTCGCAGCCTTTAGGAAGCATTTATCCAATTTTAGGGACCAGCTGGTAGTTATTTGCTTTTTAATACATGTCAGGATGTGGTTTATATATTATATACGATTTATATTTTTTAACATGGGCAGATAGCAATAGGAGAAGGGGGAACATATTTAAATGAAAAGAGGCAAGATTTAGGTGAGATGTTAGGAAGAAATTCTTTAATCAGAGCGTAATGAGAGCCTGGCACAGGGTGCCCAGAGAAGATGTGGCTGCCCCTGGATCCCTGGCAGTGCCCAAGGCCAAGCTGGACAGGACTGGGAGCCACCTGGGACAGTGGGAGGTGTCCCTGCCGTGGCAGGGGTGGGATTGTTGTCTTGGAAGGCTGACCTGGAACAGACTAGACAGAGTAAAAGGATAAAACAGGAATTTATTAAAAGGCCTCAGTGGGTACACCTTGGATAGTGCAAGAGCCCAGGCAGGGCTGCACCCAAGATGGACCCAAAATGTTCACAAACTGGACGACTGGTCACGATGTCTCACATTTTAATAAATTTTGGTCCATTAGCATACTGGAGCCAATTGTCCAATTAAAGCTTAAGGTTATGAAGTTCCATGCTTCTTGTTTTTCTCTTTACTTCACCGTTGTTTGTGCTTCCCGGTCCTGAAATCTGCATCGCTGCTCCTTGGTCCCAAGCTAGCGAAGGAATTGTTTTGTCCGCCCGTTCCGTGAGGAGAGCTTACTCAATGTGAAACCCAGAACCACACTAAACAACAGAGTCTGAAAAATACAGAAGCTAAAACTTAAGGCATGGGGATGAGAAGGGCGGTGTGGTCCCTTCCATCGCAGACCTGCCCCGTGTCTGGGCGGCCGTGCGGGGCCGTGCCCGTGGCGATTCTCACCGCCCGCTCTCTTGCAGGTCACTGGGGCCGCTGCGTCGGGGACTGCGGCTCGGGGGGCGTCCGCAGCCGCGCCGTCTGGTGCACCCACGCCGAGGGCTGGACCACGTTCCACGCCAACTGCGACCAGCAGGACAAGCCCGAGAGCCAGCGGAGGTGCTTTAAAGTCTGCGACTGGCACCTGGAGCTGTTCGAGTGGGAGGTTTCGGGATGGGACAGGTGCGGGCTCGTCTCGGCCGCGGGTGCTGAGGCGGGAGCCGAGGTTTGTGTCACCGCCCAGCACGGGCTGCAGCGCCGCAGCGTCCGCTGCCTGCAGAAGCCGAACGGGACCGTGGTGTCCGGCGAGATCTGTGAGTATTTCACCCCTCGGCCGCCCGCCGAGCAGGCCTGCCTGGTGCCCTGCCCGCGGGACTGCGTTGTGTCCCAGTTCTCGGGCTGGTCGCCGTGCGGCCCGGGCTGCGCCGGGAGCCTGCAGCACCGCACGCGGGCCCTCATCGCTCCCCCGCTCTACGGCGGAGCCCCGTGCCCCAACCTGACGGAATCGCGGGCCTGCGGAGCCGCCGCCTGCGCCCTCGGCGAGGAGCGGCACACCTACAGCCTCCGCGTGGGCCCCTGGGGCCCATGCCGCCTGCCCCAGCCTGAGGACGCGGAACTGGCGGCGAGGACGATGCTGGACTTGGGCTCGGACTCCGCGGAGCGAGGCGGCGCCGGCTCTCAGCCCCAGCACCGTGCCGGGGAGGCGGAGATCGGTTTCCAGACGCGGCAGGTGAGGTGCGTGAGGAGCGATGGAACGCACGCGGCGCTCAGGTAAGCGAGGGTCCTACCCCGCGGCGCTGGCTCCGAGTCCCCTTCTTGAGTTCTAAGCGGAATTCTTTACGTGTGTTCTTTATGAACCTTTTCTTGATCTAATTCCTTCCTAGACCGCGTTGAAGATTTTGCGTTCTTCTACGATTTGCGACTGTTTAAATTCATTTTATATTTTTAATAATTCTCTTCTGGGTGGTTGTTGTGGTTGTTGTTGTTGTGAGGAAATGGAGTTATATATCACTTTGTGCTGTTGCTGGGCCCTGGCTGTGGGAGAAGGAGGTTTCATTCTCAGTCATGTACTGCATGTGTTTGGTATAAGAGGCTGAGATTGCACCAGCTTAAACTCCTTCATTCTTATGAATCGATAAAATAAGTCTGAAATTTTGGCCTCGTGAATATGCTAGAAGGTATATTTTGGAAAGAAATCAGTGAGTAAACCTGGGATTGTCATCCTTATTGAGGAGCCTTCCTGTCTGGGTGTAACTCTTGGGTGCTGGTACAGGATAAGTGACTGGCATACCTGTCTTTGCTAGAGATTGTTGATTTCTGTCCTTATCTAATGATTTCTCTTTGTCTGTATAGGTTACTTTGCTGTGATTCTAATGTGAAGGTTACAGTAATCTGCAGCAAATAATGGAAAGATTTATTCTTTCTATTTCTCACATTTAAATTTAAGCTGAGCTTGGCTGTTCGGCTTCAGGTTGGATTTGGGTAGGTGCCAGTAGCTACAGATGACTGATAAATTGATTGACTTCTGAGAAAGTCAGAATTTCTGGAGATCTTACTGTGTTCTGTTTTTCAAGGAAATTAGAAGTTCTTGAAAAATCCTGCTCTTGAATTTTGCAGAAATCAATCTCTTTCTCAGTAATCCACAGCTCCTGGTGCCTGTACAAACTCAAACGGCAGAGAGAGAAGGGGTAATTTTATATCCAGTTCTCTACCCCTGTTAATGTGCAGTGGTTTTGCACACACACTGAGGTGACAATATATATTCTAACCTTTTATCTTATCCACTCCTATTACACCTGTAGCCAAGTATGAAGTATTTTTTTTTTATCAGTTGGAAAGAAGTCAGGCTTGGTGAAATGTTCCAGCAGTTTCCAACATCTTGACTTTATTACTCGTCTCTTAATATATGCTAATATATGAGTCTAAATATACAGATTTTATGCTTGTGTAGCTGCTTGATTTTAATGGAGTCACTTGTGATTTATTCCACAGTGTGACCAGCAGCAGGTTTATGTCTGTTAACACTTGTTAGCTTTCTCCTGCCTCTTGTGTCTCCTTACCAGAGGCTCTGGGAAGGGGGATCCTGATTTTGTTAAAATTACACTTGCTCTACCCTCACACGCTCTCTGCTGTATTTGCTCTAAGAATGGAAATGGAAGCTTTCCATAAATGTTTTCTCTCCTGTGTTACGTGTTGAATTTCTGGATGACAATGCAGAAGGTGCTGGGAGCTTTAGTTTTAGAGACTACCCCTGATCGAACTGTCTCTTTCCTTGTTCCTTTCTGGGTTTTTTGCTGATCTAGCCCCCTTTTTGGGAGTGTACAGCTCCATTAGCCACCTCCTGGCGGTCTTTTTCTTTTCTGCTGAGCTTGTGTCTCAGATTTACTGCCGAGCTGGGCCTGACCCATCCTTTACTCTTACTCTAAATGCAAGAGCAAAGCCATTGATTGAGTAAAGGAGAAAAGGTCACGTCATGTTATGGCATCCACACACACACACACTTTTCCTTCCTCCTTCTGGACGTAGAATTCAAAGCTTACAGTCCAGCCCAAAATCCAATCCACGTTTAGTCCCAGGGCTGGAGTGTCCCAGCTATCAAGCACTCCTGACAATGCTCCCTTTCAGCATGCCCTGGTGGTGTCCTCCTCGTTTCGTTGTGCAGCAGATTTGCTGCCATTCTTCTGAAGAGCAGCCCGATCTTAGGGATGTTGCTTTACAGCAGCCGTGGCATTTTGGCTACTGATAAAGAAGAGTAAATGCATTTGCATAACCCTGTAGTGGGGACTGGCAGGCAGCCAGGTGTCTGCTGTAAACCAAGAAAGAAGTGCCTTAGTTCTGCTCCTGCACTTTCCTGGCTATTTCCCGTTTCTACTAACGCCGCTAAGCGAGCACCACTGTAAATGAACCTTGTGGAAAACTGAGGTGAGGGGCAGGAATATCCCCAGGTGGGCTTTAACAGTGGGCTCTGAGCTGCTCACCTGCCAGGGCTTTGCCTTCCAGCCCTGCCCATTTCTTGCAGGCAACAAGAGTGCTCAGCTATCCACCACCAGGTAGGGCTACCAGAGGAGAGGGGCCACATCCTCATCCTGCCTTTCGAATTCGAAATGAAATAGCAAGGATGCCTAATTCATTACTTAGGTTGTTTAATTTACTGGTGTCTGATTGCAGGGCTGGAAATAGGAATTACTGGGAGAGGAGCATGAGTGTGTGGAAGACTGGATGTGTAGGGAAATAAAGCTGGGGATGGTTTTGATAAAATATCTTTTCAGTCTGGAGGTTCTGCATTTCTCAAAAGGGAAGGAAAAGGGACAAAGGAAGAGGAAAAGGAGGGACAGACCTTTTTGAAAACACCCAAAATGACAACAATTGAACAGCCAAACATCAGTAGGCTTCAAGATAGGTTCACTTTTGCTCAGAAATGATTTTGGTGTGGAAACGTTATATTCATGAAAATAAAAGGAATAACATCAAAATAGAATGATGCTATGGATCTGATTTGAACCTTTTAAAGACTTCCTTTAGTTAAAAAGTTGGAGTTTTTTTTCAGGCTACTTCAGATAGAGCTCGGGTTTCATTTTAGTTCAGAAAAATGTTTCAGTTTTGCCTTAAGCCTTACAGCCAATAACAGATTCAAACGTAAGCACTTCCATGCATTTAAAAAAAAATCTCTGAAAAAGAAGCAAGAAATGAATGTGAAAGAAATCCTGCTCTTTTTGTTTTCCTGTCTTGTCACAGTTGTAAAAATCTTCAGAATAATGAGACAAAGCCACTTGAGTTCCTTCCTTTCTTTTGTTCTGTTTTTTTTTTCTTTTTTTTTTCTTTTTTTAAATAAAAGGTTGTTTAGGTTAGACACCAAATTGCAGTTTAGTAAAATAAATGTGCTTAGTTAGACATTGAAATTCTACATAAATTTAACCTGATTTTCTAACCTGATATGTGTGCTCAACTAAGCATACTGAGAAGTTAAAGTCAGGAGCAAACAGTTTCAAAGCATTATTTAATGATTATTATTTGAAATAGAAGTCTTTTATGTACATATTTCTTAAACTCTTCATTCTATGTGTAAGATGACAACAGTGGTATAATAGAGTTGGATTTGGGTTTCTGTTTACTTTACTTTGTAAGTGAAAATTCAGGTCAAACTCAGTCAAGGGACAACTCATCTGTCAAGGCGGAGGTGGAGCAGCATTCAACTCTTTTGTTTGCCTCTGTAATTTAAATTTCCATTAGCCATTTCCTAGTGGATTGTGCTTAACCACTTTGCTGTTGTACGTTTTTAGGAAAAAAAAAATATTTGCAGGTTCAGTGCTGACATTCTTTTGTTCTCTGGATGAATACAAAATTCTGCAGTCCGGAGGTGAAGATGCTGTGCTGTAAAATGCTATTTGATGGTTGTGATTCCGATCTGGGAGAGGAATTCTATGTTCACATTCCTCCTGGCAGATGTAGGAATCAAGCCTCAGTGCTCAGGCTTGAAAACAAATCCCTGAGCTGTTGAGGAAGAAGGATATTTTATTTTCTAACATTCTTTTCAAAAGTTTTGTCTCTCATTTCTTTTGCTTTTATTTAAAAGCACAAGAAACAAAGGAGCCAGTGTTGGCTTTTTTCGTTTCCACGAGTAGCATTTTAGTGGTCAGGCATTGGAATAGGCTGCTCAGGGGAGGCTTCAACAGGTGAGTGGATGTGGCAGGGCTGGGTTGGTAGTTGGACTCGATGGTCTTAGAGAGAACTTTTCTATCCCTAATGATTCTGGGGTTTAATGATTTTAGAAGTGGTGTCCAATAATAAATGTGTTTTTTCTCCTGTTTCCAAATTGTGCTGGGAGGCAGCTGCCTCTGTAGCCCCAAGAGTCTGCCAAGGTAGTGCAAATGGAAGCCAGGATTGTTTTTAATTGAAACAGATGATCTGGTGCATTAAATTCTGGAAGCACCACAATTTAGATATCTTTATTGATGTTTGGATTATAGGTTTCCCAGTTCCCTTTCCCTTAGGTCAGTTGTATGGTAGGCCAAATATTTCCCATCTTCACCACCCTGGTGCAGAACGGGCTGGTGTTTCTTCTGCCAGAGAAACCTCTGCTGCACAGATTGAAGAGACGGTATCCAAAATAGCCCTGGCAGCCCTTGAGGACCCTAAAAATACATTAGGGATTCTCGAAAGTGTGCCTGTTAAAACTGATAGCCAATTTCTAAGGGAATAAGTGCTTTGATGCTGTTAGAAACACGGCAAGACTGTACATTATGAGACCTTAGTATTACTGGCCAAGTGCAAAGAGCAGGTAGTTTGTATTCCAGCAGCCTGTAGGGCTGGGTCCTTGATTACAAAATAGGAGACACTGCTAAAAAAGAGAACAAATGGAAATGGGTTGTTAGCAGCAGGGCTTAGCTCACTTCAGGATTCTCTTGCTCTGCAGCACGTGGCTTTGAACACGAGTGCCCTGGCCAGGCATGACACTTGCCAGGAGCCTTCCCGAGCTGCTGAGGGAGAGCCTGGCTGTGGACATGGGACAGTGTCCTCTTGGTGCTGCCTCTGTGCCAGCGGCACGGCCACGGGCACAGCTTCTTACTATGGCCACTTACTTGGCAGGTGATCCTTTCAGTGTGAAAGGTTTGACAGTAACAGCCTGTCTCGTCCTGTAACGTAAGGAAATGCATTCACCCGTGGTTCTGAACGCCTTGGTGCAGTTGGGAAAGGAGAGCAGGGGTGACTCCTGTGCTGTGCCCAACCTGATTTACTGGTGCATGGCTCTGGGGTGGTGTTGCTGCTTTTTCCAGCTGATGGACCTGTTCCCACTCATTCCCTTGTGGTGGATGTGATGGCTCTGTGGCTGCAGGGCATGGAGCGCAGGCACCGAGCTGTTGGAAAATGTGCTGGTTTTGATGAGGTGCTTTTTGTCCGGAGCAGGAAGGTGGTGTGGTTCAGCTCAGGGCTGTGCAATTCCTGTGTCTCGTGGGGGTGTGTGTGTGGCTGGAGATGGAGGAGGCAGCAGCCTGAAGTGACACAGCCGCGGGGATGTGGAGCTACAGAGTCAGGCTGCTACCCAGGGCTGCTTTTCCTCCTCCTCTGCTGTTCTGCTCCAGGACTCCGCGAGTGTGAAAGAGACATGAGTAGGTTTCCTTTGGTTTAGTGTTTAGTGTTTCTCTAATAAGTGGTTTATTGCCCTTCAGTGCACGAGAGGCTCAGAGGGCACTGTGCCACTTGAGCGAGCTGGGCTCCGTGCCGCTGCTGGCTGCTCACTAATGGATCCATCCTACGCCGCAGGCACCACAGCGTGGGCTGGGAAACAATTCCTGTGGTTTTACAGTGTCAATCCAAGCATGTAACAGAAAAAAAGCATCACTCGTGTAAGTACTCTACTATATCACAGTTACCAGATCGGCCCCCTAGTAGAAGATCTAACCTGAGACATTAATATGTCGAAAATCAGCTTAAAAACAGGGCTGATGTATTGCCTCCTGTCCCCAAGACTCTCCTTCCTGTCCCTGCTGCTTTGGACACAGCCACAGCAGCACAAACCAGTGTCTGGTTTGCAGCCTCAGATCAGCGAGTGTCTCGCAGGTCCGGGCTTTATCTATATTAGATCGTCCTAAATACATCTGCGACATGAAAGGCTGTGTCTGAATTTCATGCAAAAGAGTGTTTTTACATTTGTCTTTGTGTTGCTCGGTGTCACAATTAATTTGACTTGGAGGCTCTGGGCGAGTAGGTACAAGTTAATTAATTTTCTTTCTGTTCAGCAGTTGCTTGTAATTCTCCCTCAAAAGCCTACTTGAGCAGGATGGAAATTGCCAGCTCCATGTCTCATTCACCTTGAGGTCAACAAAGTTAGCATCTTGCCTTTTTATAGCAGGAGCAGTGGGGGGATTTTCAGGGAAAGAAGCAGCTATTCAGGCTCTGGCAAAGGCTTTTGCCAGTGCAAGGGTGATTTCTGGGCAGGGATGGCTTTCCCAGCCTGAGTGTTGGCACAGGTTTGGAGAGTCCATTAGGGGTGGTGTTGGAGTCATTGTCTGGCGAAGGATCATTTGAATCAAGACTCCAGTCCAGATTTTTAAAGGCTATATTTTATTTGGTGTTTCAGTAAAGATCGTGCAGGACTAAAATCTCTTTTGCAGTGGAGCAACCTCACAAAGTGAATTTTGTTATTTACACTGTATCTGAATGAGGAGTTTAGATCACTTGAAAAGGTAAGATCAGTTACCCCCTTTCCCCTGTCCCCCTTTCAGTTGCAAGCAAGAATAGTTTCATTTTGTGGGGGTTACATCACAGGCTGTTTGTACTTGCTGAAGTTTTTTAAACAAACCTCAGTAAATTCATCCTCAGGGTGTTTGTGAGATTACTGAGTTTTATCCTGGGTGAAGAAATTGAGACAAGAAGTTGTTTCGGTTGTTTTTTGGTTTACTTTGAAGTGCAGATAGAAGCCACTAAAAATGCTCTATTTTGCTGGTTGATTGAGGGTCTAGTCAAACTCGATGTGTTTCAGTGGGAGTATTCCTGTTGACCTATGTGAAAAGGGGACCAATTTCTAGACTGGAGAAGGGAGTGAATGCCCTTTATCTTCTCTGCTCCCCCCAGGAGTCTGCCCAGCAATCCTGACATGACTGCCCCAGTCTGTTTTCTTTAGAGGGAGGTGAGTTGGCCAAGCTGTGCTGTAAGGAATAGCAGGAGAGGTAATGGCTGCTTCCCTGGCAACAGCTCTGGATTTCACACCTTTTTAGTGTGCCTGCGTTTTCTCCTTACAGTCGGCAAAAGCTTGACCACAAACAGGTGGAAGCTGGAAAAGAAAAATTAGGGTCCCACTGAGTTCATCAGGTGTGGTCTTAATTTCAGGGGTCGGATTGCATTGCCCATGTAACACAGAAGTCAAAAGATGTTGTAAATGTTGTAGCTTTGGGACTCTTCAAAATGTTATTCTTGGACTTTGTATCTTGATACCAAGTCTCATCAGTTAGTAGCCCTTTGAATTTGGTTTCTCATTGTGTTTGGCCTAGGGTGGTGTCTTGCTGTGTTACAGAATGACTGAGATCATGTCCTGATGTCAGCAGGAGAAATTGCGTCCCAAAATCCAGCCCCACTTGCAGCGTTCCTGGGTCTTTGGTTGTTTGACAGGTTGGAAAACCCGCTGATGTTGTTTGACAGCACATGTTTGATAACAGACTCGTGGAAATGAGACCTTTCTTATTAGTGCGGGATAAGTTATTTTTTAGCAGAGCAGAGTTGCTCAGCAGGATAGATGGATGACATTTAGTCCTGTGTGCGGGATGTTTGAATGGTTCCCAGTGCCAGCATTTCTCTTGGGCTTGGATCTTGTTTTCCATACAGGACAAACTGTGAAATTCTGGCTACACAGGAGCAAATACAATGCCTCGTGCATCCGCTTTAACTCGAGATAAACGAGATACATTATTTACAAAGTATTCGGCATGCAAGCTTGCACCCAGAGCTCGTTGGAAATGTGTTAACGTGCCCTGCATTAGAACTTCTCTTATTTCCATTGCACTGGTGTCGATGCAGCGGATGACCGTGGATTTCTTCTCGGGAAGTTTGTCTTGAAAAAGAAACCCATCAAGCGAGACCTCCTCAGCCCTTGTACTTGTGTTCTTACCGCAGCCTCTGCCTGCAAGACGCCGTGCCCGTGACCTCCAGGTCGTGCGTGATGCCCAAGGACTGCGCCATGTCCGAGTGGTCTCCGTGGAGCCGCTGCCNAGTGCGGGAGGGAAGGCAGCGCTGCAGCCCTGCCCCAGGTACGGCCAGAGCTTCTCGCCCGCGTTTGGGAAGGGAGGAAGGCCCCGCAGGTCCTCCCTGCTGGGATTCGCCCGTGGAGCTTTCTCTGTGTCCGAGAGATCATCCATTTGGTCACTGTTAGCTGTTATTTGTTGTCGCTAATAAGCTTTTAATTGTCGCTATTTTAGTTGTTCCTATTACAGTAATTACAGTTATAGGTAGAAATGAATTTGAATTACACCCACTACAGTTCGCATTTTCATATTTTAAAAACTGAGAGCAGTTGCTCTTGTTCTCTGAAATGGCTTTTGTGCTGATTGCTGCTTCAGAGAATTTCATCAGCTATGCAGAGACTGGGCAGGTCTCCACGGCTGAGCTTTTATTGGCTTTGAAATTGTGATTTTTACATAAGATTTAATTCCTCTTCATCTTCCCATTAAAAAAATCCCAGTCTTGCTCGAGGAAGATGGGAACTGCTTCGAGGTAATAGCTTGGACTTTACTCAGCTTCTCTCTGCGTACTTCTTGAAATGGAAAACTTTGCAGTCCCTGAGAGCTTGCTTGGTTTGTGGTGTGGAGGAGAGGACCTCACCTTACTGGTCTGCGAGCTCGTGCCATTATGCTTGGCCATGCTAACAGAGGAGCTTGGTGGTGTGCTTTGCAAAGAAAATAAAATAGTGCTTGATTTTTCGTATGACATGTTCTGAGATTGGCTGTAAAATGCTTTGGGATTGATAGATTTTTATATGCACGCAGAAAAATCTCCCTGTCTGTGAATGAGTGTGTTTAATAGGAGAGCTGTTCAGTGCTCAAGTCATGAGTTTCTGGGGCTTTGGCAGATACTGCCAAAACCTTCTATAAAGCCTTTGCAAGATACATTTCTTAGGAAGGCATCACCTGTAAAAGTGTCTCTGTATCACTGGGCTCATTCAAAATCAAATGCTGATCATTTTTATGCACCCTGCTAGCAGAAAAGAGGAAGTATAAAAAAATATTCTGTTGCTTGATTACATCCTACGGAAAGGCTCTAACAGAGTGATTTTTGCTCCTGCCCAAGTGCACATCAATTTCAAAGACAATAGATTAACACATTGTCTTGCTGATTTTGTACAGGAGCGTGGGTGCAGGTGACACCTGATTGAGGGAGACTGGCTGGAAGTTAATCAGGGAGTGAACAGACGTGGGTCTGTCCCTGGTTTCTCACTTCCCCTCTATGACATTGCACTGTATTGAAGGGCAAACGGTTGTGTAGAGCCAGGAGAGCCCAAAAGGTGAGAGCCTGCAAACCACTGATAATTTTTGTAGGTGCCTCTCTCTCTGTAGAAGAAAATCTGTTGTTCTTTCAGTGTATTGCTGCTGTGCCCAGGTTTTCATGAGCCTGTGAACTCTGAAACCTTCCCCATCCCATTATGCCTCCCTAGCTTGAGGCAACACCTCCGGGGCAATATCTGCATGAGCAAGGATGAACTCTAATGTGCTAGCTCAGAAAAATAACATTAAACTTGCAGGCTAATAGAGCCACTTAGCTGAAAATATTAAAAAGTACAACTCTGATATTTAATTGTTATTTCTAGGGATGTAATATCTCAAAATGCAGGTGGTAGGCTATGACCTTCTCACACTGTGCAGAAGAATTTTACAGCAGTGCCTGGTTACTAGACTTTGATTGATTCACTCAGTGTAAAGAAGCAAGCAAGAATGAAAATCCATAATATTGCAGTATGTGCTGTGTGTCTACTGGATGTAAGGCCGTAAGGGACCAGGATTTTGTATTAATGAACAGAAGTAAAAAATGTACGTTATTTAGGTTTCAGCAGCTGGTAAAGGTTGCTATTGGTCCATGTTTCAGTTTACAGCATGGTGATTTGGTATTAGTCCTTGGGAATTGGTGACTGAGCTCCTGGCAATAGCTCAGATTGGAAAGCAGTAGCTTTCCAGACACAGAGAGGTGTAGTGCTAATGCCTGTGGAGTAATACAAGAAACCTTAGAAGCTCCTAGTCTCCTTATTTGAGCATTCTATTTGTAGGGTCATACCTAGAAAGATTATAATATTTTCATCCTTGAATATATGCCACTTCATCTGTGGTTTGCTGAGGCTTACCAAACAATGATCTTTTCTTTCTTCCCCTTAAAAGAAGATGACGAATTTAAGGAGCTTCAGTAGCAGAAATAAAAGAGGCTCTCCTTCATTTGTCTGGTCTCAACACAAACCACTCCTTTTTTTCTGTTTGCCTAATCAGATTAGTTTTTAAATCCCTTAAAGGTGAGACTCCTGTCTACTTTCCCAGTTCCTAGAAATCTTCTCTTTTTTTAGGTTGATTTGGAAACAAGTAGTCATTCCTTTAGCTTTATTTTGAGGGCAAGGATTCTTCAAAGCATGCCTGAGCCACAGCAAAGAAAATGGGCTAGGACGTTGACCAGAACAAGTCCCTGAGCAGAAGGAATGGGATTAGGAAGAAATTAATATTATATTGAGAAGAATATTAGGAAGAAATTCTTCATTGTGAGGGTGGTAAGTCACTGACACAGCTTGCCCTGCAAAGCTGTGTCTGCTCCAACCCTGAAAGTATCCAAGGCCAGGTTGGATGAGGCTCGGAGCATCCTGGGATAGTGAAAGGTGTCTGTGCCCTTGGCAGGGGGTTGGAACGAGCTGATCTTCAAGGTTCCTTCCAGGCCAGGCCAGTCTGTGATTTTATGATTTTCTAGAGGCTATTTTTTAATGCAGGGGCAGAGAGTACCCCAGGACTGAATGAAGGTTCTCAGTGTGATCTTCATCCAGTGACATAAAAAAGCAGCAGCTAAAGGGTTGCAGAGTTGTACTCCACTGGGAGAGGTGGGTGAAGATATATTCCAGTCTCCTAAAAGGACCCAGGGATGACGAAAATACTTTAAGCCTCAGAGTTGCTCAGTTAAATATAAACTATGCCCATGGCAAAGCTACAAGTTAAAGGTCCCATCACAGGCAGGTGGCACAGGTGTAAATTTGTGTTAAATGGGAAGGGCTTTTAATTTTATGACTGAAGTTTACAATAACATCTACAATCAATAGTCTAAATGCAAGAAAATAAAACACTTTAACTGCATGTAAGACTCCAGAGCTTTGAGCTTTGTTTTACCTTTGGTTATTTGTTCTGAAAGGATTAAGTGCTTAAAAAGCTTAAACACATAGGAGGTGATTCTACTTTCTTTTATTGTGATATAAATTTGGGATAGTTCAATTAAAGTGAATGGGTATATACAGGTATAAAACTTGTGTAAAGTAAGAGCATAAGTCCTATAGACTAAAGAGACCAAGAGGTTACTATAAATCGGAAAGATACTGAGCCCTTGTTTGTTTCATAACTGTCACCGAGTCATCAGTTTTAAAACAATGTATTACATCTTTTTTATCCTTGATGTGTCGCTTTCATGTTCGCTGGGAATAGATAGATTTTCCAGAATTATGATTATGTCTTCATATCATTCATTTTGGTTGTGGTTGCTACGTTACGAGACAGGGATATAGCAAAAACTCTCTTTGCTTTGTTGGAAATTCAGAGCTTTTCAGAAGTTAAATGACGGAAAATGGGAATGATTTAAGACGTGATTTTTTAAAAAAGGCTTATTGCTGAGATACAGGTGTGATGGTATCACCTTGTAAATGAGGTTTATTATGCCCAAATTAAAGATAAGGCATTCGTGTGTAGTAGTAAAGACTGGAGAGGGAGTGCAGTGAACTGTGCTAGAAGGCTCTGGAGTTATACTTGGGCAGTGGTAGCAACGCTGCCCTTCAGCCCTTTGACCTCCTAATGAGCTTGTTAATGCCTGTGAAAATGTGTCCCTTTTAATGCCTGGAGGTCAGGATGTGTTTTTGGAGCACTGGACAGCTGAGGATGTGTGCAGGTAAGAGCAGACACGGAGCTGGCGGAGCGCCGAGAGCTGTCCTTGCACACTGCTCACTCACAAGTTACTCTGCGAGAATATAGAAAGGGATTTTTTTTTTTTTTTATTAGATTCAGGAGCTGATGAAGTTTAATTATCTCTCTGAGCTCAGGTTTAGTTATTTTGCATAATTTTAATCACTGATGCCTAATTTTCATAGGTGTTAACTCCCGCAGCTCACACTGAATAGGACAAGCAGATGCTCACACCTCTGGAAATGAGTCTTTAGGATCCAGAGTTCACAGCTGACTTCCTAAGCCAGATATTGATAAAATGAGTTTTATCTTAGTTTTTGTTTTAAGAAATACTTCCTTAAAACATCCATTTCCTTATCCATGGCTGCGGAAAGATGCGTCTCTTCTATATTTGAGATTTTAATTTCAGACATAGACCTTAAAAGCGCAGAGTTCTGAAGGGATGTGGAGGAGGAATCCTCTTCACCCAATGTTTGATGAAGAGTACTTTTCATTGCTTTTATGATTGCATTTAACACTGCAAGCCAAATAAATGGGATTATAAATTCCCAGAAGGAACTGGGGTTCCCAGAAGGAAGAAGAATTCATGGCTATGCTTTCAATGTTGTGGGAATTAGGTGTTTGACACTTGTAATATGAAAAGTTTGTTCTCTAATATTTTATTTGGGGGTAACGAACCCTGTGAGTGAATCCAGATTTGCACAAGATGCTGTGAGTTATTTAAGAGAGCATGACAGCTCATCTGAACAGTACCTGTAAGTGCAAGTAATTGGCAGTACTCACAGATATTTTTTGTGAATACATTACAAAATTTGGAAGTGCTTTGGGGCTAATAAAAAAAAAGCATTCACAAAATAAGTTAAGAGAACATTGATGTGTGCTCAAATTAGTGTGTTTATTTTTCATATAGTTTTGAGATGCAGGTTTGCTTGCCATACCTGTAGTCAGGAGCAGATACTCACTGTGGAGAATTCACAGAATTATGATGTGGAAGGCTTTTTCTGCAGAGACACCCCACTGTGTTTGAGTTTACAGTGATCAGTCAGCAGTTAAGGAACACATGTAGTTTTAACAACTGTGGATCTGCTGTAAAAGGAGAGAGCGTTTGTCTTGAGAATAAAGGAAGGAAATTATTTTATGTAGTTTACATTACACAAAACCCAAAGATTCTGTTGGAAAAGTAAACTAGGAAATTTAGAGGAGTGGAGGCATAAAACAGCACTAGTGTGAACAGATTGGTTATAAAAACAATATTGCCTAAGATTTGCATTTGGGAAGCTCAGGAAGACTTTGGGCTCTAATTTACTCCCCTCATACTGTGACCTGTGAATCAAAGCAAACTCTGCCTGTGGAAATAGTTGTGTTAGAAATATGCTCTACATTTTCAGTCATGATGGGGAAATAAATTCTCTTTTCCACAGATACATGGCACTGTTTTCCCCTTGGTTTTAAGAATTTCTCCCTGGCATTTAAGCTGGTACATGCCAACAGCTGTTGTCTGTACAGCATCTACCTACCTGTGCCTCAAAATGATCTTTGAAATATTGAATAATTCCTTGAAAACCTTTAATGCTGTTTAGGTGTGAATGGAATATAGAATGAAAGTATTTTTTGTCTAGAGCTTGCTGTGTATCACAGCTTGTGGAAAATGGAATTAACTGAGATGCTTTAGCCAGTCCCTTGAAGGAGCTGGCAGTACCATAGCCACTTAGAAAGGTGTCCCCTGTGGAAAAGCTGCAAGAGCTTGGAGCTCTGTCGACTTAAGCAGGATTTCAGGTGTTAAGGGCATTTCAGAGCAAGGTATTCAGCTCTTGGCAGAGAGGGGTGGTTTAGTGCTTTGAGACACATGTTTGAAAACTACTGTTCACACTTAATCAAACCTCTTAATCTTTGCTCATTTTTTACGCCGTGCTCAAAGGTGCTGTCAGGATGATTTAGTGTTTTCCAGCGCTTTGGAGATTGGTGCTCTGTCAAAAGTTTTACACAAGTGCTCCAGACAAGTAGCACATGCTTAACCTATGTAAATTTTTACACTCAAAATGTTTCCAAACATTCCCTGTTTTGGATAGAAAGTGCTGCTATAAAGATTAAACCAATTGTATTTTGTCATCTAATAAAGTACATCTCCCTTACCTGTAGTCTTTCAAAAACTCATTTTACCTGTTCTCTTTCTATTCCCAAAGGTTTGCCTGGAGGACTTCTGAATGGAAAGCTTGCCAGGTGTCTCTGCTCCTCGACCAGCAGGAGCCTCAGCAGCAGAAGCAGGCAGGGCTCTGTGGAGGTGGGATCCAAACCCGGGTGGTCTACTGCGCCCAGATCATCGTGGAGCTGGGGACACAGCGGCTCAAGGAGGGTGCGTGAGGAGGGCGGCTCCGAAGGGCTGCCCCGGGTAGATCTGAGTGGGGGAAACGGGAAGAAAGAAATGGATTGTGTGGGGTCATTGGTAGCCTTTGGCTCGCTGCTGCCCTCCTTGTATCCATGCTCACATAGGGAGGTGCTGCTCGGCACCGGAGGAACTACCAGGAGCCGCAGCCTCGTGGGATGAATTGCTGCCAGTTCTGTTCTTCGCTTGTGTTGGGAGAGTTACAAAGGATGAAGGAATTAAATTATGCTTGGAGTTGACTTTTCTTCCTCTGTCGTATATCAGGAAACCCAGCCCCTTGGTAGCTGAATGCACTTATCTGTAGTGTAATCTTAGTTTAGAATATAAAACAGGTTGTCACACTCCATTCCGGATATGGCTTTAGCCTCTGCTTCAGATTGATACACAATCTTTCTTGTGATTTGAAGGGGAAAGCAAAAATAATATTGTCACAACTTCTGAGCAGACAGACCAGGGTTTTGGACTCTGGAAGTGAGTTATATTTCCTTTAGAAGAATAATAAGTAGTTACAGATTCACCATGAATAATTCATCATAGGCTGTTTTATTTACTCAATGTGGTGCTCTCCCAGAATGTGTTTTTGGGCAGAGATGTAAGATAATAACAACACAATATTGTATCTTGGATTTATTTACTTACAGAGGACAAGCAAGTGTTTCCACTGCCCAGTGTGTTTCCCAGCATCCCTCAGAGCCTCTGAGGTTACAGAAAACCAGACCTGCTTTAATCTCTATTCAGTCCATGCACAGTGGCTGATTCACCTCTCCCAGACACCTGGAACTACTTTGCTCTCCCAAACCCCTCTCTTGTGCCACACAAGTGTGTGATGCAAGGGACTTCAGGAGTTAGAAAAGTGCTATTGTTGAAAGGTGTATGGCATTAATTGACTTTCTTCATCCTTCTGAGCACTCCTGTGTTCCTTGCAGCCTCTGGTGGGCAGAGAGCTTGAACTGACTTCATTCACACTTTATTCTTTGTCAGAATTTTGAATTTCTCAGGAACACTAGAGGAGTGCCTCTGATTTCCTGAGCATTTACATGTCTCATGACCAGAGTGGTGCTACATATCCAATGTGTGACCTACCTGCAACTTCTTTCCCTTGCTCAAGGTTCAGTTCAGCTTAAAAGTTGCAAACCCTCTGCTCAATTAAAAAAAACCCCACAAATCCTGGGATAACTCTTCCTTTTATTTACGCTTCTTATCTTTAAAAAAATAATTCATATAGGCAACTGAAAAAACCCAGATGTGCAGAGCAATTGTACAAGGTATAAACTATTACTGTACTTTCAAAGCAGTGGTGCAGATGTACAGTAGTGCTTGGAAAGTGAAAATCCCATCTAGTTTCAGCACAATCACATGAAAATGGAAGCAGGGAAAGCCTTCCCTTATTATCCCTCCTCATCCAGTGATATTCAGTGTGTCTCATTTACTAGCTGACTGATTTTTTGTTCTTTGAACAAATAAGAAATTAAATATTTTTTTGCTTTTTTCTTCTGGCAGTCAGAACTGGCAGAATACTTTTATTCATGACTAGGGCATCTCATTTTTTACTGTACCAATTTTTCAGTGATAAGGAGAAGATGAGGAAGTTAATCCTCTACGTATAAGCAAATATAGTGTCTAATTGCTACTATCAAAAGCACTGTAATTTTTCTTTCTTCACCTCTTGAGTGTCCTTAAAGGGATCATTCAGGAATCAAACAAGCGAGTCTAATGGGATATTTCCATCAATCACAGTTGTTATTCTTCTGGTTACTTCCAAAGAGAATTTGGACCTGGGCCCAATGGCATATGTGAAAGAAGATTTTGTCCCGTGGTCTCTCCAGCAGCATTCTGGGATAAAATATGTTGAATTCTAGTTGGAGACAGGTACCATCTGTGATGTGTTTATACGTAGTGCTCAAAGCTCTTTTATCCCCCAAGGATATCTCTCCCATTTTTTATTTGTTTAGTCCTCCCATCTATTTCTTCTTTTATTAAAATGTGTGTGTTTGGAAAGGGAGCACCTGTTTCCTTGAGTCCCTATATATCAGTTGTTCAAAAGGTTAAGTCTACTGAAATCTTCCTGTATTTTGATCATAAGGTTCCAACTTCGGTAAGATACCGAAAATGGAAAACTCTCACTCAGGTATTACTTTAAGAAGTGCATTGATAAGATTTCATATTTTTCTCCCCCAAGGGGTGACCTAAGTAAGAAATCCCTGTCTTGATCCAAGTGAAGTTATATGTTTTTTAAGCCTTGAGGAGGAAGTTCGTACTATTAATAAGAGTATTTGGAAGGAGAAGATCTTGCAGTCTTTGAAGTCCTTGATAATATTCCTGCATGCTGAGGCTGTTCCAGCTAAATTTACATTGGTAAATGTGTAAAGGGAGGTGTAGTTCAGAGCTCTCTGTTCCTGTGCATGTAGGTAACCCAAGTGAGGAAGCTGTGCTGGTTTTAATGCTGGCTCTTCTGTCCAAGGAGTCCACATCCCTCCTCACTTGGGAGGCTTTTGTTAATTTAGGCTGAACTTGAACGTGATTGCCTTTCAACAGATCCCAGTGGTTTTAAGTATCTCACTGAATTTTAACAGGTTTAAATTTATAATGCTTAATTTTCACTGAGAGGTTGTAATCTAGTAATTCCAGAGAGGGAAGTGGCAAATCTGCCTGTTTGAAACGATGTTGCTTTTAAGGAGGATACACATTGTCCACAAAAAGTAGCACAGAATATGCAAGTGAGCTACTTGTGGTGCAGCCCTTTCTGCCTTTCAGCTCTGGGTACTCCCTGATCCCTGTGCCTGGACGTCCATTTCTGGAACAAACAGTAGGAATACCCTTCTTTGTACCTCTTTTTAAAAGTAAATCTGTTCATTCGTATGAAAACTCTTTTAAGCAAAGTAGAAATGCCCATCCTTAACTTAGTTTCAAAGCCAGATAATGCTACCATATGACACACATACTTTCTTCTCTTCTGTAAGTGGGCTTACAAAAAGAGAGAAGATTTTTGGGGTTTTATGACGTTTGATCTGAAAAGTATTTTCCATAATAAATTTTAATTGATCTGGATGAATCACTAACTAGGAATCCCCAGTGTACCAACAAAAAAGACATCTGGAAAAGGTAGGGAAGAATATTATGCAACAATCTGTTTATGAAACCTTTCCTTGTTTGGCAGTACAACTCTCTTCTCCATCACAATAAGTTATTCCAGTGATATGGGAATGGAAATTCCTCCTAGCATCTGGGACTGGTGTCGGTATCTATGTTCAAACAGTTAACAAACATATGCAGTTCCTAGATTTAATCTTTAACCTCAGGTTTTTTAAAATTTATTTTCTGAAGACCAGGGAGTATCTTTCTGTCTTCTATTTAATTTTGTTTTTTGGATTTATCTGGAAATGTAGCTTTTTATCAGTAGTCTGGGAGATGGCAGTCTTTATAAAATACTCCAGAAGTATTTCCTCTCTTCTCTGAACCAGTTACCTGCTGTCTGTAGTGACTGGGATTGCTGCTCTTTCCATATTTTTGGTAGTTTTGTAACTAGGGTTCTGTCTGCCCTGTCATTCTTTCATAAAATTTGTGCCTTATATATCTTGACATTTTTCCTTTTTTACTTGTTTGAATGAGATCCAATTTACCTCTTGCTTTCAGAATTTTCTGAAAGTGTTTTTGGAGCCTGTCTGCTTAAGTTTTAATTATAGGACTGAAAAGACCTTTGTGAAATAATGCTTTGCTTCCTTGAACGTTCTTTATTGTTTACTGAGCATAGTAAATTTGGCTAATAAAATGTATCTCTTATTACCTGCACACCAGAAATCATTGCATGTTCTTATCTTCTTAATCTTTGTTATTTTACTTCTGAAAATTCACATAAAATTCTCATGCCTGTATAAGGTTCTAAGGTTTTGTTTACATTTTTTTTTTTTTTTGCTTAATGAGCTTCTCTATCATATTTGTCTCCATATATTTATTTTTATTTGAGCTTTAATTTCAATAGCAGGTATGTGGCTTAGCTGTGCCTTCATTATTTTTGGATAGCTTTTAGTGTTACCCTGCAAAACTGCTTCTTATGGAAGTCCTTTTTATTTTCATATTCCTCTTTCCTTTGGGAGAGGTTCAACTCTCACCTATTAATAGACATAGTACCTTGCCTGACTTACTCCACTGCAGTTCCCCAGCCTATACTAATTTTTGCTTTATATTTAGGATGCAATTCCACCTGGTTCATTTTACATCAGATTGGCTTTTTTTATAAACTTGTGTGTTGCCAGCTGTAGCAGCAAAATCTCCTTTAGTCTGTTTACAACTGAGGACTTGGAAAATACTCAATTACCTGCTCAGGTCTAATGGCCACTCTCTGATCCATCCCTGTGTGTATTCCCTTATGTAGTTTTGTCTTACAAGCCCCTTTACTGACAGAATCAGAAAATGGTCTGAAACTGAAAGTGGTCCCCTGCACTTTCATCTAAGTCCTACCTCTACAAGTCTCAAAATGATTATTTTATGGTCTTTATACGTTCTTGTTTTCCTCAAAATATTGAGCTTTCTCCCTGCTGCTGATAGACAAAAAAAGTCTATTCCTTTCTTATCTGATGGGTGAATTTTTCAGACTCTTCTTGATTCCCACATGGGAAATATTTTAGCATTGTGTTTTGTTTTTCAGATATTGGTGCCTCTTTGGACTTGCACGGAGATTAATTTGAGGAGTCCTTCCATTCATATCTTATGTTATTCTCTATTTATTCTCATCCCTTTCTTTCTGCCCTATTGTCTTTTTTAGCTCCAAAATGTGCTGGTTTATTTCCTCTGCTCTGTACACTCTGTTTCCTAATGAGGGTGCCACAATTTTTTCCCCTGCAAGTTCTTTGTTCTGCTCCGAATCATGACTTTCCAGTGCTTGTCTCCTGGGGGATTAGTGTGGCATCTGCTGTGGAATCTGTTCAGGAACTCTGGAAGTATTTTTGGGAAGGGGAAAACACCAGCAGAAAGTCCAGTTGGAGCGTGCCAGCATCCCTTGGGTGCCAGGGGTGTCCCTGGCAGCTGATGCAGGTTGTGCACTGTTGGAGTGAGTAGGAGCCCTCTGTGGAGTGTGAGCCTGCACACTTTGTTTTATTTATTTATTTATTTTAATTTTGGTGGTTGTTGTAAATTTATGCTGGTGAAACTGCAGGAATGAGAAGATTAATTTACTCTACGGAAATTAGAATTTGAGGACTTTGATGTTTAAATCCTGTTTTCCTTGTCTGGTTTGTGAAATTGAAAATGAATAGGTTAGAATATATTAGTAATGAGAAAACTTAACTAGGACTGTAGGAGGGAGAGAAAAGATGGTCAGCAGCAGTGTGGAAAAAGCTTTGTTGAGCTGCTTCTGGTGCAGCAACAGGAGCATGCAGCCGGGGGCTTAGCTGACCTGAATCACAGAAACCAGAGTGGTTCTCAGGTGGAACCTCTCCCCCCCAAGGATCCCTCTCATCCCAAACTGTTATTTATCACTGGGATGGCTGTATTGGCTTGGAAAGATGAGAAATACACCTCTGAAGTGTGAAATATATTCAGGGAAGTCTGTATCAGATTTATATTGCTGAGATGCCAAGTTATTGATCTGTAAGCTCACCAAATGCTGAGCAGAATTTATGAGATACAACTCACATAATGGAAAAATAAATATGTAACAGCTGGCTTCTTCAGGGGAAACCCTGTAGAAGCAGGAGAGGAAATGATTTCATTCAGATTGTTGTAGTGCTTGACAGTGGTGTTTAAATGTGCATTTCAAAAATTTGAGTTGGAATCCATTAAGGAAAAAACCTCTTTCCCTAATGTCTTTCAGAGGTGTAATATTTTCAATTTTTTCATATCTTAAAGCTAATTAAAATGAAGTGAATAATGTTTAAAAAGACTTTGACGGTGAAAGAAGTGAGCTTTTTAAGAGGTGCCTTATAAGTAGTGGGCCTTTTTTTTTTTTCTTTTTTTTTGTTGTCAACAAGCTATTCATTATGACCATGAATAGTTATCCCTTCATAAATGCTTAAATATGTTTAGCTGGCTGGGGTGTGCAGCAAATAATATGCTGCCCAGTTAGTTCACGTGAGATACTAGGTTTTGGTCCAGGCTTTTATCTTTGAAAGCTAACATTTTAATTGCATCTATATTTTTATAATTATTTCCTGCCACTGAAACTGGATTAATTCCATTCAAGAGAGCCATGGTTTGTTCTGTATAATTTTGTTCCAAGGCCAGGGAGCTGCATTGTGTTCAAACAATACTGTGGAGCGAGATGAAAAATTGACAGGATTTGTGTGGACGAGGCTGCACCACAAACTGGGACACTGGGGAGAGAGAAGGAAGCCCGAGGTGTCTGGAACAGGAGACACTGGAGATAAATGAAGTTTGTGTGCCAGGGCCAGCTCTGCGTGGGGCAGCCTGGCTGGGTGTCACAGCTCAGCTTTGGGCCACCTGTGCCACATCCTGGTGGCCCAGGCACAGCCACAGGAGGTGCTTTTCTCCTTCCAGCGGGCTGAACGCTGAGCTCGGCAGTGGGCAAAGCTCCCACGCTTAGGAGGCTTTCATGGAGTTTTCATGGATTTTCTTCCCTGTTTTCCTTGTTTATTCTCTCACCCTCTCTGGTGGTCTGTTCTAGCGATTTCTAGCCTTTTCTGGATAGCAGCCAAAAGGCTCAAATATCCTGCAGAATCCCTTTTTCCTTCCCATCATTGCCTTTGCTGCATTCCCAGCATCCCTGGTGCCTCTGCTGTTTTTCCTGGACACTCTTAATGAATTGTTACCTCTGATCTGCTCAGTCTTGCGGCTGCTGCTGGGGAGCCCCGTGTTCACTCTGAATTTTTGCCAGATATGTAAAGTCTTGTTGTTAATCTCCACAAATTCTGCTGTAGCAAAACAATGCAGTATCCCAGCTGAGATCACAGTCCTGTTGAGCAGCAAAGGGAGGACACAGGGATACTTTTTGTCTGTGTCACTTTAATAAAATAGTGAGGATTTTTATTGTTCTGAAGTACATTAAGCCATTGTTGCTCTTGGCAATCCACTATTAACCCTCTTTCATGCTGTGATTAGCCTTCTATTCATATGTTGTTCCTTGTCTATTAAATGGGTTTTAATTGAAATCAGGCCTCCAACTTTGTGCTTAGTGGCTTCAAAACTAATTGATTCTTCCTCAAAGCATAAAGGAACCCTTTCCATCAGACACGGGGTGCATTAGGTCCCTAATGGAGGGAGGCAGGGGACTGGGGTTGGTGCCATTTCCAGGCTGGTCAGATTGCCTTCACCACTTCTCCCTTGTGCAGTGTTTTGTTTTTGCTATAAAAATGTCTTTCAGGTTAGAGAAATTACTTGCAAATGTTGTGCTGGGTTTACCCGTATTTTGTTTTACACATAAAGGTGTTTTTATAACGTAACTCGCTCCTTTGTGGTTTTCTCAAGTAATTTCCCTTTGTATTGATCCAAGTGTCTGGTTTATAAGTCCCAGTAAGAGCTTTCACAAGGATATGCCATCCCTTTCTCATACCTGCCTAATGTCCTGGCAATCTTTAATTTGGATTATTTTTGCCATATGGTAAACACTCAGATTTATTTCCTTGAGAACTGAGTGTTACCTGAAATATGTAAAAGGCAGACCTGATAATCTTTGTGTGTATTCCAGATATATTAGTGATATTTGGAAAAGTCTTGGTTTTGTTTTAGTATGAAAAATAGTTGGGGTTTCATTGTAAAAGGGAAATGTAGTTAAAAGTTCAGGGAAAAAAAAGTGTTATTTACCTCCTAAGGAGTTGAAAAAAATATATTTGACAGGACCCCCTGCAAACAAAATGCATTTCTGCCTCTGTCTGGTCAGCATTGCTTTGATCATTGTGTGGGTATGTGTGCCTGCAAGTGTGTCCACATGACTCTATTCAAAGATAATTTATTTATTGACTTAAAATTACCTTATGGAAATAATCATATCAGAGCTGATTTCCTCTTCTACTCTTCCTCCAAATCATTACCTCAGTAAAAATATATAGGGAAACAAGACACTTTAGAACCCAATTTATTATCTCCTGCTGGTAGCAATAACCTGAAAATAACAGCAAATAGTAAAATTCAAACTTGAGGCAAGACACTGGTGCTGGGAACAGCTGCAGTTGCATTTATAAAGGAGAGATTCAATATAACAGCTATAGAAATGTGCAATGTTTCAGAGGCTCCCAGATTAGTACTTGATTGCTTTTTCAAGTTTATTCTATAGATTGGGAAGAACACAGGATTTTAAAAGGTATGAACAAGCATCATAAATAAGCTGCTACTTAAATCAGAGATGTTTCCTCCCCCTCCCACTCTTTGCTTCCCTGGCTTCTGCCTTTCACCTTCCTCCAAAAACATGGCTAATGTTGATCCAAGGAAAATAATTACATAAAAAGCACTTTTTCTTTATGAATGCGGGAAAATGCCACTACAGAGACAACTTTTGAACGAAATCAGAAGACTGGCCCGTTCCTAAAGACATTCCTGGCAGCTGTGTTCATTTATTGTAGGCATAATGTCAGGTTTTTTTCCTGTATAGGACATCCCCAGCCAGGCTACCTGTGCCATTTGGAGGCTGTAGTGTGTAAGAATTTTGGCATTTAAAAGGTTCACAGAGAAAGTCCCCTTTATCATTCATTTATAATAATAACAAAAAAAGGGGATAAATCTGTTAAGCGTATTAAAAGAATGGCAGTAGAAAATCACATCAAGCTTTGAAATAAACCAGATGGAAATCAGAGTTTTTAATGAAATGGCCGAAGAAAGAATGAAATTCTGTTTTAGAGGACCCTGCTGGTCCATCCTGTCAGTCTGGGTGGAAACCAGGGCTGTCTCTCTCTACCTGCCAGGTGTTGGAAAAGGATGGTATTGTGTATGCATTTATCATGACAGCTTGGGTTTTTTGTTCTGGGCTTATTCCTGAAGACTGACTGGAAGATTGCACTCTGTGGAGAATGGGGAATACAGGCTGGCACAGACTTGGAATGTATTTGAATATTTGATTAGGGTGGTATTTTCTGATTTACCTTTTATAGAATGCAAAGAACTGCCTAAAGGAAGGGAGCAAACAAGCAGCCTTATTCCAGTGCCAAATAGGATGTAGGTCCTGAGAAAAGAGCTCCCAGTGCTAGGATTAATTAAATAGGGCATCAGCCCAAGGGAGGAAGATTGGGGAGCAGGGAGAAGGTTGGCAGGGATAGGAAGGCAAGGATTTCCATCAGAATGGCAAGAAATCATCCATGAACCTCTGATGGGTGGTAGCCCCTTTAACTTTTTGCAATCAATTTTTCTTGATTTTTTAAAATACAAAATCAGTTTAAAATAATGTTGGACACACTGGCTGTAAATGAAGGAGAATCATCCAGCTGTATTTAGGCTTAACTTAACATTTAAATAGTTAAGTTCAGTATACAAACAACCTAAAAATCCTAAAAGTGAGGAGGGAAGAGCCATTCCTGACAAAGACACCTTGAGTCAGAGCAAAGCAGGACTGGACTTTATTCCTTGGGCTGACCATTTGTACTCAGTTTTGTTTCATTTCTCTCAAAAAACAGATACAGTTTTACAAAGCTTGGTGCTGAGAGGCAGGTTTAAGCCATGCATGAGACTTCTTGGTAAAATAAATACTCTTATCCTTAAAACTCTAATATTTATCTCATTCTGTCTGTCAATTCACTCGCAAGGTCTCTAGGAAAGGTCTCTGTGTCAGCATTCAGATGGATTGGATTTATGCCACCTCGTTCTGATCTTTAAATGAACATGTCAAAAGCCTTACAGGGCCTCAGAAAATGGTCTTTTTTACCAATGTGTTATCTTTAATCTTAGAATTCAATCATGTTGTTGTTTAATCCTGTTATTCTGATGAGCTGGAATCATAAGCACTGGTGTTGTTCTGAACATCTCTTCAGGTTGATAGGTCTAAACTCAGCTTCAGGATGTGCAAATCAGAATTTGAGATACTGAGCACTGAAGTCTTGTGTCTTAAAAAAAAAACAAACTTGTGTTTTTCTTCAAATGATTCATTTTCAAGAAAATGGTGTAATATCAGAAAAAAGAAAGATTACTCATATATTGGGCACGTTTTTACAAATTATTTTAAAATCAATTCCATGCATGGAAGCAAAGAAAAACAGACATGAAAAATAAAAATAAGGATAAAACAAACTCAGTAGCTATAAAAATTAATGAAGTCTTGGTAATGCCATGGCAGAGTAAACTCAAACAAGCCTTTGCCTTTTGAAAGACTGCTTTGATATTGATTTATCTAAAGAGACAGCTGAATTCAGCCCATAATGTAATTAAAATGCAATATCATATAATGACTCAGAGGACGGATTTAAGAGTCTTTCCCTTTCTTTTCCTTCCTCCCTCTGCCCCAAGTAAAAAGGTGAGAGAAGTTAATTGAATCTGGAAATCTCTTATGATAAATGAAAATACAAAGAGAGTCAACTTTCTAAATCTCTTGTCAGGATCAAGCAAGCTGGTGCTTGCCAGGGTTTGGGAATGGCTCATTTCTGGGCTAAAGAGGATTGGAGATGCATGAGTGCAGGCAGCTCAGGTAAATGTCTCTCCTCCTAGGCAGGGAAGATGCTTCATGCTTGTGTCTATGTAGCAGAATGTGAGAGCTCTGTTCAGTTTTATCGGAAGTAGATGAAGAAAATTCCAAGGTCTGGATGCTAAATCCATAATTCAGAGATGGCGGTGCCCTGAAGGGCAGGGGAATGGGGAGAGTCCCCTGTGCTTGGGTTTTACTCACCTGCCTCTGCCTGGCCCCCCTGTTGCAGTGGGAGCTTTTTGGATTCCCTTCTTAGGTATCTTTCTCTTCAGCCCTGTCTAAAATGATCTCCTTGGCCATAAATGCGGGGATTAGATCCTGGTTTGTTATTCCTAAGCACTGCTGAAAATCAGCACTCAATCTAGTTTTAAAGCACCTGATTGCCACTAAGCATAGTCTCAACTGGCTTGCTGAATATGGGTGATTTAGATAAAACTCTTAAGTGCCTTTCTCAACACAGGATTAGCTTTGTGCCCTGGGAGATAAGACCCTGAAAAATCACTGGATTTTGGTGCATTCTAGAAAACTAAGGCCAGCAGGACAGAGTTGCAGCCTTGATTTTCTTTTCTCCTTTTTTTTTTGTTTTTTTTTTCCTCCTCTTAGTTGCCAGACCAGTCGATGGGAAGCTTTGCCAGGGTCCTGCCCCTGCCACCTCCCAGGTGTGTCACCTGCCGTGCCTGGCCGAGTGCGCGGTGTCCTCGTGGTCACCGTGGGGTCCCTGCCTGCCCGAGAGCTGCCAGCACCGCCACGGAGGGAGAGGTGAGCAGGGAATGGGGTATTGCAGAAAGACTGCAAAAGCACGGGTGTCACATTGGACATCGGGGGCCTAATGTGTTTAAAAAAAATAAATTCATCTGACACAGGATGGAGCGCTTGGATGTGTGTAGTGGAATCTGACCTGTAAAAGCTTCTTGCCATGATTCACATGAGAAGAAAAAGTAAGATTTTTCTGGCTGATTCGGGGCCTTTTACCCTGCACTGAACTTGTGCAGGATGATCTCTTGGGCTGGCAGCTGCCAGGCTGCCCCTCTGCAATGCCCCTGGCAGTCCTGGATTCCAGGGCAGGGTATGAGGATGGATCCCAGGGCCCTGAAATCTGGACTCGGCTGCATCCGAGAGGGTGTTCTCATTGTTGTGGGTTGGGTTTAAATTCCTGGAAGAAGGATGTGCAAATGTAATTCAACCTCCCCAGGATTTTAATTGACTGCTGTACATGTTTGCTGCTGTGACATGTTGGGATTCTTCGCAGAGCATTTCCTGAGGCTCTGAGTTGCAAAGGTGGCTCTTGGAGTGCATGTCAGGGAGTGGATATTATTGTTTGGAAATTAGGCTTTTCTGAAAACTGCTTGAGCATGTGAAATGATTTCAACTGGTCAAAAATTTTCAAATAAAAAGAGAAATAATAATAATAATATTTGCAAAAACATTTGATGTTTAAATTGTTTTGATTAATTTCTTTTTGCTCATTTGAGAGCTGTGGAAGTTTGATCTGTTATATTTTTCTGGGATGTTTTATTTTTCATTTTCTTTTCTGTTTCCTGACCAAAGCATTTCCATGTGACCTCTACTAATGCTGTATATTTGCCACTCCTCTAAGACTGTCAGAGGAAAAATCCCCATGTATTTTTTCCACCTTTTTCTTAGAATTCTGTGCCATTTACATAACGGAACTTGCTGAAAGATACTCATGTATTAGTTTTACATTGTATATAACAACATGACTTTTGGTTTTATTCAGAAGGAGGCAGATTATGTAATCAATTCTATGATTATTTTTGTAACCTTTTTCTTCCACTTTACATTTAAATCTTCCAGTTTAATAGGATGTCATTTCAAAGAGGTCTGGTATGCATTATGTATCAGAAAACCTTACACCTTCATAAAACAGAATACTAATTTCTTAGTAAACTGCTCTGCTATGTCTCAAAACAAATCCTTTCGTTAGTGGGTTCCCAGGCAGAATATAGATGTCATTTATTTCAGTTCCTTAACTGTTTCTCTCTTTTTATCTTAATGCTGTTACAACATTAATAGATGCATCGCTGGTAAATTTCTATATTCTGACGTGTGTATTTCTATCTAATGTTGATGAAAGGGAAAAACAAATGTGAAAAATGTGGGTTGCTGGAATTCTTTGCACACTGTAAGATTTTGCATGCCTGGGCACCTACAGCTCTCCCAATCAATCCAGTTTGTAAATATTGTTCTCTCGCCTGTCTTTAAATCCCCCAGCTCCAGATGCCCCACGCAGTCAGTCCCCTTGCTGCTGGATTGCCGCGCGAATATTTTCCCTGTCGTGCGGGCTCATTCAGCTCTGCTTTCCGCAGGCTTTAGGATGAGGCAGAGGCAGGTGGTGGTGGATCCTGTGGGCACCCTGGCAGGCTGCCCTCATCTGCTGGAGGCCATTCCCTGCGAAGAGGCGCGGTGCCACGAGTGGGACGTTTCGGAGGGAGCCTGCGTCACCCACCGGGGGACCTGTGGGCCCGGGCAGCGTGTCCTCAAGGCTGTCTGCAAGAGCAGGAAAGGTGAGCCGGGCTGTGCTCTGAAAAGGACCCTGTTTTTTTTTGTGCCTCTTGAAAGGACATTTTGTTGCAGAGCAGTTGTGATTGCATACAGTGCCTCCTTACTCGGTTTTTTTTATGAAACTTTCGGATTTTTGAGTTGACTGCTTTGTTCTTTAAAGCCTGGGGCTGATAGAACCCAGGATTTTGCCTGGAGCCTTCTGTTCCATTTTATTCGAAAGGGCTTACCAGTGCAGGTTGTGTGTTGTCATTGCTGGCCTTATTACCCTAAAAGTGGGATATTTGTACTAAATCAGGGCTCTCTCTGAGGTCAGCAGCTCTATGGGCATTCAGAATATCAATCCAGCCCCAGAACTACTTCTGTGCTCAATTTTTAGCCTGTGGTCTGAATAATTCTCTCACTGGGATAACACTGTTACAGTCACGAGCAGGGATGCTCGGTTGTGCTGCCAAAATTAATGCAAGACTAAGATGTAAATGAAATGATCATACTGAGTAATCCTTCCCTTGGCAGCAGTTTGAGACCTGCAGAGTGTTCAGTGTACAAGTTGCTAATAATGAATAAGTACATTTTTATGTGACGTTTACAAACAGCCAGCAAGATGTTATTTCTTGTGTATGGTTTGAACCTAAGCCAAAAGTTTCATTTCTTGATAAGGTCACTGCTGTCAGATCTTCAGATTCAATTACATGGAGCACAATTTTGCAGTCCTTAGTCACAGCGAGACTGTGCTATCATCTCAAAAGTGGCAAAATTGTGCAACTTTAGAGCCTGATACTGTATCTGAAACAGAGAATTCCTCTTTTACATGGTGGTGAGACCAATCATGGGAAAGAATTTCAGGGTGGTAACAAGTGGTTAATTGGTAAGTGGTTGATGCAGTGGGTTGTTTATGAGGCACTAGAACCTGGCAGAGAGAAATAATGGCTGCTTTGCCTGGACAGCATGGGTTCTCCTGAAATATATTTNTGAGGGTGGGGGGGGGGGTTGGAAGAAATCTTCAGCGTTTACAAAATGACACAGCCAGAATGCCGAGGAGAGCAAAGAGCTCACTCTGAATTTTGCCTGAGTGGTCTCTGCTGATGTGTGATGATCACTGTAGCTCCAGGCCAGCAGGATGTGTGCAGATGGAGGCTGGCATTGCTGAGGAGCACCGTGTACTTCACACTGTTAAAGCTGTGCCAGCATCCATCTCTGTGCCCCAACTTGTGCTGGGGACAGAAAGTGTGTTCCACGGCAGATGCTCACTGATCTCTGATCAAACTGTTCTCTGTGGCTATGATCCTTCAGAAGCCAGGCCTTTGAAGTGTCTCTTCTTCACTCAATTGTTCAAAAAGATAATGGAAGTCTCACAATACCCTTTTCATTTCAATTATTCTATGCATGTTCTAGTTACAAAAAAATACGTTGGAACTCTCTTCCTACCCCACCAGCCTGAGGCAAACATTGTCACTAGATGTGATGGGTGTCCACTTAAAACTGGGAAGGTTTCACCAGGAAATATCCAGGTTACCAGGCAGATTAGAATCACGGCTTAATACTACTCTGAAGACTTTCTGAAATCTTAATTGAGTATGAGCGATCTGGAAGAGTCCTTGAAGTTGGAAAAAGAATCAAATTGTTTCTTCTCTCAGTTCACCAATGTAGTTGCTTTGTTCATAATCTTATTTATTTCATTCCGTAATGTTCTCTTACCTAGATTTCCTTTGCAAAAAGTAGTCTGCTTTTTTTGGATAGAAGTTGGAGCAAGTGTCAGCTTTGCTTAATGTGTTTTACCTGGAATAGCTGGTTAGTTGGCAGTAGGAGGTCAGAAGGGAGTTATGTTAAACTGAGATGTGTCATTTACAGGTGAAATAGCATAAGGCCTGTCCATGCTTAGCATTGTACACATGTTCAGTATTCTGTGCAAGCAGCGGCCCTGCTGAAAGCTCTATTGTGTGCTACTATTTTCATTTACTTAAGCATCTTTTGTAGAATTCAGCTCTAAAATCCAGTCAGCGATTTATCCAGTCATTCTGTCATCCATGCCTGGCATTATTGCTCAGTAGTCCTACTGAATGCCTAAAGGGATGAAAAAAAAATTTTTTTGACCCTACTGAAATCCAAAATCCAGTGTATCATCATCTTAACAGTTCATTGGGCCTGGAGTGCGTTGATGAGGGTATTTTGGGGTGCTCTCCTGGTGCTGCTACGGGGTGCTCTCCTCTCTTCACGAGCAGCTTCTGTGCTCCTGGTGTCAGCTGTGCTGCAGAGGAGTTTGCCATCAGGCTTGTCCTGTCCTACCTTCTCCATCCTCGGCGGCTGAGCCCACGTCTTTTGGCACTCCATGGCTCACACACAGGAGCCCTTTTCCATGGGGAGTCTGTTTGTTCACTTGCCAAAAAGGAGCTCTTGGTCACCACATTTTCTTTCTGTCCAAAAAGAAACTTTTGAGAGAGGTGAGCAGGGGGCAGGGGCTAAAGAACCTCTTTCTCCAGCTAAAACCTCACCTTTGCATCCCTTGTAGTGTCCTTTCTTTCCACGTTAAAGAGCCATCCTTTCTGCTGAGATTATTACACTGGCCCAATTAACAAACTGCTGCTGCCCCGAGCTGGAGCTTGTGCAGCGTGGGAGCAATGGGGCACAGATGGGTCAAGCTGTGATTTGCAGGGTTTCTCTGAAGACTTCCCTGTCTAAACAACATCTCTGCGTGAGGGCTTGCATGAACTTCAACTTGTGCTCAGCCTAGAGGTGCAGAAATGGCTTTTTGTTTCTTAAATAGGTTACTAATGAAGTGGCTCCAAGAGCGCATGCTATGGACAGCAGGGTTTTATGTAGTAGCTGGTGTCTGTAATTTGTGATTTGCAGTACTTTAGCACAGATGAGGAGTAATGAGAAGACAATAGTAATCTCATTACTTTGTCATTATTAGGTGTCTGCTCCCACCTAGGAGTGTCTCTAATCTCTGTTAATAAGTTACTGAACATGTGCAAGATACTCTTGGTGTCTCGTCCATATCCCTCGAGTGCTTCTCTTCTGTATCAACAAAAGGCAGTAGTGTAATAAGCCAAATTAAATTAAATAATGTGTAGAAGCACAATGTGAAGTAATGCACAGAATAGAGTTCTTTTGTACGCTTCTTCTAAATAATTTTTTTTAGGATGGTGCTTTTTATTTAGCTGGTGAAGGTCAATGGATATGTTTGGGAAAGTCTGTGAAGCCAAAAGAACAGTATAGGAATATTGATTATTGTACTAAAAACTGGATTGTGTGTGTCATTGGCTACATTGATCTATAGTTCACATAAAAGAATTTATTTGAATGCTCTTTTTTTATATTTACAGACACCTCAGGAATTATTTGTGATTTTTCTGAGTGGTTGTTTTTCCTTGTTCAACAAGGAATTGAATAATTGCCTGTTAGTAATGTGTTGTTGGGCAGATAGCTGCAGGTGTCTGACATTTGATTTTGGGCAGCCTTGATTGGCACTGACAAACATTATTGTGCATTGTCCAGATGAAAGGAACTCCCTGAAAACTTTCCAGTTCACAAAAAATGAACGTGGTCAAAACTTTTTCATTTTCAAATGCAGTTGTGCAGTAGCCAACGCATATTGTGTTTCATTTCTTGAAGAGGATGAACAAAATAATCTTTTGTGCTTTTTTTTTGTCTTTATAAGTGGTACTAGCACTTGGAGAGTGGTGAGTCAGGGAACATTCAGACAGCGGGGCTTGGCTCAGGGTCAGCAGGGAGAACTTCGGTCCAGACAGGAGTGCTTGTCCTTCAGAGGTAATTTCACAGTCGTTTGATTTAGGTGCTACAAAAAAAAATATATATAAACATGTTTGGTTCAGTCTGATGAGGAAATTTGGGCACCCTTTTAATTGTCATTTTCTGTATCTGTTTTAGCCTGCATTGATAATAGAAAATGAGATTGAAACAAGACAAATGTCAAACCAGACCTTGCTTTTAGAAATGCCCGTTGTGCAGCTTGTGCAGAGTGGTCATTATGAGCAGGAGTACAGCCTGAGAACACATACGTAAAAGCAGCTATAACAATAAACTCATGAAATAACAGGTATGACTCATAAAAGTAACAATTCATTTTCCAAGCGTTTTATAAATGTTTCTGACAGTGCCGTAAACGAATTCTTGCCTATTAGCAGTGCTCTTGAGTAGATTGTAAAATGTTATCATTCAGAATCATACCCACAAGTCATCAATCTATTTTGCTGGAATTCCCATGTCATCATTTATTAATTTGCTTCTGCTTGTTCAGGTTCCTACCAGAAGAACTATTAGTAGCAAAGAGGATTTCTCTGAGACAGTGAACAGCATGGTGTCTAAGTAATCAAATATATGAAATAAGTCATACCCAAAGGCTTAATTGTTTTAATCAGAAAATTATTAGATCAACAACAGGGATTAATGCAAAGGTCGTGTGATTTTGCTGGATTCAGGCTCTTCTACTCTACTCCTGATTAACAAATCTAAGCATAGCTCAAAAGCTGCTGAGTACTTGCCTCCCTGTACTGTCAGCCTGGGTGTCAGGGTTTCTTTGGCTTGTGGGAGTTAAAATTAGTACAATCAGAGAACACTTGGAGTTGGAATGGGCTGTAAAGATCATGTCATTCCAAACCCCTCTGCCACGGGCAGGGATGCTGTGAGTTTGCTCGGGGCCCCATCAAGCCTGACAATCTGCAATTGTTAAAAACGGTGTCTTCCTTTCAAGGACAGGATTTTTAACAGTGCTGAATGATCTCTCTGTTCCTTCTGCATGCACAGTTCAGGCAGTGCCAGGGAGCTGCAGGTGCTGAGCCAGAGCAGCAGAGTCCACAGGCGCCAGGGATGCTCCTGACTCCCTCCCCCTGCAGCACCCAGAGGACTCCTCCTGGGACCTGTCACAAAAACTCCATCCTCAGCACCTTCTGCCTCAGCTGGTGCTCTCAGGCACTCTGGGTGTGTCTGTGCATGCTCCCATTCCTTTATCAGCTGATGAAGGAATAAATAACACCTGGCAGGTCTCAGGACTCTGAGAGGCTCTGGGGGCGAATCTCCCTGCTAGGGGCCATCTGCCAAAGGGACAGCTGAGAGGAACTTTAGCACAGCAATTTTATTTTCCTGTGCCATCTCTTTGGTTCTAGGCAGTTGGAATCTAGAACCTGGTGCTTGCCAAGAAGATAAGAGGATGTTTGTTTTTCAGTGTTAATAAGTTCACTGAAAAAGTACGTTTGGGTTGAAATACATCTGCTTTCAAGTTTATGTTCCATCTGGAAGTTTTATTTGTAAAACTGGGAAATAGTATCTCAGAGACAAAATGCTTTCTTTCGGCAGTTTTTAGATTAAATAATTAATATTATGGATTTTGTTTTTGGTAAATGAACTAGTCTTAAAATTAAAAATTAAATACATATTTTTAAAAGAGGTTGTTAGCAAAAGCAAAATATTCTGTTCAGATTAAAGAACCATTTTGCCTTACCTTGAAATTACTTCTTTTCTAAATCCTCCCCCAGTCTCTCTTCAATTCTACTTTAAACATTAGTTTTTTCTTCCTTTTCCCTTTCCTTTTTTTTTTCTCTATTTTTTTTTTGTTCTGGTTCAGTGCCCAAACAGAAATCCATTATTCACACAACTCAATTGCCAGAGCAGACACTGAAATCCTATTGGAATTGAAGCGAGGAGTAGAGGGAAGTAAGGTAATCAAAGCAGTGTTAGTTTAAGATCCAATATTACATTCTGCCAGGGATTGACAGTGAAGCTGCACTTGGAGAAGCTGAAGACTCTTTGGGGGTAGAATATCAACAGTGCTGTGCTCAACTGCCTGTCTGTGCTTCCAGGTCAGTCCTCCCAAGAGTGTCTGTGATCCCTGCTGTGCTCTGTGCAGAGCATTCCGAGGGACAGGGACATCCTGAGGGGCAGGGACATCCCCACCAGCTGAGCACAAATCCTGCAGAAGGAAGGGGCTGCAAGGGCCCAGGACTGTTGGAACCATGAACACTGCTTTGACAGCTTTGTCAAACATCTGTCAGATACACCGAAGTAGCCAAGGCACAAATACCAGGATAACTGTGATGACAATCAACACAGACAGGCCTGTTTTCAAAAATTCTCTCCACGATGGTGCAAGGTTCAGCCAACCAAACAGATCATCCTACCTCGAGCCTTCCTCCATTCTGAGTTTCCTGCAACTGTTGTATGCTCTTATGTATAGAGACCAAATGGTTGGAGAGGTTCATACAGCACATTCCATCAGGCTTTACATCCGTGCCATGCACTAACAAAAGAAAATCAATCTCTGCCCTGTTGAACATCAGTTAACAAATTGCTCAATGCGAGAGAAATAGCAGGAGATTGCTTCCAGATGTGGAAGATCATCTTTGTGTTTCTTCATCAAGAGTTTGTGGAGAGACCTTTTGAAAACAGGCCTGTCTGTGTTGATTGTCATCACAGTTATCCTGGCATTTGTGCCTTGGCTACTTCGGTGTATCTGACAGATGTTTGACAAAGCTGTCAAAGCAGTGTTCATGGTTCCAACACAGGACAGCTGCTTTTCTTCCTCCTTCAGGGCATGAGGGAAGCAGCCACCTGGCCAGTCCTGTTTTAACACCAGTTGTAGAATCACTCAGGTAGGAAAAGACCTCTTAGAGTCCAATCTCAGCAAAGCCAAGTTCTTCCCTGGGTACAGTTAATGATTTTTCATTTTGCAGTGGATTGATGATGTAAAATTAATTTGCAGATTCTGTTTCATTTCTCAGGGAAAAGATTTACAATGTTCAATTTACTGAAAATAAATTTGAAGTAAGTTCTTTCCTCTTAGTTCCTGAGTGTATCTCACCATTCCCAGTCACTGGAGCTGCTGACTCCAAACCAGTGTGTTTTCCTAACTTTAGAAACACAGATTCTAAAAGGCAACATGCGAAGCTTTCTAGCAATTAGATAAGATCTGTATTTCTCATTTAGCAGCCACTGAGGTAGAGAGATGTTGCAGTGTAGTGGCAGGGCTGAGTATTACGAGCGTTTGAGGAATCTTGAAGCATGATGTGTGAGTTGTTCAGTAGATTTGGGACCTGTGTTCCTTGTAGTCATAAAGATTGATGTTCTCTTGGAGCAGGCTGGTTGTTAACGAGCCAGGTGGAGTGGATTTAGTTACCTCCATCAAGCCTTACCTCCCAGCAGCTGGTACCACGCCAAATAGTTGCTGTCTCCTGCTGGAAACATTTAAAAAACTCAAAATGCAGACTGTGCCCTGCTCTAGGACTGCTGCACAAACCATGTGAGGACAGATATTGCCATGTTCAGGAGAATTTACTGTCTTTGAATCCTCTGTTGAAATTGATGTCTGCAAAAGAAGCAGAAGATCAGCTTCAGGTTAATTTTAAGGTAAGCTGCTGGAAAGTTAGAGCTTTCTCTGCTTAGTTCCACTTTAAAAGTTTTACTTCATTCAAGATTATAGCAAACATGTGGCCCACCAGCCAAGGAAGACAGAAATGGAAAAGTCTATAAATGATTCTTGCAGTAGCTACGTGTGTGTAAATAAGTGTCTTGCAGCAAGGAATAGTCCTCTAAAGTACACAGTGAAATATCTAATGCTGGACAGGTGGAAGGCTGTGGGCTGGAATGGTGAGCCTAAACTCAAGTATATTCTGATTTATTTTCTTTATCTTTGAATGCAAATATGTGGCATGATTTCCAGCTAAGCTGTGGCTGTGCTTTTTCAAATGCTGGTGGTGTGTCTTGTGTCAGTCACCCAGAAGGCAGCTACAGTTGGTATCCAGTGGTAATTTTAGCTCCTCATATTTGTCTGATGGAGATGCAGTAGAGTTTATCAGGAATAAAGCCAGCTTTCATCCTTCCTGTGCTGTCAGTATTGCAGCCACCTGTGAACTTAATTTTTTTCTGTGCCAGCTAAGTGTGAGCTTGTGGTCAGTGCAGAATGCCCTCAAATGAATTGCTATGCAAAACCACGATTCTTTTCAGTATCTAGTGCTCCTTCTTGATACCCTCTGTCTCCAAAAGATGTTTTACAAGACTTCAGAGCAGTGCTAAAATGGTGAGGGCAAAGGCTGCTTCTTCCCTATGGCTGTTTCAGCAGAGAGGAGATGGATTTTCAAATACCCAGCTCCCACTTTGCTCTGTGAGAGGGAGCAACAGGTGCTGATGGTTTTTTTAAAAAATTAACCTGAGCTTCAAACACTTGTAGATTAGGAACAAAGGGTTGAGGTAGCCCTTTCAGAAATGGGAGCTATAACATTAAGAAAAATATAAACATCGGTTAATATGGCAAGATCTGTATTGCCCTTTCTGTTTTAAATGTTAAGGAATAAGTCTGACCTACGTTGATCTGAGCTTGTGGTAAAGGTTACCTAAAGAGCAGGTGTGTGCTTGTGACCTGTAGGTCTGTTACTTTGGTGCAAGTGCTTTGAAGAAACTTCATGGAAGGATTAGCATTTATATACCAGGCTAGTGCATAAATATAGTTTAATTTTTTTTGTTCCTTATATAAGCTGCTTTTAATGTCTAGGAAGCCTTTATTGAATTTGATGCTTTCTAACCTTTTGATTATGACACTGAAATAAGGCTCTTGTATTTTTTATATGCTGAAGTATTTACAGCTAATTTTTTAAATCTGGAAAAGAAATTGTGTGATAGTTTTCTTTGGTTTTGTCCCTATTGTAGACAAAAACTCCAAATTGTTTTAGTACAAAACTAGAAAAATACCTGTAAGTACCAACAAGAATTCCTGTTTTCTCAGTGAAATCAGGCCCAGAATGTCTGCTTGGCTGCTTTCTTTAAACTGAGCAGAACTTCACATACATGCAGTTCATATTCTTTTTGGAGGGTTACTGTATTTCTCAGGGAACTCTGACTCAGGAAAAAAAAAGTGAGCAAAATAGGATTGCTCTAGAACTGTGTTAAAAAGGTAGGTTACTGACAAGTTGTAAAATTATATAAGTGGATGAAAGAGGAAGAAGGTTGGAAGGATCTGTTTGAAAGATATTACTAAGGACAGAATTCTGCATGACTAAGGTCACAGAATTCTGTGACCCCAATGTGGCTGACGGTACCAGGAGGAGGAGGAGGTGGAAGATGCAACAGTGCAGGTTCACCTCATCCATAAAGGTTCTGTTTTCTTGGATTGAGTGGGTTCCAGAGGGGGTTAAGGATTTCATGGCTTTTCTCCTGAAGGGTTTCTCATTTGTCTCTAAGGTAGATGTGGGATACCAGACTCCGTGATCATGATTTGGTAAAATTAATGTTGAGACTTTAAAAGTCGCAGCTTCTTGGGGAATATAAGTAATGGGGATGCTTTATCTTTTTATCCTCCTTGTCCCAAGTGGAGTCTCTAAGGCATTTTGCTTACATTAATAAAATGTTTCAAAATTTTCTGGCGTTTAGCTGATGGATAAACTGTCCAATGACAAATTCTGATTTTTGTAGGTTCCCAGGCTGAATCAAGCCAGAAAATAGTATTTGGCACATTAGATATTTTTCAGATTCTTAATAGAGAGAAAATTGCCCAATTCACATTTCAAAATTATTTTAGCCAACACTTTTATTCCTAAGAGAAATAGTCAGAAGTATAAAAGTATAAATTATTACCAGTATAAAAAAAGAAGGCTTAAATTAAACAGGAAATCATTAAAGCAAAGAAGTGACTGGCTGTGTTTTATTGCATTCTCTGTATGAGGTTTAGTGGGATGGGGTGCAAATCACATGATATAACTCATGGAAGAAAAAAAATGTTTCAAAATATGCCAGTTACATTCAGTATGAAACAGAAATAAATTGAACCTGATTCTGCAGACAGGAAAGTGGTGGTGAGTATCTGTAAGAAGTGGGGGTGTGGGGGCTGCCCTGCAGCTCAGGCTGCAGGAGGGATTGGGGTGAGGGAGAGGAGGGATGTGGAGGAGCTGGGGCAGGAGGAAGGGCTGGGAGCATCCTGCAGCCAGGAGGTCTCCGTGCCCCCTGTGCCTCGGGTAGGAGCTGCACCCCAGCTCTGCCTCTGTGCTGTGCTCTGGGTGTCAGCACCAACCTTCTCCCGAGGCTTCAATAAGGGAACAATTGCAGTAACTTCAATAGACGGCTTCTCACATTGATCTCTGACCACAGCCCTTCAGTGGAGGGAAAAAAGCAGGGCTTTTTTTTGTGTAATTTAATCCTTCCCTGCTGGGTGGCCCTACAGAAAGCTTTTTCTGTAGCTGAAATTCCTTCGGTGCTGGACAGGAGTGATTGCAAGAGCCACCTTTGTACAGTAGTTCTGAAGGCTGTTGAGTGGAAATGAAAGATAAGTCTTGTACTTTCTTTGAGTTTCTTTATATCAAGCTGTTTATGAAGTAGAGCTGATTTAAAAACAATTTAGTCACTTGTTTTGAGGTTAATGGATGCTGGAGGGGAAGGCTCCCCCCCGTAAAATAAGAAGTTTAGACAAACTTTTAATTAAGAATTTGGAACATGGAAATTTTGGGGTAGTTCTGCACTACTGAGATTGGCTCTGGGGCATATTGGTTGGTCAGGTTTTTAAAGTAAATCTTCCTCTTAATTCTAATTAAGTATTGTAATGCCAGCACTCTTCATTAAGCAGCAATTTGTGATTAGTCAGGTGGTAGTAATGGAAAGAAGAAAAACATGTGATGAAGTAGTAGAGAAGTTGGAGAACAGGGAAAACAGCCGTAAGATGTGGCTTCTAAATGCTCCTCAGCGTTCCCCTGTTGGCATATTTCCCACTGAAATCAGTGAATTCTGTGGGACAGGATTCAATCCTCACACAGATCCTGCTTCGTGTGGAAACACAAGTTCAGAGGACCTTGATTACACCACCTCAGCTCTGAAATTGTGACAAGAAATGATGCTGAGAGCAGCTATAAAGAGGGTAAACTACTAATTCCCCCCAAACTTTGAAGTCAAGCTATTATTTTAAGTGTAGATTACATTATTGAATTGTTTATCTGTGAATTGAATCTCGTATTTAATAAATGGGAGCTGTTGTGAAGTGCTGGAGTGAATGTGAATTAGTGAGTTGAGAAAGAGATTAGCTCTGTGAAGAGATTGAGAACAATTTAAAATTACATTGTACGGTGTTATTCTTTCTGTCTGCATGAAGTATGGCTGTAATTGCCTCAAATTAGGTACTGCCTTTGTTTAGGAGAGTTAAACAAGTAATAGGATAAGATATTTCATGGTCCCTTTCTAAATAAACAGCTTGTTCAGTTTGTATCTTTAGACAGCTTGCAAATGTCAGAGCCAGTTTGTGGAGAGAGCATATATATATATATATGAGGTGGAGTTTCCTTAGAAACGGAATAATCCTGGATTGTTGGGATGCATTTTATAATTTGAAGCCTGGTCTTCCCCTACTGTATAATTTTAGTGTCACCTTTTGTCATGGTTCTTAAAATAGATGCTTTATTAAAAAATTCCTATGGAGACGTGGACTGTGAGCATGAATTTGCCCAGCTCCTTTCTGACAGCTGAGGTTTATATTTTGCCATTAGTTTCCTGATAGTGTTGTTACCAATGAACCCTCATATTTATTTACCTCATAATTATCAAGACCAGAAAGAGAAAAAAAATGATAAAAATGAGCCACATGGACTGGGGCAGTAGCACAGAGACAGCACTGGCTTTTTTCTTTCATATTCCTGAGAAGGATAAAACAATCCCACAGATTTCTTGGGTTGGTCTTGTGGCCAGTGTTTTCCATGGGGATTCAGGCAATGCATGCGGAGTGAGACAGTTGTAAAGTGACTTTTCTGGAAGGAGGGAGAATCCTTACCTGCCATTAGCAAATGAGCAGGGAATTTGCTGGGCCTGGGTGAGCCCGGGGTGCTTTGCTGGAGGGACAAAGTCACTTCCAGCTGTGTGAGCTTCACCTGGAACCTTTCCACATCTCCTAGGTCTGTCCCTGATCTGGGGGCTGTTTCCATTCATTACTGGCAAATGGTAGTTGTGACATAAGCAGTCGCATCATTTTTGGAGTGAAAATGCAGCAGAACTGGTTAAGCCCTTATGAACTTAATCAGTGTTGGGCAGTTCTGTAGAAAAGGCTCTGTAAGTGCCTGAAGCAGGGAGGAGGTGTGCCTTAGTGTATTGCAAATATTCGTGTATTGCCCATACACATACATTTTAATGCTATATTGCAAAACCCAAGATAATCCTGTAAATTCAAATTCTGTTTTTTGTTGCCAGGTGCAGAATTCCCATCGCTCCCCTGGCCCGGTTTCAGCACTTTCCTGTTTCATACCGAGTCAGCACTGTTCATTGCACACTTAGTGCTGTGGCAAAGGGGACTAGAGCCAAGAGGGTGTTTTCTTCTGTTTCCTGGTGTTTGCAAATAAAGCTGAGTGGTTTGGTAACTCTCTTGGAAACTCTGAGACTCTTAAGCTGGGCAGAGTGCTCCCTGGGTTTACATAGATCTAAGGATAGCACTTTCTTGCCTATCAATAATTATCTTAAGGCCTTTACTTTTAATGCTATATATGACTAAAGTCCCAGGGAAATAATTCCACTAGTGCTGTTCATTTATATCATTGGAGTCTGAATTGATTCAGCCTAGGCTAGGTTTTCTAATACATTATTTATTTAGGTCTTCAAAATGTCTGTGGTGCTGCATGTGGTTGACAGAGCATGTTCTTGTTTGTTAATATTATATGGCATCCCGTTTTCCCAAGGCGCTTCAATAAATGCATGTCTTTGAATAAAGCTGGGATTTTAACAGGCTTTTTTTTCCCTTGTGTTGTAACTGTAGCATCCCAGATTCTTAGCTCTGATTTCTCTTCTCTACAACCACCCATTTTAAATAGCTCTGGAAGGATCTTCACTTCTTTAATGTTTGTTGTGGGGTATTTTTCAATTTATTTAGGGTTTTTTTTTTTTAATGCTTGTTTATTGTTACTGATAGGTAAGGCTTTATAAAGCCTTACCTACTGGTAACAGTTTATTTCTTGATTCTAAATATCTAACCCAGCTTGTCCCACTGCCCCCAGGCACTAAAAGTGTATGTATAAATACCCTTAAATTAAATTAAAAAATCCCTGACATGAAGAGTGGAGTGCTGAGCTCATATTTTCTGACAGCCCACAAAACTTACAAATCAAAAGACACGAGTGCCGTGTAAGTGAGGGTGAAACAAATGGAATACAATACTTGGAAATGAATGAGTCCTGTGAATGAACATTGGCATGTACATCCCCGGCCCCATATGAAGATTAAAGTGAGTTGTCTGCTCTAAAATTGCATAATTGCTGCTGTGACTGATTTGGTGCTGCTCCATAATAAGTTGTGAACACTGTATGCTGACCTGGTTAATGGGATGTTTACTAAATGGATGTATTTGTGTAGTTTAATAGGAGGATGCTTGGAAAAATTAGCAGGATGCGAAAGAATGGCTGGAGAGAGTTATTTTTCAGCAAGTGCTGGGGTTGTGAAAAGAAAAGCAGAGGCTGCCTTGCCATTGGCATCTGGGGGCTTGGAGGGGGGGGGGATGTTGGATGGGGCTGATCCCTGATATTCATGGAGCATCCTTGTCCTGGGTTCCTGCAGGAGTGGCTGCTCCAGGCATGGGGTTCCCAGAGTCTTCCCCCCCTGAGGGTGCTGCCAGGTGGGGGTGAGGATGCCCGTGGGAGCAGCCTCATCCTGCTGCCCCAACAGCTTCATTTGCTAAACTATCTTTCTTGAATTTAGCTATTTTAAGCACTATAGACTAAGATAATTATTTCATGAAGTAATATTATCTGCAAATTAACCTTGGATCTCTGCGGAGGTTCAGAAGGAGGGAGATAAGGAGTTTTATCACAAATTGCAGACTTACTGGGTTTAACATAAAGGCCGTGGCAAGTAATACATTTAAACTGCATTTAAGTAGTAAAGACCAGAATATCAAAGTCTAAAAGCAATAAACATTAAATTATTCAGAAAGTTTTTATATTTTCTTTCTAGTTTATATGTTCTTTTCACGCACTGTCATTTAATGAGGTTATATTCTGATTAAAGTAGAAAAATAAAAAAGTAAAATGTTTTATTTCAGTAGACAAAAATAGAGCTTTTAAAATATATCAGTTTGCCCTGTGTAGTCTGAACTGACTGTACAATTTCCCCTTCGTTCAGCATGGTTGCTAACTAACAGATTTGGGGGGAAATGTCCCCCTTATATAGAGTTTCAATTGAAATCCATATTTTAATTTTAAATGACAACTAATACATTTACTGTAATCCCTTTCAAATATTCTCTGGCAGGGCTCCCAGACATATATTTTTGAAGGTTAAATGGTTTAGGATTTATATACTGTGCAATGTAGGTGTATTGGCTTTGAGTGACAAGGTTTTGGTAGCAAGTGAGCTACAGGGGTGGCTTCTGGAGGAGAAAATCAGGATTAAAGTGAAGCCTGGAGGGGAGGGGAAGGTGTTTCAAGATTGGGTTTATTTCTCATTATCTTGGTAATTAAACTGATCTCCCTGAGTGGAGGCTGTTTTGCCCGTGACTGGTGAGTGTTCCCTACCTGCCTTTAAGTCCCCTCGTGAACCTTCCCTGATAATCCATGATAATCCATGATCATCTCTCCCCTGCCCAGCTGAGGAGGGCAGTGGCAGAGTGGCTTTGGGGGGCACCTGGTGCCCAGCCAGGGTCAGCCCACCACAGTAAGTCAGTCTGAATTAGGACTGAGTTTATAGGGCCCCTTCATTGCCAGGCACCAGTTTGTGGCTCAGAAGCACCACAGCTGCAGCGGCAAAAGTTCTTCTGGTTAATGGCCTGTGTTTCTGAGGGGGCCCAGGGTGAGGTGCTGGGTTGAAAAAACTGGCTTTTGCTGGTTGCAGAGCTCTCTTGGTTATCATTACACAGGGCCAATTCATGTAGTGTGGGTGTATCTTTCTGGCAACTCAGAGTTTTGACTGTCCAGAAACACTTCTTTTTTTTCCTTTTTTTTTTAATGGGCTGAAATTGGCATGGATAAGCAGCAGTAATTAAAATAATATTCCACAAGGCTTGTGTTTTAGTATGGCAGTGTGTGACTAAAATTGGTGCTGCCTTTTCCTCTCCCTCGGGAGCCATTGTGTGCTCCATGGCTAATGAAGTGGAATGAGCACTCTGATCAATATTTATGGTGTCGCTCTGGGCACCTGCAGTTCTTCCAGCCCTTCTCACTCTGTAAAGCTGGAATGGAGGTTCCTGACTCGAGCTGTTAATGGCTCAACTGCAGCTTGATGAGAAGGCTGCAGAGACTGTTCCTGGTAGTGTTTCTCGTGAGGGTCACATGCCACCTGTACAGATTTGCTACTTCTCATTATTGATTGACACAAGTAGAACTTGATTTTCTTAGTGATGTGCCTTCAGGTCTTCCAGTCATCCTTTGGTGTTTGGGCTCTCTCTGTGTTGGGAGCAACCACCCTTGGGGCACATCTCACCACTGAACACACACAGAAAACTACATTCATGGATTATTTCAGCAGAGTTTATAGACTTCTGCCCTGTGGCTTTTCTTCTTTGTACACTCCAGTTTGTACTACAGGTTCTGTAACTGCTGGGGACAGTGTTTGTTTAATTCCCACATGATGCTGTGCAGTACCTACTCTGCGCTTTTGCATCTTGCCAGTTTGGGAGCTGCTCCCAGCTGTGCCAAAATATTTTTCTGCAGCTGCTTGTGAAGTTCACAGACTCTCTTCTGTCAAAATCAGCCCTGGACTGCTTTTTTCTCTTATTTCTTGACCCCTTCTAGGCTTTCTCTAAATAATAATGTAGTCTCTGAACTCTTAGTGGGTTGGTTTGTTGCAAAGTTTGCCCATTCCCTGGCAGTGACAGCGGCTGGAGGCAGTCCAGTGTAATTAGTAAGTATTTTGGAGACTTTGCCTTGGCAGCCCTATTAAATATGTGCAGTGAAAGCAGGATTAGTATGTGGCCTCCTCTTTTTTTTTTTTTTTTTTTTTTTTTTTTTTTTTTTTTTTTTTTTTTTTTGGATATTTTTTTTTTTTTTAATTTT
>VWZN01013116.1:909543-968601 GCA_013396955.1 Regulus satrapa | reverse complement strand
TTTTTTTTTTTTTTTTTTTTCCTTCTTATTCGGACATCTCTATGATCTGTAAGCTTATTTAATTGGAAATTAGCCATTCTTATTAACACAGGAGATACCCTTTGGTCCAAATCCTGACATTGGATAAATGTATATAGTTTCCACTAAGGAGAAAGAAAATGCATCCATATACTCCAGGGTGGAAGTTTGCCCTTTTGTGTCCAGTGCAGTTCTCCTGGAAGAGAATTTCATTTTCTAGTAAAGGCAATAAATTTTCACTGCTCAGATAAGTGACTACAGAGGTTCATCATCAGGAATTGAAGAAATAAGCCTCCTAAGAAGATGGATGATGACAAGGGGAGTAAGAGTTGTTATCCAATCATTTGTCATGGTCCAGAACATTAAGATGTATTGGTAAGACCCCAAAGGTGTGTAGAACTTCCTTTTTTCCAGTGTGTGATAAGTTACCCTGTTCACTCAGCCAGTATTGCACCGTCTGAAAACTCATTCTGTTTGCATCTCTTTGTATACACAGCTCTCAAGTGTTAAAATCCTATATATTGCTGGGAACTATTCTACACATCATCCAGATGTAGCCCCACAGCTACTGAAGAGAGAGGCTGACTTCCCGAGTCCTCCTTGTCCTGCCCTTCTCTCCCTCCTCCATCCCACTCCAGTTGTTTAACATTTCTGCCTTGCCTCTTCTGCTGTGAGTGTTCTGCTTCGGGCTTTCTCCAGAGACTTTTCCCTCTGCCTGATTTTCTGTGGTTCCCTGCTCTACAGCCCTTGCCTTCTGGTTCTTCCCTTGTCTCAAAGCTTCAAAACCACAGAGCAGCCATGGGGGACTGTGTCAGCTAGTGAAAAACTGGATTAAACATTCATGGCTGTAGGAGTGCTTGTTAGCATATATGTATTAATTCAACATTTCCTGCTGGTTTTCAATATGTTGGGAGGTTGTGTTGCCAGTGAGGTGACTTAAAGTCCGTGATGGAATACATTCCAACTAACTGCTTGAGACCAGGTAAAAATTTTGCACTGCTAATCTGGTTTCAGAGAGAAACCTTTCTCTTGACTTTTAAAAAGTGAGTATTTCTCTCTAAACCACCTGTGGTTGAGACCCTGTTTCTGAGGATTTAATTGAATTCTGGCCCTGTAGCTAGGATAGCTGATATTGAAAGTTAACCTTCATGTGGGAGAGACACACCATTGTAGTTTGCTGTGGTGAACTGCTCTCTCATTGCTCTTTGGTGCTGGGAATTTGTACCCAAGGTGAGGTTTGACTCATCTCTTCGGTGTTTGCCATGGCACAGAATGGCTCAGGAGCTTAAATTTGATCCAAAATTGAGACCTGGCACTGTCTGCCTCCAAGAGGACCCCATGAATTTGGGAGCCCTTTGCACCATTTCTGGGAGCGTGTATTCAGGTCCTCCAGGCATTCTGCAAACTGGCCTTGGTGGGGAGACCTGATCCTGCAGGTTTACATGTCAAACACGTGGCTGTGTTTCCAGGGAAGCAAAATGTAATTCTTCTGAGTCCCAGCCATGTAATTACAGCTGTAATAATAGGCATCATTTTTGATGTCCCAGTGCCAAACGCACAAGTCGTTGTTTCTGTTAATGTTTTCAGAGCACTTTGCGTTCTGCTGCTTTTTTTCCCCTATTTGTGCCTTATCTGTGACTGAGCAATTACCAGGAATGTGACGAGGACGTGGTATGCAGAAAGTCACCCCCTTGTCTCTTCTGCTGATGGCTGGAGGAGCGTGCAGTGCTGCTATCTCAGCCGCTCATCAGCGGAGCCGGAGCTAATGTGCGCTGTGACCTTTGCGAGGAGAGAGGAGCTCGTGCCAGTAGCGCTCTTGTACTCGCAGTCAACTTCTACACTTTGTCATCTGCTTGACTGCAGGAGCTCCTCCCTCACCTGGATTGCTGGATCAGTTGCTGCTCTGTCCACTAAGTCAAGAGATGCCCCAAATTTCTCTTGTATTATAGTTCTTGGCCAGGTTTTGTTGTTTTACCGGGTGACCCCGATCCTCCTGGTCTAAATTCCTTTTGTGCTTTGTTGAGTTCAAAGGGATCCTTGCGTAGCTGTGCACTTCACAGTTTTGGGGAAGTCAGTGGGATTTCTACTGCTGGAATTAGACACAATTTGCAGCCGCCCATGGGTGAGCAAAGGTTATTCTCTAGCATTTCCCCTTTCTGCATTTTTATAATCCTTAGGAGACCGATGGATGGAGCTCTCAATTATTTAGTATCTATCAAGTTTTTGCTTACAACACCTAAACAAACACTAGTATTACATAATTTTTTTTTCCTGAATATATAAGGTATAATTCTGCTACAGTAATTTGTAAATGTATAAAAAATACCTACTGTTGCTTAACCATCCCTTTTAATGGAATAGGTTCTGGATTGAAATTTTAAGTATGCATGAAGACAGTAAGATACCATTTGCACTGTTAGGATTTCAATAATGTATGGAATTAGCAGAGCTTTATTATATTTCTGTGCCTGCATGCCCTCCATAGAGTGAAAGTTGTAATAAATATAAGTTCAAAGGTAAAATTTTATTGCTGTGCATGAGGGGAGAGAAAATAAATTAGAATAATGTAATCATGCTCATATATGTTATGAATTTTGAACAGTGTCTATTAGAAAGTTTGTCAAAATGTGCTTAGCTTTGAAACTACAGATTAACACTGAAGGTTTTAATATTGTTCTTCCTTATATTCCTATTCCTTGCAAATATAAGTGTAAAATATCTCCTGCCGAAAGCAATTGTCATAAAACGACACTTTCCTATTTTAATAGCTGAATAATCAGAACAAAAATATTTTCTAAGTTGCAGAGAGGTTATTGCTTTTTTCACTCAAAGAAATTTAGTGGTAGAAAACCAAATTTTAGCTGGATATTCTTCGCTTTTTGTGTTTATATTCTTATATGTGAAAAGCATGTCCAAATGCCTCCTGACAGCTTCGACACTTCAGGGTGATTAAAAATGGGGTAGAGGTGTGCTCATCTGATTCCATTTACTGATTTGGTATTTTTCTTTAATTTGGTAGCAAAGCTAAAATAGCAGCTCTCCAACAGAAGCTGGAAAAAATCTGTTAGGGGTNTTTTTTTTTTTTTTTTGGGTTTTAAAAATTTTTTTTATTTTCTGCTTTGGAGCAAATATGGACCAGATCCATGTGGGAGGGCCACTGCTGGCACTGAACCCAGAAAACATAATTTTGCACCATCATTTCCATCATTGTCCCACCTCAGCACGTGGTCCTTCAGCCTCTCTGAGACAGCCCCAGGTTGGTGAAATTTTGACAACAAAGGCAGTTCCTTCTCCTGGGTTTTCTTCCCTTACCTTCCTTTTTGTTGTCCTCTGTCACCTACCTCTATTCTTCTTCTGTGAGCCCAGGGCACACCAGGAGGGCACTACAAAAGCATTGGCAATGACCTTTCTTTGGCATTTTTTCATACAGTCTTCAGGTTTTAGCTCTGTCACTACTCAGTTTGGGAAAATCAAGCAGCTATTGGTGCGCACACACCCTGGTTTTTTGGGGGGTTTTTATGTGTATTAAACAGTTTGGATGCTGAATAATTGGGAAAAACAATGGTGGACTTTTTTTGGTTTGTTTTGTTTTCTTCCTGAAAGCAAATGTCACCTTTAAATCTATAGAAACTTTCCGGAGAGAAAAAATATAAGGAAACTTTTAGAAATAAACCATTTTAGATCATGATAAGTGGCACCTGCCTTTAAATTCTTCTGTTGATGCCATGGTAGCTGAGATGTAAGCAGGACGAGGCTGCTGTTCCAATATAATCAGTGAACCAGCTCCAGAGGGTGGAGCAGTTTAGAGACCAAATGCAGTTAAAAGGCACTAGAGGAATGATGCACTACTGACTGAAAATGCAGGCATTGTTATTAATGATGTAATTAAAGTTCCACCTCACAGGCAAAGTGGAAGCACACAGAAAATATTGTTAATATTGTGTTTCCTACATTTGATTTATCCCCATTTTAAGTACTAAATGATCTATGCAAAATACAGTGGGAATTAAACACTCTGTCCAAAATTCACAGCTTTATTATGTAAAAATGGTTCAAGCAGAGGTCAGGGTACATTAGCCAGAAGTAACTTAACCCAGCTGAAAATGTCTAATGCACTTTACATACACAGTTACTACTTGGCTAAACCTGGGTGCACAGTGGGAAGTTCTCCTCAAGAACCCAAGGTCATGGCTTGGTCCAAGAGCAGGTCTCAGACGTTCACCTAGACCCTCGACTGATGATCATCTGTGCTACTGGGTGTATTTTCTTTATGGCAGTTTTTAAAAGCTCAGTTCTGAGATTTGTGGATCAATTAGAGACAAAATTGAAAAAGATAGTAGTAATAATAAAAATAAAAAATAGCCTAGTATTTGGTCCTGCAGATTCTGAACATTTCCTGATGGATAGTGGGAGCTCTCAGAGTTGCTTTATGAGCTCAGGCCAGACTCTGCAGCTGAACTAGAACACATTTTTGTGTTAACTGCTTCTAAATGAGCTCTTAGTTTTAAGTAGTTGGCATAAATCTAATTTTAATTTACTGTTTTCATTTTCTTTTGCATTGATCCTCTTTTTATAGAGATTCAATTGCAGACTTGGAGAAAGATGTTTTTTAAAGAGTCCAGATGGTATTTCCAATTATTTATTATCATTAGCATGCACTGTATCTGAAAACAAGACTTTTGCCAGCTTAGATCAACCTCATCTGCTGCACTATTGTTTATGAATTTCCAGTGTCCTATGTTAATGCCAGCTTTCTTTTGGGGTGGTTTCTGGACTGCAAGAGAAAAAGGGTCTGCTATTCCTAATACATTTCAGGTTGCCAGTTTACTTTGGAAATATCACTTGGATAACAATCAGTGATAAGCTTCCATGCTTATGAGGAAATGTGCAAGGCATGTCATTATTAAGAGTAACATAATCTGAAGAAAAATCATATTAATCAAACCAGAATGTACAAAAGCTTTGCATTTTTTCCATGTCTGAACACAAAAGTTTTCTTTTTGGAGTTAGTGGCTGTGTGAGAGCCCCATTAGTTTTCCCTTTATAATAAGCCCCTTATAATTTTTTTTCAAGTTTTGAGATTGAAGATGGCACTTTAAGTTAAAAAAAAAAAAAAAAATTGGAAATGCACAGGGTGTGTTGCATTGAGTATAAAATGCCCCCTTTTTTTTTTTTCTGAACTAAAATGCCTGAATTCTTCCACTAAAATTATTCTGCCCCTTTGCAAAGATATAAGATGAAGTGGGTTCTGTACACTATTGGAATGAACAAGTCCAATAATACTTTTTTCCTCAAAGTTTTGAAAATATATGTATGTTTTATATTTTTTACTGTATTGGAATTATTTGTGTAATTGGTTTCTACAATATTTTATGTTGTTTAGCTTTTGGAACAAAACAGTACAGAGAAGGAAATAGAGGGACACCTGTTTCAATTATACCATAGCAGCAATTTCAACAATAAATCTTAATTGCAATCAGTCTTGATCAACCCACCTGTGTAGATTCCCTCATTTACCAGGAGTAGGGATAAAGGAGAGAAAAGAAGGAAAAAATGTGGAGAGAAATAGAGTGAAAAAAAATCCTGCAGAACACTAATATGGATTATGTTATGGTCTTATACTTTAAGTTTTCAGATTGCTGTGTTAATTATTAGGAGCAGCAGCCTGACTTTCTGTGCTTTTCTCTGGGGATACAGTGAACCCATGTTTACTTTCAGCTGCCACTTGAGCAATTTCTCTGCCATTCACGAGGGATTGTGCAAACAGCCACGAGGTAAAACTAATTCCGTTTCTACCCCCAAGCTCAGCCAGGTGAAGGTGCAGCAAATTCCTTCAAAGTGCCAACTTGTCTTTCTTGTGTGGGGTAGGAGACACTCCAGGGCTGATCTCTCTGTGGGTAACCTCCTGCAGGTGTGTTGGTTGTTTTAACCTTGAGAAGGGAGATGCTGCACTGAGCTAAAATGGGACCTTCTCTGCAGGCCTGGCAGCTGCTCACTGACGTGCCTCTCCTGTGCTGAGCTTTTGTTGGAGCTTCCTTGGAGTCACAAATGAGTTTTCTTAAATGCATTTACATAAAGAGAGGAAAGAGTGGTGGATAAACAGTCCTCCTTGCAGTAGAGGATGTAGAGGGAAGAAAAACAGATACTGCTTTTTTTCTGTACTCATCATCTTTTCCTCATAACCTCTGTAGTGATCACTTGGACATAGGTAAGGGACAGGATTGTGTCCAGTTATGCAGGGATTTGGGTGAGACTTGATTTTATGGAGATTTTGTAACCTATTTCCAGACATACATGGCTTTTTCATATTCATTATCATCGCCCCCGTTCTTTTTTTTCTACTTTTTGTCTTTACTTTTTCCTTATACTCCTGCATTGTTATTATCTTTTTCTTCATTGTGCATTATGTGTTTTAAAATGGTGTTTGTTAGCGGCATTTGACCAACTCTTTTGCCTTAAAACCTTAAGTATTGTCTCATCTCTTTTGTTCTCCTCCCCAGGAATGTCCTGCTTAATTTGTGTTTGTTTCCTCTTGTCTGTCGTGAGTAGCTTGTTCTATTTCACAGCTTCACCTTCTTTCACACTCTCAACCCTCCCTTCCTCTTCATCTCTTTTGCATCCCCTTCCCCTCCGTGGGGCTCTGATAATAGTGATGGACCAGTGCAATTAAATTTATTCCATACACCACTGCTTTCCCTGACAAACTGACACCTCTCTTCTCCGTCGTTCTTACCTGTTGACTGGCGTTGAGCAGAGTCAGCCAGAGCCAGGGTTTCAGTGGAGTGTGACATTCATCTGCGGAGATGGCTGAGCACAGCAAGCCCTGGATGCTTTCTTCTCTAAAGCTGGCTGTGCAGCGTGGGGGGGAAAAAAAGGAAATCTCTGCTGTTGTGATGAGACAAAGACATTCAGGAGGGTTATAAGAAATTTCTCCTATTGTAATTTGATTGTAATTGCTTTGAAGTGTAACATTTTCCTTAGTTGATGAGATGCCCAGGCCAGGATCCTGCCAGCACACAGTTTCTCTGCATGCAGTTGCTCTCAGCAAACTGGCATGCTGTCAATAGGAATCCCTCCGAATTTACTGCTGCCTGTTGACATCTTACTCTGTTAAATGCAAGTATTTAATCAAAGTTTATTGTCATTCTTTTCTGAGATTTAAGTGGGACGTAAAATTTTACGATACATATAGTATTTTAGATGACAGCTTCATTATTTCCACTGAATAATTTGAAATGCTACAAGGAGAAATATTGATGGCAAACTGGTAATTGTCATTAAATATGCAGCATTTTTGCAGCAGTTGCTTGTGCAAAAAATAAATTTTCTGGTCTTCTAGGTAGCAATGCAGAACAATCTGAAATGCAATTCCTTTGTCTTGGGCCTTTTCCCATCATGGAGGTCACTTGAGGCTCCAGACATGTTCAAACCTGAAAACTTCAAAGTGACTTTGCAGTTTTTCTTTCTAAAAAATGAGCATGGTATTACATTATTGAATGTCAAAACGAGAACACTTGGTTTGTTATTGAGTTGATCTTTTGATTCCTGCTGCCTGATGGGATTTTTATTTTTGCTGCCTTAGTTTTCTCCTATCCAGTGGACATTCCCTTTTTCCTGAGCCGGGAGGAATGTCTTTGGCAGGAGTAATTAAAAACTGTGTCACGGGAGATGGGCACAACAGGTCACTGGGAAGGATGAGACAGTGCACCAGAGCTGCAAAGCAGGGTGTAAAACAGACAAGGTGCAGTTTATTATTGGACTGATTCCAAACAAAACATTCCTGTTGGTTCAGTGCCTCACGGTGGAGTGAATTACTCAGGGCTGTGGGAGTGGCTTCTCCTTCTGGAATGCAAAACACAATGAAAAAAAAAGTTAAGTTTCTGGAAAAAAGCTAAGCTCTTTAGTTCAAGGAGGGTTTTAGGTCATTCCTTATTTTCTCTCCCTTGTTGGGAATTATTTAGTTCGCTTTTAGGTGAATGAAAAATTCCACTCAGGATGGTGCTTCTCTGTTACCTTGTTAAAGAATTCAAGTAAGGGACCAGTACATTAGGAAACAAGCGACTTTGTTAGCAAATATATTTACAAAAACGCCATGCTTGTCTTCTCTTTTGTAATTATAACACTCCAACGTGAAAGAAAAGGGATTAAATCTTTCCTATAAAATGCTATTTGTTGGATATAGCTTGAGTATTTAGCTTTATAATCACTAAACTATTCAAGTACAAGGCAATCAGTTTTAAAAAATGCCATTAGTGTTGGTCAGGATGCTTTCAATAAAGCATTCTGAATAGAAAACTGTAACATTTTTCTTAACTACAGCTTCTTTCAGGAGAGCAAGCACTCAGCAAGGCTGAGAACAATCAGTGCTTAAGGCATGAAATAAAGAGCATGTGAGTGGGATCCGTGGGGCTCTGGGGATGCTGAGGGTGCTGTTTCAATTCCTGTACCTCAGGCAGATCAGAAGCTGGATCCTGTGGCTTGTGCTCTCAGGTGAGGGTGTCTGATTATGCTCTTGCTCTCAGCTGGTGCTGAGCAGCACCCACAGGTACTTTTCCACTGGGGAAAAAAATCCCTTAAGCTTGGAGAGATGCCTGGGGGTTTTGTGATCCAGGGGCAGGACCCTGGATCTTGGCCCTGTTGAACCTCACTCGGCTGGCCCCAGCCCTTTGGTCCAGCCTGTCCAGATCCCCCTGCAGAGCTTTCCTGCCCCCAGCAGACCCACACTCCTGCCCAGTTTGATGCTGTGAGCCTGCTGTGTGCCCTCCATCCCCTGGTCCAGACCATCAGTAAAGATGTTAAACAGGGCTGGGCCCTGGGGAGCACTGCTGGTGACAGCCCCAGCTGTGTGTAGCTCCAGTCACCACCACTCCCTGAAGCGGGCTGTCAGACACGTTTTCATCCAGGATTTCATCCAGGTTTTCATCCAGGATTTCATCCAGGAACATGCACCCAGCACTGCCAGGAGCTGCCAGTTTCTCCAGAATTCTGTGGGAAGTGGTGTCAAAGGCTTTGATCAAGTGCAGCTAGATACATCCCCAGCCATTCCCTCAGCCACTAAGTGGGTCACCTTGTCATGTGGGGAGATCGGGTTGGTTAAGCAGGATCTGCTTTTCCTCAATGCATGGTGGCTGGGAATGATCCCCTGGTTGTGCTGTACATGCCGTGGGGTAGCACTCAATATGATCTACTCCGTGACCTTCCCTGGTGCTGAGGTCAAGCTGCATGCCTGAACCTCCCCTGGATCCTCCTTCCAGCCCTTCTTGTGTCACAGTTTGCAAACTTCCTGTCACCAATCAACTCCGGGACTTTCCTGGATGGTCAGGATTTCTGGGAAAAGATGGAGAGTGGCGTGGTGAGCCCTTCTGCCAGCTCCCTCAGTACGCTTGGGTGGATCCCCCATCTGGCCCCACAGAACTCGCTTGTGCACATAAAGATTATGGAAATATCTAGAGAAATTATTCAGCCATATGTGAGGTAAGAATTACACATTCAAGGTACTGAGTGGACAGTTTGGAAGCTCTTGAGAATTTAATATTCCCTCTAAGTCTGCGACAGTGCATAAAGCACACTTCAGCTATATCCTGTTCCAGTATTTTTCATGGAATATGAAAGATTATTACCTCCCTTTGTAGTATACTGTAGTTTTCTGAGAATTCTCTGCCAGGCAGCTGGTACAGAAGAAATTCCCCTTCTGCAATAATAGAAGGCAGTAATTAAACCTGAACACGGTGAATGGAACTATAAGGTAAATCAAAGTGAGTGTTGAATAGTACCTTCATGCACCCGGTGGTAAACTCTTTCTTACAAAGCACAAAGCTGCTTTTCTTTGCCCAGGAACTGTGAATTGCAGCCTCTGTTTGCAGTGCTGCTGACACCTGCTGTAAATCCAGTGTGAGAAGAAATCAGGGAAGGAACAAGTTGAAAGTGTATTTGCCTCCCTTCCCCACAGGGTGGTCACCCCACAGTATGTGGCATGTGAGCTTATGGGTAGAAAAAGCCACCCCAAAGGGGCCCCGAGTGTTTTAAATCATCTTCTGAGAGGAGTGGGTTGGGTCTTTAAAGTCTGATTAAATCAGTGGAAAGACTCTTTTGGCTTTCAACAAGTAGTTCTTCTCTCGTGCTTAGATCTGTAGCAAAGTCTGATTGGTGGAGAAAATTGGGCTAAGTTCAGAATTTGGTGAGCATTTTGGCAGTTTCTGGCCATGAAGCCCTGACGTAACAGATAAATTGTGCTGTGCATGGAGGGGTGGGGCTCGTGCTTTCAAGGCCAGTGTCCCATCTCATCCTGTTCTGATGCCTGTCCCTGGCTGTCCACGTGCTTCCCTGTCAGTGGTGGGAGAGGAGGACAGCTGTTTCACCCTGCTTCACCAAGCCATGTAACCTCCTGGTGCTGCTGTACCCCTGACTCCTGAAATCAGCGTGCCCAGCCCACCCTGCTGTTACCCGCTGCCGTCCAGACAAGCTGTCAAAACGTTAGCAGGGATTTTGATGCTTAAGTGACTCGGGAAGACAGCTGGAATAAGGCTTACAGGTTTCTTTGCTCTTTTCATGTTGGTTTGGTTTTTTGTTTTTGTTTGTTTTTTTTTATTCCTGAAGGCAATTCTCAGCCTTAGGTGAGCATCCAAAGCAGCAGTGGTGACACAGGGGCTGGTCAAAGCGGATCCAGCTTGGTTTTCCTTGGGATGCCAATTGGGGCAGCGATGAATGGGGGCTCTGTGTAGGGGGGTGGTGCAAAGACTGGGCACACTGAGCCTTTCCAGGTGAGCACCAAGGAAAGGGAGTATAAAACCAAAGTATTTTTAACCGTATCTCGCAGTCTGATTGCCTGCTGGATCCGCTGTTCCTTCTCATAATACGCTTGAAAAGTTTTATCTGCGCCTCGAGGGCGATGAGCCTGTCTTCATTTAGGGATGCAACTGCAGATAATAGTGCCGTGCTGTTGACAGCTTTATGTGCTCACAGCCTGCCTCTCTTATTTACTCACTTGTAGATGTGGGCTCTTGTAAAAGCAGCACAGTTTTCTACCCTCCCAGTTATAATTGCTTCCTGGGCTGCCTTGTTACGGAGCCTTTTCCTGGAGCATGAGGTGAAAGAGGCACTTTCTGCCATTATAATTTTTTCTTACATATAATTAAGCCTGGATAATAGTTATATTTTTTTTCCTAGGCTCATAATTAAAGAAACCTCGAAGGAGAGGTTTGTAATGATTATAAGGGCAGAAGAGGAGGTAACATGTGGTGGAATCCTTTTGCTTATAAACAGTTAAACTTGTAGAAACTCCAGATATGTAGCTGAAGTTTCCTGAGGATCCAGAAATGCTAAATAATAGAACAGTGTAGCAAAGTCAGTCATGACTGTTCATCACTTAAAATACATTTGTAAGACATTGAGTATAATTCAGTACTAAAAGTGTTCTATTTTATGAATTTTTAGGAATTATGAAGTCCTCGTAAATTCTATGTAGTTACTCAAATTTCTCATTTTAAAAAACAGTTTATTTTCCTTTCTGAAAACAGTAGCTCTCTGTGTTGTATACCACAAGACATTCCTCATGTTCCTTCTTTTGCTACTCATTCTGGCAGTAGTTTTTTTGGTTGGTAGCTTTTTTCTCACTGTCCTTGTTGAAAAAGCTTTTGGAAAGATGCTTCTCATCAGGAGGCCTGCTTTGTTCTGGGTCCCTTGGTTTGTCTGCAGCAGAAAGAATTTCTCTCTTGGTTGGTAATGGCCCAATAGATCTCCTTGCTTTTGGCTGAGAAGCAAGAGTCAGAAATAAGAGTGGCTCATTCTAGTGAAGCTGAAGGGGAAAGACCAAAACATCTGCCAGATACTTCTCTGGCCTACAGGAAAAAGAAATCTGACTTCTTTGGGGACCTGCTCAATTTGTATTGTGGAAAATAAATTTTTCCACAGGTAGAGATTGCTAGAAAATATGGGGTAATTGTCATCAGTTCTGTTGATATATTACAGCGTTCTATTGATGAAGTTGTGTCATTCCTTTTGCTTACTTGCTTCAGAGAGCAGACTGCAGCCAAGATGTCACACACTGAGCTTGAAACACGTTTTTTTCTTCTTTTCTGCTTTCCTGAATAAATTTTTAAGATAGTTGTTCAAGTACTACGCTTTGCAGCCTGAATGCTCACCCCATGCTGTTCTGTAGCCTGTTCCTCCACGGGCAGCTGGACGTTTGCCGTGACGTCAGCCTGTTTGGTGCAGGCTATTGAACCAAGCTGTGCCTCCCTCCACGTCTGACTCGTTTCATTTTCTCCAGGTGAAGAAGTACCACATCACCTCTGCTCAGAGCTTCCCCGTCCCGAGGTGGTGGCTTGTGAAGTCCCTTGTGCCAGGGACTGCGTGGTCAGCGAGTGGTCCCCGTGGTCCCCCTGCTCCCACTCCTGCTCCAGCAGAAACGCCGAGGGCACTCAGAGCAGGAGCAGGTCCATCCTGGCCCTTCCAGCCGAGGGTGAGTGCTGAGCATTTCTGATCATCGCTTCCTTTCCTGAGCCCAGACCGTGTTTAGATCAGAGCCAATCCCAGTTCCTTGGGAGCTGGGGATGGGACTGAATGCTTGTCCCTGCCTAGAGACTGAGAGATCTTCATGGGCTGGAGTTCATGTGTCATTTGGAAGAATTCTGTCGTAGTTCAAAACTATTTACTTCAGCCTCTGAGTTGCTGCCTCTTGAGGGCCTGTCTGGGTGTGAATTTGGTGCTGGAGAGCTTCATCCTTGACCAATAAAATTGCTGCATGACGGAGTTGTCATGCAAGTATCTTTATATGGGAGCAAAGTAAAGGTTTAAAACCAGTGAGCTGTGAAAAATGAGGAAATGAAAAAGGACTGGCTTTTTTTTTTTCTTTTTTTAATGTAAAACCCGGAATGTGTTGACCTGCTTGTTATAGTAAGTAATTGTTGATAAATATATGTAATTTCTTCTGGATCTTCATGGACATACCATGTATGTTTTTTTACATATTTGCATCAGTGATACAGCTATTTAAATAAACCATTATGTGTTAGAAGTGTAGTCTTCTAATACAGTTACACATATGGTAATTAATTTTTGTGTTGGTTTATCACACAGGACTTGAAAGGTCTTGGATCAAGTGCATAAAAAATTCATAAAACTTGAAGAGGTCCAACAGACTAAAGCCTTGTTGACACAAAATACCTGCTATTGCCAAAACTAGGTGCAGTTAATGTGGCAGCAAAACACTTTTAGATGCAAATCTAGTCCAGAACGAGCTCTGTTAAGTGCTATTTTTAAAATTATTGTTAAAGCCACCCACTGTTTCTGGGCTAATGTGAGGACTTGATCTTGCAAACCCTTACTCACGTGAAAGGTCAGTATTCACATAAACATCCTCAGAAGCACTTGTGAAGGAAATTGGGACCCCTCAGGATGAAAATAATTGTTTGATTGAATGATAATAACTGCTACTAAAAAAGTCTATGAGCTTGAGAATAACTAAAATGAAAATACTGTTAATCTCATATTTTCCATGGAGGTAATGAATCCAAATAAGAGATAAAACATGGAATTATGAGAGTGAAAGGAGTGAATTCTGGAAGAGCTGAAGCTCAGTCATCTCAGCCTGAAAGGCACTAACCTAAAAATGGTGTACTCTGAACTGAACACCTGAAGTTTCTCAGGAAGAAATAAGTAACTATTAAACTCCCTGACTTTTTCCGTGCATCTTTAGCAACGGTGTAACAATTTGCTGTGCAGAGTTGCACACCTGTGTGCAGATAGTGATTGAAACCCGGGAGACTGGAAGTGGAGTTAACACCATTATCACTACAGTATTAAGAAAATGTTAAATTACCTGCTTTCTCTACCTTTTTCGTACCCAGCTCACAGCTGAACACTTGACTTCTACAGAGCTCTGATACCTTTGTTTGGCCTCTGTCAACAGAGGAAGTGTCAGCTGTGGCTCTGCTGTTGGAGGACTTATGGAGATTTTGGGTCATTTTGTCCAAGCTCTTTATCTGCTCCAAGAACAGAACCAGAACCAGGAAGCTGTTGATGAAACCTGTTGATTAAATCGAGTTTGAAAAGATAATTCTTTTAAAGCAGCAAACGTCTGAAACTTGGTGCAAGCAGAGATCATGGATCAGGTGTAAAATAAATTACAGGAACTGCTGAACATCATTAAAAAAATCTGTAAATGGCTACTGGAAGGACCAGGCAGAGGCATGTTGTCCTGCTTTCTTTGTACGAAAATTCTCAATGGAATGCAGAAAGTGGCCAGGGTCTTGTGCTCTTTATAAAAACAGCATCTCCTGCTTGCATCCAAGTTTGAATGAGCCATTTCTTACTGTGTTAAGTTTAATCTGCCTTGTTTAGGAGAGCTTCGTTAACATACTGTAACTAACATAATATTGAAAAAATATTTCCCTAATTTTTCCCTGGTAAGTTCAAAATTCAAGTTGGTTTTTTTTTTCCCCTTACAAATGGATCAGGCATTTTGCCAATTCCTTGTTACAGTTTTTTTAAAATCTAAAATGTTTCTGAAACACAAGAAAAATAACTGGTTTGCATTTTTCCTGCCAAGTCAAACTCTTCAGGAAATAAGCTACCTGGGGCGTTTTCTTCTCCATCATCATACTAAACATTTCTGAGACTGAACACTGTGGAATAGTCCATTTTCATGAAAAGATGAATGGTAATGTGGCATGATTATCCAGTGTGTTAGATAGTTGCTCTCTCTCTTTTGCTTTCTTTACTGTTATTCATTGTGGCCATTTGGAGCCTTACCTTTTTTCAGGAGGGTCAGTCCTGCAAGGCAAGAGGCATCCCTTTGACATCCCTTCATCTCCTGTTGATTTCAGTAGGGTGGAAATGTGCTCTGAACCTTGTGGTATCTGTCCCCAACACTCAGCTCTTTCAGAACCTGCAGCATTTTGGCTGTGGCCCAGGTTATCTGGGTTCTCCCTCGTGGAGGAGAATGGTTTTGATTTTAGTAATTTTTGCTTCTTTCTTCCTAAAGTGACAATGCTTACTGTTAAATTTCTCTGCATTACTCCATAGCTTTTGAGCTACGCTCATCTGCTTTTATGGATAAATTCAGGCTGCTGGCTGGAGTGTTACAGCTTCTGGGGAGGCTGAACTCCTGAAGTTCAAACTCCTGTACTTCGGGGCTTTGTCACCAGTTGCTGAAAAAGTGCAGCAGTTTAGCAAAATCTTTGGATGTGAGTTTGAAGGATGGTGCTTCAAAGAAGTGAAGGCTTCGTACTCAGAATGTGTTTTTCATGTTTTCCCCCTCCTTGATTTGCAGATGTGGGTGTCATTTGATGCATCCTGTTGTCATTACAGTTCAGCTTCCTCTACTGCTCAAATCTTTGAGTCAACAGGTGAATAGAGTCCAAAAGGAGAGAAATACCTTCCTTCTTGGGAGATTAGCAAAGAGAATGAACATAAAAATAAGGCTTAATTCGTCTTTAAACCTGATTGCATGTTTGCTGAGTGATACTGGCATTTAAATGGAATTAACTTGGCTCTGTGTAGGAGTTATTGATAAAGTAACTCAGAAATGTACTTTGCCTATTTCTGTTTCCATTACGCATTGGAATACAATTTTATGCAAGGCTAGTTTAATGAGGAAACAATATTTTAGAAGGTTGTTATTGCAGCCATAAAGGTCAACAGCTTTATTTAAGCTTTATTTATTTATTTTATTTTTTTAACGGGTGGGGGAAAGAAGAGATATTGCTCAAACCCGACTTTTTAAAAACCAGATTTTTTATTTTCCTCGTCTTCCTTTTGCCCTCACACCGTGAGCTGAGGGCGTGGTGTTCTCCTGACCCTTTCCAGGTGGGAAAGCCTGTCCCCCTGAGCGAGCCCTGCGGGAGCAACGTGCCTGCAACGAGCACGGCTGCGTGCGTTTCTTCTGGGAAGCGTCTCCCTGGAGCCCCTGCGCCCAGGACGGGCCGGGCAGCGCCGCGCTCAACGCCAGCTGGAGCGGGCAGCCCCACTGCGGGGTGGGCATTCAGAGCAGGAGGGTCTCCTGCAGGAGGAGCGGCTCGGGCCAGGTCGCTCCCAAAAGGTACTTGGGGAAAGCTTGCTGGTGTTGATGTGTAAAATCCGCGGCGCAGCGAGCGTGCCGACTCCGCGGCTTTCAAATAGTTTCTCCAGGTGCTGCTCCATCACCTGTTGGAACAGGTCAAGAAACCAAATGTCCAGCCCGTTTTAACTTGCTGGGTAAATCCAGGGGTAAAACATGCTTTCAGTGGTGGAGATTTTTTTGCTTCTGCTACTCTAATTTACAGTTTTATGCAAATATTTTCCCTGAAGGACAGGTGTGAGGAAAATATAAAATACATTTGAATGTAATGTTCAGCAACACCTTATTAGCAGTGCTCTAATAAAATAGAAAAAGTAAATAGATTTTGCATTATATTTGCACTCCAATAAGGCAGTACCATATGTGTGATCTATATTGTTCACTTGCTTTATGTAACTTCCATAAAGTGATAGCAACGCAACAAAATTATGTTTTCTGTGGCAGAAATAGCCCCAATTTTGCTTTGCTTTACTAATGAGAAAAATAAGTAGCACAGATGTTTTTCTTAATATCAAAAAATCAAGATGCTGCTAATTATTTTCACACCATTAATGAGTCTAGAGACTTAAAACTGAGTTTCCTTTCCTATTGTAATTCTCAAAACAATGCTGTTTTTGTAAGCAGACTGCTGATTTCAGTAAAGTTAATTAAAATTCTTGAGGTTAATGGGGTTAATTAAGCAAAAGGAAAGAAATCTGGTATTCATGTATGTCTCAAACGCATTGATATGCTTGAACTTTACCTAATTAAGCATATTGTTTATAGACCTATGTTATGCCTAAAATAGTTGTTTGCCCCCTCCACTTTTGAGGTGGTGTAAGAGGAAATGGAACTGAAGGGGGTAAGTAAATACTTAAATAGCTGAATCATGGTTTTAACTTTTTTTTTTCCCCCTTGTACAGATTAGTGGCACATTCCTCCTTTAAATTGGATCATTTTGGGTTGCATGCATTACTAAGTATTGCTGAGTGATCTTTTAAATAGAAATTAATAAGGAGTAAAAAAGAGTAATTCCCTTCCTGTTCACTCACTTGATATGCAAGATCTGATCGATCCCATCAAATTGTCTCTTTTCTGCTCTTCAAGTCCTCATATCTTAACTGTGTCTGAAACTTTTATTAGACTGTGTATGACATGTTTTCCGTGTAGGAGTTAAAAATGAATGAAGAAAATCACGGAGATCTTTGTAATATATTACACTTGAAACTATTTATGTGTTCCTTGGAGGGTGAAAGTTGAGGAATATGTCATCAGCCCTTACAGACAAATGGTTTGAAGGCTGTTGCGTGTTGTGCTAAAACAGGACTTCTTTATAAACATAACTATTAACTTTCTTTGGTAATAAGTATATCTGTTTTACTCCCAAGAGACAGACAGAGTTACATTTAGCCTGTAGTCATCCAGCTAAGCTCTCCATAAAAAAAAAAAAAAAAAAAATCCTTTATAAGTACTAAATTCAGCTGGGTTGAATGACAGAAAAGAAAAATAAGGTTTGCTCTGGCCAGGAGTGGCATCTTTAGTATGGCAGTTTGCTCACGGCCCTGTGAAAGTGTTAGGAATACAATCTTTGTCCATAGTTTCAGGTTTTTATTTTGTTTCTGCGTGTTTGGGTCCGTAGGTGTCCGGAGTCCGTGCGGCCGGAGGCGGTGCGGCCGTGCCTCCTCCCCTGCAGGAAGGACTGCATTGTTACTCTGTTCAGTGAGTGGACACCCTGTCCCACAGCCTGTCAGCCTGGTAAGCCTCAAAAAAAATCAAAATTTGGGGGAAAAGTTAGAGTCTTGGCCTAGAAACACGTGGCAGATGAAGTTTACACCAGTCTAATAATTTTTATGGCATTCATTTGCGTGGCTTTTGGACCTGAGGACTTTGGGCCTTGACTTTTGAGTTGATGTTCTGGGGCAGGATCTTGGGATCCTAGTGAGCAGCTTTGGAGATGTGCAGTCTCTTTGCCTGGAAAGAATTCCTCCTGGGTTTCTGCCTTCAGAGTCAGAGCTCCAAGGCCGCTGTGCTGTATGGCTGCACATGGAATTGTTTACGGAGGAAATGTAATTTTCTTGACCAACCTGGGTGTAGGTACAGGGTTGTGCAAGCGCCTCCTGCACTTTGTGGTTTTTCAAGAGCCAAACGTCCCTTTGATCTTGTTGGTTTACTTTGAGGCACAACAAGTGTGCAACAAAGTTTCTTTATAATCACCTAATGTTGGGTTTTCTGACAAATTTGTGTGTTTCGTTAATTGTTCAGATGAAAGTCTGCTCAGTTATCAGAATAGTTCATTATTGTTGGTAGTTTCTTTGCCCTTCAGAGATTCTCAGTGGATGCTTTAGCGCAGTCCTTGTTAGATTTTACAGGAAAATGAGTTGCTTTCTAAAACAGTGAATCCTGTTTTAATTAGCAGTTTATTTTTAGACTTTAAATGAGCTGCCTGTGAAGGAGTAGAATAAATTACCTGGTAAATTACTTTGTTTATTAAATAATAGTCTACAATTAAAATGAGAAGAAATTAATTATTTAACCTCCTTGGCAGTGTTATCATTTTAATATAATTCTAAATTAAAACTTCTTAGATGAGGGAGTTTGTTTTTTGCTAAATCTGTTATTGATATGGCTGTTTTGCAAGATTTTTTTTTTTTTTTTAAATTTGCATAGCACAATTAAAACCTCACCATGATAATGAAATTTCAAAGCCACTATACATACATGAGTTGTTAGGGGTGTTGTGGGTTTTTTTTATAGAAAAGTTGTATTTAATGAAAACGATATACAGATGGTGAATTACTAATCAGATCAAGCAGGAACAGGTATTACCTGGCAGATTTAAAATTAATTGTGTACCAGCATAAGATCAGAAATTAGACAAACACAGAATCACTAAATCAGCGTTACGCAGAACTTTACCAGTTGAGCTGTTTGTAGTTAATCTGAGGAAATACATTTGGGTTTACCATCTCACAATAAAAAAAAGCTGACATTTTCCCTACATTGAAATGTCATCAGACAACCGTCTGTCTTGTGGCAGAAGATTATCTCCTGCCTCAGAAGTGCAGACAGCACTGAACTTAGGGCAGTAACAGATGGACGGACAACATAATTCACAAAGGAAGTGCCACTGCATCCAAGCACCTGTTGGGGAGGCAGGAGCAGGGAGGTTGTTGCAAGTTATTGATTCTCTGCCATTTCAGATACTTAAAGGTGGCAACTGTCTGCTGCAGTCTTCTGTAATGTAGCTCTTGTACCTGGTCTTTGAGGGTGGATTGAAAAAAGAATCAAAGAATCGGTAGGGTGGTTTCAGGACATGAAAGGGTCTGAATGAGCAGCAGGTAGATTTTCCTCTGTCACCTGCTTTCCTGGGGGTGAAGGTGGCTTGGAGAGGTAACTGCTTTCAGCATGGATGAGGTACTCCCTGGTCTGTCAGCACAGATTTAAAACAGGGAGATTTAAAAAAGCAAACAACTAACAATAAATAACATTTTTCATCTTCTATCTGAAAATAGATGGTACCTGTAAGTATCTTTTCTCTTCTGGGCATTGGTTGTCCAGGAGGAAGGTTAGAAATTTCAGTTACTTAATTCTCTAAACAAGTTTACAGGAAATGTTAGATAGTATCTGTCCTGTTTTTTCCCCATGCGTTAAATCAGATTTGAAATGAAATGGGGTAAATGTGGATAAAATGCACGGTGTGCCACAATAAGAAATTCCAACGACCTCTACCTTATGCCAGACAGTCCATGATCTGCCACTTCCAATCCTCATAAACCAGAGCTGGTCAAAGCAAAAGGCTTAAGAGCTCTTATCTCTATAAAGGTATTGGAGATGGCACTGATTTTGGTGACTGAAATCTCAGAAAATTTCTCCTTGTTTTTTGTGGGAGCAGAGTCTTGTGTTGACCAGACTCCGGCTTTCCATCTGGTCGGGAGCAGAGTGGGAAGCTGAATGTTTTCTGTGGAAGCTGCACCTGATACAGCACGTGTTCCAGGAGTGAAAAGGCATTCTGTCCCTCACCTGAGAATGGTGGTGCAGCATTCTGAGCCCTGGGGGTGGAAGACAGAGGAAGGAAGGATGCAAGATCCAGGGAGGAGTAAGAGTGGGTTGATAGGAGCTGTATGGGGCTGTAAGGGAGGGGAATGGAGCCTGGTGGCAAAGGGACTGCAAGCACAGGTAAGGGACCCCTCAAATTCTCAAACAACATTATCTGAGTTGCTGAGTCAAGGATAGAGAAGTTAGCATGGTCCTTAGATCCTGAAGCTTGACTTTTTTCAGGAGGGCAAACAGTAGAAGTCACTTTGGGTTTAAAAGGACAGTTCTCCACAGTGCTAGTACTCTGGAAAAATCAGGCTATAGCAATTTTGACTGAAATATAAAAATTATGCTCATTAACATTTGTAAGGGATGCTATAGAAAAGCCAGTGAGGAAATTCAATTTTGAAAATGGGGTTTGAGTAAGGTGCAATAAATGTTGAAGATAATTTAGTTTCTTGAGGTGGAGAAAATTACTGTGAGAAGCTCATTTAGATTTTGGTACTGATTAATAGGAAGGAAATGGGTAAGATTCTAATGGTGGTAGATAATTTGAATGAAAATCATCACAAAATGATAGAGTTCATGATTCTTGGAGAGGAAGGATGGTAATATCAACAGGACATTAAAAAAAAAAAAAGAATTCAATGAACTGCAGGAATTGGTATCTATACCTCTTGGGAAGTTGTTCTATGCAGACAGGAGCACAGAAGACCTGGAAGCTCTAAGAAAGCCTGCCCAAAGGGCTGGAGCCCTACTGGACTGTGATTGCTATTCTGAAACTGTGTTAATAGCAAGCCAGTGGCACTGGGGAGCAAGACATGCGTAGGTCTGTATGTGATTTGCAAGTTCAAGGCTCAGACTATGAAGAGGAGCACTACACACATCTAAAGAAGCTCTTTTTTATCTTACTGTCAGAATTGTTCAGGATCTTGTTTCCTTTTGGATTGTCAAATTGTTTTCACAAAGATGAGAAACAAGAAATCAAGCTTGCAAACTAATCTAGAGAATATTAGATAGTGAAAATTGAATAAATGGATTAAAAATAAGGGGAAACTGAATGAAATGTACTGGGGGAAGCACAACATGGGGAATGTGCAGTTGCTGCCATTGTTTCCTGTCTGCAGCCAGAAGGATGTACTAAGCAGTGTTTCCACTGAGTAGCTATTCCCATGTCAGTGAGGCTGTGGGAATAAGAAGGAAGTAGTAAAGTAATGCCAGAGCATCAAGTGACTGTCTTATGGGTGAGAAATAAGGTCTTAAAGAACTAAAATTCAGTAATACCAAGGGAAACCAAACCAAAACTCTCCCCTTCACCTCTGCTCCTCCAAAAAGAAAGGTCAAGAAAATTGTAGGTTACTCATCCTAGCTTCATTATGTAGAATGCCACAAGAACAGATGATTACTCAAGGTATAAACATTTCAAGAATCAGATTGTAATAAACTGGCCAGTAAGGATTTATTGAGAACAAATTGTGCCCAATAAATTTAATCTCCTCTTTTTTTTGACAATGTAGCTGTTCTAATTAAGGGAAATGGTAGATTTTTGACACATTAAACTTTTATCAGGAAGCTGAGGAACAGTGGCTTAAATTAAATCACTCTTAAATGGGTACTCAGCTGCTTAAAAAAATCTCACAGTGGATATCACAATGAAAATAGTCTGTCTGTGTCTCCTTTACTGCCTGTTGTAGTGTATTGATGCACACTCATAAGATCCTGTGAGCCTTCTTTCCAAGCAGAAGAGTCCCAGCTTTCCTCTTGTGTGTGTCAAGTGCTCTGCTCCCTAAGTAGTCTGTGTGGCCTCAGGCACCTCTGGAGATACAATGGGCTATAAAATGAATGAAAGTCAGCTGTTAGAAATGCTGCAGCTCATATGAGGCTCTTCAAATTCCTGGTCATGTTGTATGTGAATCCCCTGAGGTGTCACTGTCCTGTGCCCTGGGGAGGCTGCAGGTCCTCAGACACAGTGTTCTGAAAAAGTGAGCAATGAGAGGGAATTGAATTGAACCTCCAGAGGACTGGCTTTGCTTAGTTTAGAGATGAGAAGAGTTACAGTGGATGCAAACTCTTAAATTTTGTCAAGTGTATGCATTAGGTGACAGGGATAAACAATTTTCTTCATGTAATGGACAGAAGATAAAACAGTTTAATTTCCAGGAGCGATGGTGTGGGCTACATTTTAAGAAAAGGCTCTTTGTGAGGCTTTTACAGGCACTGAATCAGACATGTGAAAGGAGACTAGGGGAAGCTGTAGAGCTGGTGGTGGCTGTGAGAGAAGGAGGAGTGGGACCTCTCTGGATGTGCTTTTCCTGCCCCAGGGCAGCAGCCGTGCTGAGCAGCCTCCTGCCAGTCGTGTCCCTTTGCAGTGATCTCACAGGGATGGCACATCGGCCAGGGGAGGCTTGTATGACTTGGTATTTTTAAAGCAAACATTTTTCTTGTGCTTGTACTTTGTGTTCATGATGCGACTTCTAAGTTTTCCTTTTACTCTGCTACAGTATAATTTTACTGCTGCAGCTTTGCTCTTATTCTGAGCTGGAAAAATAATCCTCATAGTGGGCTTACTGGCACACTGCTTTCCTCTTTCAGATGTATTTGATGAAGTCCATTATTTAAAGCTTTTTACGTGGTCTGTAATCCTTTAAGGAGTTCTCCTGAGATACCTTTTTACTTTCCTAGCAGCTGTTTGAAGGGTGAATATGGTACCCAGAGAAGGACAAATGCCATATGTAGTGATTAAACCAGCTCTCAGTTTGTTCTTACCACTTACACAGCCAAGGATTGTGTTTGCTTTAGCTGTAGAGACAAAGAGATAAATCTTGTTCTTGTCTTTCCTGCTGCATTCTGTACCATGGATTGTGAACTGTGTTTCTAGATGGATTGGTCTTGCATCAACTCAGGTTAAGTGGAGAGTTAGCCTCTGTTGGTTGCAATGGTTTTCCTATCAGGAAGTTATCATCTCTGATTTCTAGAGCCATAAAGATGGGTTACTGGTAGCGGCCTGAGACCACCAGAATGTGTTCTCAGGAAAAAAACCCTTCCGTTATGGCAGTTTGATTCTTTGGTTTTTATTATTTTTCCCAGTTAAGGTGTTTATTTTCTGTTTATTTATTTTTTGACTTGATTTGGTGTTCTTTTAAATAGATGTTTTTTGATGCATCTGTTAGGCTCTTGATTTATCATCCTTCCAGCTGCTGTCCTGCTGCACTACTGGTAATTTTAAAGGAAGTAATGTTACAGAGTGTTCGTAGTTTCAAAATATAAATGAAACACAGAGTTTGTTTCTAACCAAGGCAGCTTAATCACTAATTTGGGATGACAATCATATCTGAAAGACAACTCTTTTTTTTCTTTACAGGCAATGCCACTGCAGTTAAGCAGTCCAGGTACAGGATTATCCTTCAGGATTCTGCTGGTGGGGGACAGGCATGTCCAGACACCTTGTATGAGGAAAGAGAATGTGAAGATGTTCCCATCTGTCCAGTGTATAGGTAAAAACTGCTAACTTGGAATCAGTCTCTACTGGGTGTCCACTTCTCCAGAAATTACTCTTGTCCTCCACAATTTTCCCCAGAAAATAGCATAATTTTGGAAAATGCAGAGTTCAAAACAAATAATGTACCTTGCAAAATGTGTAAAAGTAGAGTTCCAGTGGGAGATTTCATTAGATCTGCCATCATCAGAACAAGCACCAATAGACGCAGCTCCCAGAAATAGTAACCTCAGAGTCTGATGTGTGTAAGGAAGCTGTTACTGGGAACTCCCCTCTCATTGTATCTAAAAATCAGTGTAAGCTATTTTGGGACCACAAGCCCTAGAGTGCCCTAATCATAATTGCATGCTTATTGCAGAAACTCTTGTCTTTTCCCCTGGTACTCTCACTCCAGTGAATAGTATGCACTTAAAAATTAGACAAATAATACAATAGAGCAGTTACTCACTGCTCTTCATTAAGATTCTGTGGCCCATCTGTTGTGCAATATTAGTAAATAGAAAAGTGTTATATCTTTGCATGTGAATCTCCAGGCTGCACATCCCACAGGAGATGGTCCTGGAGCAGAGTGTGGAGTGGGGGCAGTGCCAGGCAGGGGACACAACACTCTGCTCTGCCTGCTTCCCATGGCTGCACACTGTGAGCACGGAAAGCAGACTGGGAACGAGGTCAGTTGTATGAGAGCAGGAGGAGAGCTCAGTGACAAAGCCCACTGGAGCTATTCCCTGTGTATCTTGCCTGAATTTGAAACGTGCCCTGCAAAATGAGAAAGGGAAACATTGTTGGACAGGGATGTGGCTTCCTAGAAGGTGAGCCTGGCATCTGAATTGCAGTTCTCAGTGCTTGTGTCAGGAGAAATTACAGCTTGGTGACTCCTGAGTCCCCACAGCGTATGATGGTTGGTAAGTGGAGTTTGTGCTCAGATTTGTTCCCTGTTGCCCAGTTCTCAGCACCCCACTGTTGGCTGTTCTGCTGCAGGTGGAAGAGCCATCGCTGGAGCCCCTGTGTGCTGGTGCCAGACTCGGTGAGACAGGGCCTGCCGGGGCAGAGCGAGCCGTGTGGGCACGGGCTGCAGTCCAGGGGTAAGAGTCCTCCCTCCAGACCCCCTGCTAAAGGTGTTGGACGTGGCATTTAAATAGATAATTGGGAAATGAACTGAAGTACTTAATGAAATAAAGTGGTTTGGGAACTGTTTCCATTGTACAGTTGTTCTGCTGTGCTGGGCATTGATGTACCACTAGCACAATAGCTTGGAGGAGATCTTTGCTTGATGTTCAAATACCTTAAGCTGCTCTTCTGCCTAAAGCTGAAGCGTGTGAGCTTTAAATGAATTATCTGTAGGCCTTTATGAAGTAATCCATTCTTTGTGCTAAAAATGGAAAGGATAATTTCCTCAAGATTCTGATTTTACTAATGATTTGCCTAAGGCCTGATTTTCATTAGGGCTGTTGAAGAAGTTCAGCATGGGCTAAAGCTTTGGGCTCCTGCCCTTGGCATAATTAAGCACTTAGAAATTAGCGGTCCCATTGTCTGAACAGAAGTGTTGAGAAGAATGTTCAGAATATGCATCAGTCTGTGGTGGTGCCTGCAGATGCCTGGAGATGTGGCTGTTATCAGTCTCCTGGGAAATACAGTGAAACCTTTAACAAAAGGTTATTTTTATTGAAAAAAAATTGCTATACAGGTATGCTAACTGAGGAAACTTTGACATAATAATTTACTCCTTCATGAAGGTAGAAGCTATTCTTTAAAGATGAAATGAATTCCTTATATAATCTAGAAACAAAGGAAAAGAAAGAAAAGCCCTGACAGTATGTGGGATGTATCTGAAAGAAGAAATGTGTTTTAAACTAAAATTCAAAAGAGTAAATATCTTTAACTAGGTTTTGACCACAAACCTTTCCACAAGGTTTTCAAATATGTAAATTTTATTGTTCAGTCTGTGTGAAGGGATGATAATCTTTATGTTCTAGTAGGTACATGAACTTTGTGTTAATCTCACACTGACAGAATTAGAAGTATAATAGAAGACTATCACAGTTACCTTTACTCTGTGGAGAGCCCTCCAATAATTACCTAGGCTATATGCCATTCTAGGGTAATTGTGAAAAACCTACCTTGGTGAGTTTAAGCAAAAATCATTTCAGTGCCACGTTCACTTTTTGTAATTAACTGTGGCTTTTTTAAAAGCTTCGGTTTTCATAATTACATGTGGTGATAGAACCACTTTGCTGGGTATTATTAAAGATGAGTGGGGTCTCAGGAAGATGAGATCTCAGTTGAAACCCATGGAAGAAGATTTTTAAAGATATTTTGTATGAGAAAGGAGTGATCTCTACATAGAAGGCAGCTGAAACCCAGCTGCTAACTCTGACCATATTGTATCTGGAACAGAAGCTGCTGAGTTTTCAGCAATTCTCTATCTGTAGAAGTGATTAGTAAGGGAAATTTTCATAAAGGCTTTGTTAATGCCTCTCCTTGTTCCTACTTGAACTCTTCAGGAGTGTGCAGAGGTGCTCTGTGGTGTCAGGGAGCAGCCCTTTAGATAGGGGAGGTGTTTCCTTACACGTCTTGCAGAGACTCTTCAGGTTGTAAACCTCAACACTGGAGGACTTCTGATGCTGTCATTCTTCACTGGAAGGGGGTTTGGAATGTACTTTTTAATTACCACGTGAGGTGAGGCTGAGGATTTGGGTTTGCTCAGCCTAGAAGAGTGTCTGGTGTGTGTGGAGTTCACAGAGGAGATGGAACCACACTACCGAGAGGTGCACAGTGAGTTAACAGAAGGTAAGTCATAGGCTGGAGTGAGAAAAGCTCTCAGGTTTCCCAGAGATATTGGAGATACTGAACACTCAACAAAAATGGTCTTGAACAACCATTAGAACTAACAACAGTTAGAAAATCTAACTTTGAGGTTGATCCTGCTTAGAGCAGGCTTTGGATCCTCAGAGGTCCCTTGTGTCCTAAATTACCTTGTATGATATTGTGAGTCTGTGGGTGTTTTCAGGGGAATCTGTGCCATCACTAGAAGAATCTCAGGTGTAAGAGGTGGATGCTGCCTTCCTGCAATGTTCAGGCAGGCTGTGAATGAGCTTGCATTCGAGGTATCACCACCATTCCATACAGCAATTGCATTACATAATGTACAGCATCTTTAGCCAGTAAGTGCCTCTTCTCCAGAGAGTCTTCACATGAATTTGTGTGGTTCCTGTTTTGCCATGTGGCAGCAATTATCCTTTTACCTCTGAAGGTAATCAGTCTCTCTGCCCCTTGGAGCATCCATTTTAATTTTTTTTTCTGTCCATACCATGACTGTAGTATAAAAAAAAGAGGATTTTAGTTTTCAGTGACTGTCGTATCTAGCCAATTATGTAAGAATTAATATAAATTATTTCTAAAGAAAAATAGTGTATGTTTATGTGTACCTATTTAGGACAGTGGTTGTACTGAGGGAAGATGAGGTCTGAAATGACTGTCAAGCTCTGTTCTTTCTCTTGGCTAGGTTCTGAGATGGAGACTTAGAGATCCTTTTCCATGAGCATTCTCACTGAAATGGCATGTAAACGTACTGCATAATATGCAGAAGATATCAGAGTTTGTGAATAATAAGCAGAAGAGCCAAGGAGATGACAGCTGTCTGAAGCTGCAGTTTTAATGGTTTTATCTTGGAAAGATATTACTCTAATTACAATAGCCTTTCATTTCTTGCATCAGCTTCAGTGGACTAACTTACTCAGTAAGTAGTGCTATAGGAAAGAGAAAGGTAGGCTTTAGAACTAATAAATCCATTTTTAAAATTAAACTTAGTTGAGACATAATTGGCAAAAAGCCCCCAAGACAGGGCACTCAAGTATAACAGGGTGAGGATGTTGCTTGGTGGTTACATAAGACAACAATACTGACAGTAAATGAGGAGCTTTGCAGATTTTGTGTTGCTGTGCAGCTGTCATTTGCCTGCACCAGGGACTAATTTACTAGGAGGTGTCAAGACTGTGAGAAAAGGTCCTGCACAGGGGTGAGGGCAGTCCCAACACAAGTATAGGTTGGGTGGAGCATGGATTGAGAGCAGCCCTGGGAAGAAGGACTCAGGAGTGTTGGTTGATGAGAAGCTCAGTGAGAGCTGGCAATGTGCCCTTGAAGCCCAGACACCCAATCTTGTCCTGGGCTGCATCCAAAGCCATGTGAGCAGCAGATGGGGGAGAGGATTCTGCCCCTCTGTCCCACTCTGACACCTCACCTGGAGCTCTGCATCCAGCAGCGGGTCCTTCACATAAGAAGGATGTGGACCTGTTGGAGCAGCTCTTGGGGAAATCACAGAGATGCTCAGAAGACTCACGAATCTCTGCTATGAAAGCAGGCTGAGAGCAGGGGTTGTTCAGTCTGGAGAAGAGAAGGCTCCAAGGAGATGTTGGAGCCCGTTAACAGTGTGCTGAAGGGGCTTCAGGAGAGCTGAAGAGGGCATGGAGTGATAGGGCAAGGGGGAATAGCTTTAAACTGACAAAAAGTAGTTGGCAGAAAGTCTTAACTGTGGGAGTGGTTAGGCCCTGGCACAGGATGCCCAGAGAAGTTGTGGATGCCCCTATCTCTGAAGTGTTCAGGGACAGGTTGGATGGGGCTTGGAGCAACTTGGGATAGTGGAAGGTGTCCCTGCCCAAGGCAGGGGTGGAATGAGATGAGCTGGATGGTTTCCAATTCAGCCCATGAATCATTCCATGATTTCATGGGAATCGCTGCTTCTTCAGGTGCTGTTTGGTGACATCCCTGCTCTCAGATATTTGTGATGGAGGATCCATCAGGAATGACCTCTCCTTTCAGTGTTGATATGAAGAGCCACCTGGGACATACACGGTTTTTGGGAATAAATATGTTGCTCATTACAAGGGATTGTTAAGGTTTAATTAGTGGATGGAAAGCCTGTTTTAAGCAAGTATCTTTGAACGCTGCTTCAAACACCATTGGTAGTATAAATAGACCTCTATTAAAGACCAGATGGGTCTAATGAGACTGCTTTAAAAACTGGTCCTGGAAATACACTGACAACATGATTGTGCAAAAACGAGCTGCTTTCCAAAAAGAAGGAGAAGCTGCAGCAATGGCAAATGCCATTTCTCAGGCATTATTTCTCCTGCCACTTTGCTTTGATTCATTTGAAGTATTTGACCATATTTCCCCGTGTTAATGAGACAGGGAAAGTCCTTCTCAGAGCTGTAGCTCCCCATCTCAGGAATACAGAAATGCTGTGACACAGAGAAGGAAATATTTTTAGAGATAGTTTATTGATTTATGTACAGGAAAACAACGATGCAGGCTCACTAGTGCAATAATAAGAGGCTACTCCTTTGCTTTGGAGAGCAGAACTCTCCCTGTCTCACCGGAGGTCACGGGCTGGATCAATCCTGGACTGCCCCATCGCGCATCTCTGGAGTGTATTTCTTTTGGTTGCTCTACTGTCAGACCACACAGGATGTATTTCCTTTCCTGCTTTAGCTGGGTTGTAAATTCACACCACAGGGACTTTGCTAAGATGGTTAGTGTTAAATATAGTCTGTTACAGTTGAAAAGTTGATGTTGAGTTGACAGTGAAAATGTGGGATGCAGACAGCACCAGACTCAGACAATTTAAGTTTCCTGTTTCCTTCATTGCAGGTTTCTGGCTCTTGCTCTGGAGCTTTCTGAAGCTGTAGGGGCATTGCAGACAAGACTGGTTTTAGACTGATTCAGATTAAGAGCTTATCATCATAAGAAAGAAGCAAAATTTAACAATCTGCTGTTTCCTGAGTGTGTCTAAACACAGTTCCAGTGAAGTCTTAAAGAAAACATAGGCAGTACTGTGATCACGAGTCTAATAGTGACCAAGTTAATGCATCATATTAAGCAAAATGAAAGGATTAGTTTAGATATAACTTGTTAAGATTGTATCTACACAGATATTTCAAACAGGCATCCTTTAGCTGTATTAGCTCATGTATCATCTATCAGTAACTCAGTAATGGCCATATATACTGTTGTTGTTTCTCCTGCAATTATTTTATAGTAACCTCTTTATAATGAGATGTGTCATCAAGAAAGCATCAGTGTTACTTTTTTTTTTTTTTTGCTTGTAAGTCACCCAACAGTTCTTATTTTCTGTTTTGTAGATAGTTAATATAACTGCTGATTAGCTGAATTAGCACATCATTGTGATTTGAGTTGCAGAATGCTTTTGCACACAATTACCAATTTCAGGAGGTGTGTATTAGAATCTTGTGACAATTTACAGGCTGAAGGCAGTGTGGTAACCTGGAGTTTACAAGGAATGCAATTATGATAGTAAATGTAGCAAGAGTCAACTGCTTCAGTTCACTGGTGGTGTTTTTTTGAGCAGGGCTCTTGGTGCACTCCTGTGTCAGTCTGTCCAGCTGAGAGCAGCTTACCTGTCATCAGCAGCTCCCTCCTGTATTAGGGTGGAGGTAGGACAGGTAGGACAATGGCACCTTGAGCCTTTTTCTGAATGATGCTGGGTGTTTGTTTATTGGTCAGTGAGTTTCCTGGTGGTTCTAGTCTAAGGTGTAACAGGGACACAGGGCACAGCGAGCTGAACTTGGGTGGCCACAGTCCTGGTCTGGAAGAAACCTGCCTGGAAGTGGTGGCATTGGGGGCAAGTAATTGAGGGGAAAAATAATTACCAGGGTAAAGACAGGAGCTGAGTCTTGTTTGTGACACATTTGAAAAGAATGTGAAGCAGAGTTAGTCTAGGATGGCACTGAGGTTCAGGAAGGAGACTTTCTTTCCAAAATGAAGAGTCTTGGTCTGTTTATCAGCCATGTATGCTCAGGGCTTCCCCAACAGTTTACAGATATATTTGCATCATATTGCAAATTCACAAAGATGCATTGCATTGTTTTCCTCTTGTCACTGGCAATGCAATTTTTAGCTTAAACACATGCTAAGGTGGTAAGAAACAACCAAACCAGGATTGATTCACTATTACTGCTTTTGATAATCTGATTTCTTTCCTTGACAAGGCAGTGGGCTGGAGGTCAGACAATAAGGCAAGTGAAAATCAGCACAGATAATATTGTCTTAACTTCAGGAAGCCACTGAGTCCAGTCTCATGTGACACCCTTCCATGTGCAGTACAAAAGCGTGACCTAGAGGAATGCAGGGTGAGGTAGTTGTGCAGCTTGTTAAAAAAACCCTGTTCCCAGCTCTGTTATCAGCTGTTTGCTGTCAGCCAGGAAGGATGTTTCAGATGGCTCCTGATCAGATCCTGACAGCTTCCCATGGGGCACACACACTGAGCTAGAGAGCACATCTGGGTAACTGCAAATCTTTGAAGGGCAGACCGGAAATACGTGTTGGATAAATTTGGGTATGCATTGAAATCAGAAAAGTGAAATTTTGTTAAAGGAAAAAAAAAGCCAAATGCAGCACTTGCACTGTAGAAAGGTAGGCAGCAGTACTGTGGAGGAAAGTCTGGAATTCAGATTATCAATGGCATTATTCTGCTGTAAAAAAGCACCCATCATAAAATCATGTTTTGCTTAAATTTTCCTTCCCATCTCCAAGTTCCTGAAATTTATTCTTCTGTTTCATAAAGCACAATATATTTAACAGGTAACTCATCCTTTTATTTTTTGTTTCATAACACCTTCTGCCACTGTAAGTAATGACAAACAATTGAGGTCAGATAAAAACACCAAAACTTTCTCTGGAGAAATTCCAATTCCTGGTTTGCCAATAGATTCAGAATAAATTAGGGACTTTTTTTTTTCAAAATACCCAAATTTCATTAACAGAAAGAAATTAAGTATTTAGGAGTCTGTCTCTGGTGAATAGCACTGAACAAATTCAAATCTCTTGAGCTTAATGAAATTTTACCCTTGGTTTTGCATTTAAAACTAATCTTCATTTTTGGTGAACTGTGTATATCTGCATAGAGGATTTGGAGAGAATGATCACTGCAGTGTGGATGTAGGATTGCCTGAGTCCAGATTGCTTTTGCCAGATTTCTGTCAGTTTACCTATAAACTTTGATTTGTTTTTAACCATAGATTTGATAATAGATTTGTTCCATGCAGAAATGTGTGGCATTGTTTCACAGAGGGAGAAACAAGGAAAAATGGAGGAAGAGACAAAAATGCCATATTAATATCATGCATGCATATATATATGTGTTCTTAGCCTTCCCTGCACCAGTGGAATGAGGAAGATATCCTCTCCCAGAGAGATTTTCCATGGGAATAATTTCAGTTTTGTGGCATTAGAATTGACTGGGAGCAGCAGGGGAGGGGAGGGTACAGATGGGACTATAGTGGATTGATCTCTCTGAGCATTTTGGATGCCTTTGATATTCCTGTAGTTTAAGTTATGAAAAATAATATCACCTATTTTCATCCTGGGCCAGTTTCTTAAAACATAGTGCTGTAGCAGAGTTGTCTATGCAAATTTGTACAGCTGGAATCTGCATCTGGGCACTGCAGCAGGGCATGGAAATCTGTCCTCATATTGTATTACATCCCACTGATCTTCCAGGTAATGTGTTCCCCTAGACCAATTTTTCTTTCTTTGGGTGTGACTCGACAGGACAAGGGGAAGAAAGATTGATCCTGGTTTGCCAGTGACAGGTTGTTCACAGAAGAGTGATGGTGGGCTGCCCTCCTGTTTTTAATGGGGGATGTCAGCAGGCATCAGAGGACACTTAAAACTATATTTCAGCCTGGGTCTGCCCAGCTTCCACCTCAGGTAGAGCTGCTCTAAGAGTATTTCATAGGCAGGAGGAGAATTGGCATGACATTACTTTATAGACGTGAACTAATGGCAAGAGAGACTCCGAGTCATTTCTGTCACTGTAGCCTTATGCCAGCAACATAAAAATTGAGGAGACTCTTAGAGAATTTGTCCTGACAGCAATCTACAGTGCAGCATTTTATCCAAAGGCAACTCAATGATCTGTAGACTTTCCGCAAAATAAAGATGATGAAGACAGCATCAGATAAATTGCATGTATTTGATTTCCTTCAAAACCAGGACAGTATATTCCACCCTGTAGAAGGGAATAAGCAGGGTCTCTAGCTTAACTATATATATTGTTCCTATCTGAGAAAAAAAGCCAAATATCAGCCTCTTAGTGCTGCACAGAGCATTTGGGGGAAATGAATAAAAAGCCTTAATCAAGTAGAACAGTCTTTTGAAGCCAGAGGGCACGGACAATGAAAATGCATGCTATGGGCATGTAGCAATGGAGGCATTGTTAAAAGATCAAAATAATGAGAAGTAAAGCAGAGGGACATCAAAGCTTGCCAGGCTATGTATTTCTACCTTGATTAGGATGAAGGAGGGAAGAAGGGGGGAGCAGATCAATAGGAAGTGGCCTGGTCACCTCAGACAGCATCATCCAAATGTGTACAATTTACAGGAATTGCTGGAGCATCCCAGTCATGAAAGTCCCACAGGATCTGACAGCGCTCACACCATATTTAACAGGCACAGAAGGAGAGAATCAAGATGGTCTTATCTGAAGGAAACTCCTTTTTTAAATGTAAGGGTAGATAGATTTTCATTTTGTCTTTCATCCTTCTGATTAAGTTCAGCTTTCTTTGGTCCTCCCAAGATTTCTTTTATCTAGTGTGGAGTCTGTATGATCTAAGCAACTATCGTTGGCGAAAGTCGTTTTTGGGGTCCTTTTTTAAATGATGGATTGTCATTAAACAGAGTATAGTAGATGAAAGAGGTCCAAGGAGATCCAAACTGTGCCGAGACTTACTCAGGAGGATGAAAGGCATAATGAGAGACATAATGAAGAGCAATCTCTCCCTCAAACTGGAGACAGACCCTTCCAATTATGACTTATTTTTACCACTAGCTTTCAGTGATTTAAAATCCTAGTTATGAGCAATTGATTCATACAAATCTTGAGAAATTTGTATTCTGTGAACAGTAGGCCTGGCTGGTGACACGTCATGGTTTGTGCAGAGGATGTTTTGGACTAGAACACAAGTCTCTTATGTGGCTGTGGGTGGGTTGTAAGCAGACCTGTTCTTGTGTGTGCTCTTTATCAGAAATACAGGAACCATTTAATCATAAAACTGTTTTCTTCCCTTAGAGCCTGAAACATGGGGGTTTCTAATCCTTAATATTTTAAATGAGCTCATGCAACTGTTGTTGGCTTTTGGCCCCTGTGTGTTTCTGGCATCCCTCAGTTCAATGGAGTAACCCTGCAGTGAGCAAGCTATTCTAGTTTCTTGATGATTTTCAATTTAATTGCATCATCCTTTGTTCTTGAGGCATTTGTGTGTTGGTTGGTCTCATTTTTGGTTTGCTCTTTTATATAACACTTTCTCATCCCTCTTGTTCGCCTCTCCATGTGGAGGCAGGCTCATTCAGTACTGATTTAGATCTACTTTTGCTTTTATAAAATTTTAATTTCCTGTATGTCACAGTTATGCTGTTTACAAGTCCAAAGACAATTCATGCCAAAGCCGCTGTGGTTCATAGGGAAACTGTTAAAAATTCATCTGAGCTGAGCAGGACAAGATCCAGATTCTGTTGAAAATAACCTTATGGATAACTTCTTCAAATAGACATTTTAAAGAGGAAAGCTTGAAGCATGACCAAAACCAAGCAACTTTATTAAAAAGCTTTTTATCTTATTAGTTGTCAGGATAACACCGGAGATGTTACTCCCACAGTCTTTACCCAAATAACCTCTTTCTTGCCCATAATGATCTCATTCCAGTGGATTATCAGCTTGTGAGACATTCCAGAGCCATTTATTGGAAGGATGAAGACAAGTTGTTTATTCTTAGAGTATGGTAGAACTGAAGGGGTTTAATTTGAGGAATAGAGAGTACTGGGTTGAAATGCTAATCCTGCTTAAATTAATGGAACATTCAAGGACTCTGTCAATTGTTTGGACTTTCCCCTCTTACCTCCCGGGAAAAAAACAAAACAACAAAGCCAAACAAGCAAACAAACTCCCCCCACAAAAAACCCTAAACAAGAACCTGAGCCAACAAACAGAAAAACAAATCAACAAACAAACCCAGCTGTTGGTGAAAGGAAAATGGAGATGTCGAAAGGAATGCAGGGTTTGATTTATAGCATATATTGTTCATTGTCAGACTCCTGAGGTTTGACCTGTCTGGGGAATTTCCTTCAGAGGAACGTGATAAAAGTTTCAGTTTGCGTTTTCCCTTTTTCTGCATTACTTAGAAAGCACTTCTTAATGGAAATAATTGACTAAAGTTTCTTTCAATAATTAAGAACTAATATTCACCATGAATATTAGCATCCTAAATGGCGGAGCTCATCAATATGGCTCACCATAAATCTTAAAGCACAAGATTTTTTTTAAAAGTGTCATGCCACGAAGGTGAAAAAAGAATCCTGATGTCGTGTTTGTTGACTCTGAATTTGTATATTAACGTTACTCCAATTGCTTTATGTCTGCAGAAGAGGTTTTAGATAGGAGTTTTCCATTTCAGAATAAATTAATAACCTTGAATCAAACTGTCTTTCAAAATTCCCAGCATCTCTCTTTCAAACAGGTGCACTAAAGTGGCAGAAGAGTAACTGGAAGTGACAGGGATGCTTATGAAGTGCTTGCACTTGTGAGAATGCAGCGGGTGCCTGTGAGCTGGTCGATATTACATTTGCTTTGGGTGTCCAGTGGTTCTCTTTTCTGCTGGCGCAGTTTCTAAATATGTTCAGAAATATTAAAAATTCTGAGTGGAGTGTTTAGTGCTTTCTTAACTGAGCCCGATGATAGCAGTAGTAATACTTCCAAATATTTTTCCTCTTGGAAACAACCCTTCTCCACTTCCCTTATTGACATCAATTTGCTTCTGAAAAGACTCAGGAGAAGATTCTGTTTTCTTTATTTATAATAAATCAAGTGAAACTTCATCCAAAAAATTGGAATTCCCCTCGAATAAAATTACTACATAAGAAAAAGCCATCTCTGTACCTTGATGGCAATAGATAGTAATGAAAAATATGTCACCTTCTAACAAAGATTTTTCTAAAGTCAATTTTTTTGCTGGCAGCTGCTGGTTTTGCCAGGTGCTTGCATCATTTATTAAAGGATTGCTGATATTGGCTTTGTGAAATAAGTAAAGTTTTGAATAATATATTCTGGTATTTGATAGACTTCTCCTGAAGCGCAGGGTATTTTGTAGTGTTATATTTAGATATTGGATGTGAAGCCTTGTAGCAAATGTTACTTTTTACCGCTTTTCTGATCAATTCAGGTCAGTACTATTGTTTCTTTTTGACAGTTCACTGAAGTTCCAGCCCTGCAATCATATATTTGTTTTCTTTGATGTGCCCCAAGGTGATTGAAATTTCTCCAAGTTATCTCTTTCCTACTGTCTTTTAGATATCAACTTTCTGTATCTTAGTTTTTATCCCAGTCTTGGCATAGGCAGAGGAAGTGCCTGAACCCGAGGTATGCGGTATGAGAGGATCTTGCCAACCAATTAAAACGCACTCGGCTTGTCCAAGGCCAGCTCCTTCAGCCTGTGTTTAATTCAGGGTGAAGGGGATCAGTTCACTCTCGGGGCGTGGGACGTGCCGGGGCTGCCCTTGCTGACCGCTCCGCTCGTTTATTCCTTCTGCTCCTGCATCTTCAGAACAGGCACCCGACAGCATTTGGGAAAATGGAGCGTAAATGGGCCTGCAGAAGTGAGCAGCTGCTGCAGACATGAGCCCTTGAGGGCCTTTGGAGGATTATTTCTGTTGCATTTTAACCCCCAGAACACAGGATGTGGTTGCAGAGATTCCCTGTTCAGGGCACGGCCGGGGATTTGTGGGACAGATCAGAACTGCCCTGTTTGTGATCAGTTGCTTCGACCAGTAGGTGCTTTTTCAGTACCTATTTGGAATGTTTGCTTGGTGGAGCACACAAAAAGCTGTGCAGAACTCAGTCCTGGGAGATAGGATGGGTTTTGTCGCTGATGCAGTTGCACGTGAGCAAACCTCCAAACAAACAGGGACAAATTTTTGCTTTAAGATAAACAGATACCTTCAGTGCCTGGTTTCATGGAGTATAAATTTTCGTGTAATCTAAGCACATCTGCTCATAATAATTAACTTGTGTGGTGTGTGAAAAGAAGAGCTACATCAGCTTCATGGCATGGTGAGATGCAGTGCCTCCTCTTTGTTCATCACAATGATTAATTGTAGCGCTTATAGGAAGATGGCTGCTTTTTTATTAGTTCTTGGGTTTAGATTATATATCTGGCCCCTTTTTAAAGCTTATTTAAATGTTAATACTCTGCAAATCCCGTAGAAAAGCATAAACTTTGCAATTTTAAATGCTTTGATGAGAAACAGGGCAAAATGTGTCTGTTCAAATTGTCTTATCTGAAGCCTTTCAAAGATGTCTTTCCTTGTTAGATGAATTTCACAGGGAACAGGTAAATACTGGAGGCAACCATGAAAGAAATTTAGGATTATGGAGTTTCATTTGGCCCTAATTGCTGGTGTTTCCAAGGGGCAAACTTAATAATAATGAAACATATTAGCAATTTGCAGTTGGTTCTGTGGTTTTGTGAGTATTACATTTTTATTATGAATGAAATAATCACCTAATGTGTTTCCAGAAGTTAAATACACTTAGTTCTTGGGCTGTATTTGAATAAAATTTGATTATATGCTTTGTGGAATGTAAATGTTCAGGCTAGAAGTGGAATAAGTGATGGGTACACGAGTACAGCTGTCAAATAGGTTGATGAGGGGAGCCCAATGATCCTGTTGTATTTTCTCCCAGTGCAGTCATCATCATCTTCCATTACTTGCAAACGAGTTAATGTGTTCTATAGATGAAATTCAGCCACATGTTTTTATTGGTGTTGAGTTTGCACTGTCAGAATGGCAGAAGAAAAAGAAATGATGTGTGGCGAGTTTTTATTGAACAGAAGTCTGAAACTTGGGTAAAGTTGCAGGGCGAGTGAACAGAGTTTAGCTTACTGTTTAAAAATCTTTCTAGGTTGCTCAAATCATATTGATTAAATGATAAAGAAATTGCTTTCTTGAAATCTCAGTTAACTGGCATAAACACTCTGATTGAATTATGCTACAAACAGAACACTATAAGGGAAAATATCTTTACCAGTTACAGTTATATATATATTTATTTATTTTTTTTAGGATTTCATATTAAAAATTTCATCTCAGGGTTTTCTCAGAAGATAAACTAGACGCAACAAAGAAGCTAATGCAAAAATAAGCTATTGCAGTGGCATCAATGAACAGATACAATAAGCAAATAAGCAATTTGCAGATAGAGAGTCAACATCCCATGAAATGTTTATAAAGGTAATATTTAAGATCTCATAAAATCAAATTGTATTCAGCTACAATAACAAAACTCAGTAATAAAACAGTGGTGAATAGTCAGAGATTATCATAAAGCAAAAGGTTCTATTCCATTTCAGAGGTTTTCTTTAGTGCTAAGCATTCTATATGTTTTTATGTCAGCTCCACCCAATCTTTGCTTACCCAGTTACTCCTGGTTAGAGTGTGCACATCCGAATCAAACTGCTGGAGGCATGTGCTTTTTGATGCAATATAATTTAATTACTAAGGAAGACATTTAGAATTCACGGTGCTGAGCATTTTTAGGATTTTTGTCCTCAAGGAAACAAACCGTTCTAAAATAAGGCCATTGTTCTTTTTGTTTCACTATGTCCATCAATCTAGTNCCCCCTAATTTTTACTTTTTCCATTTAGGAATCATTTTTTCACCCCTTTTTTTTTTTTTTTTTTTTTTTAATAGCTGTCCCCGTTGGATGATTATTTGTTCTAATATTTTGGTGCAAATCAAAAATAAGGTGATGTTCACCTCTGACACATCAAGATCGGTTTCTCTAAGTCTGCTAGAGCCAGGATTCATTTGAACAGACACTTTGGAATAGCTGTTTTACCCTTAACAGCCCTTTCCCTGTAGGGAAATCCACTCCCAGGAGTGTAGCTCTCTTGGTCTGTGGAGGGTGGTCCAGCCCAGGCCAGGTTTTGGGGGTGGAGGGTGTCTGGTTTTATCCAGGACGTGGGCAGGAGAATCCTTTGCTACCTTTAATGCCCATTGCTAATTCTGATTTTGCATGCTTGTGCTGCAGCCTTCTGCTAATCCACAGGAACCTGACCTCACTTTCACCCTTTTTGTTGTTGTTGTAGTTCCAAGGGCACTGATTAGCTTTTGACTGAGCTCAGCTGATCTCTCATACTCCAGATTATCCCCACTGTGGCTGTGCCCATTCCCTCAGAGCAGAGCTTTCACTTTAGCTTTTTTTCTTTTTCTTCAGTTTTCTTTACCCTGCCAGTCCAGCTTTCCAGCATGCCTTACTTAGTTTTAATGCAAATATATTTATATCAATATATTTGTCTACCTGCCCATCCCAGTTGGTTCCTGCTCATGGCTTACACTCTATGCAGAGTGGAATTTACTGTCTCCACCCTGACACCAAATTTTACCAGTCATTCTCTATAAACTGTTTCAAAGATGAAAAAGATGCAAAATTTATAAATAAAATACATTTACATGCCCTTAACAGAAGTGCATACCCCTTCATGTTAACTATTCCAGTCACATGAATTCAGCTGTTAAATATTGGCTACAACAGGATTTCACCCCAAAATACATGTTAATGTGATGACTGTGTAAACATTTTCTCTCTGTTTTATATATATATATATATATATATATAATTTGTATATATTATACTTATAATAAAAATATATTAATCTTGTGACACCTTAGTTATCGAAGATGAACTGTGATGTGAAGATGATGGAGGAGCCGTCACAATTTGGGGGAAGGATTTTGGTATCTCACCTGGCACTGCCTCTGTATTTCACAGAGTGTAGGTACATTGGGCAGCCTGTGGGGTATAAAAATCGGGTCCCACTTTTTTATTTCCTCATGTAAGTTACTCTGAGAAGAGTTGTTTAATACTGGTAGCAGGTGACTGTTGTTTGCTGTTTATTCTGTGGTTTTGTAGGTCTAGCAGATTTTAGGTTGATAAAGAGTAATTTGATTTTGGGAGGTGATTCTATATAATGTGTTTGTTTGGGGCTGCTGCTGAAGACTCACACTGTAGCTGTAATGGAAAGTGTATTAAACTGCATTTTAAACATACACAATAGAAAGGTAGATAAGCATTTGAAACATTAGAGAGTTAAACATTTCCTCATTTCTTCACAATCTTTGCTCATCCTTTTGCTGTGGGAGAAATACCAATGTTACATCTTTTAACTTAGCTGTAACTCGTGTCCTTACTTCCAGTGAACACTTCCGTTTTTTTAGAATAATTTTATGTGACAATGTGAAACAAGCTGTTGTCATATTGGACAATGTAGGATACAAGAATCTGTTCAAAGCACCATATGAATCTCAGGGGTTTTCTGTGTATTTGCTGTACTGGAAAACATGGGCGTTTCATCAAGACTTCTCATTTACTGATAGACACGTCAGTGTTGGTAGCTCATCTTTTTTTTCCTTTTATTAGAAAAAACTGCGTTTACTAAGTGGAGCAGAGAAAAAGAAGATTACATCCTGTGTATGTAGTTTGTACAAGTACACAATGCTCATCACTCCCAGGAAATAATGTGGTTTGGAGTGGGGTTTCTTTAAGCTTCACTGTATTTTTACATTTGTATGAGTACCTAGGAGAGTGGGTTAATAGTTAAAATAGGCTTTTAATGCATTCCTTTATTATTTTCAGCAACTAGAGAAAAACTTTTTTTAAATCTTGATATAAGCAGTAACTCTACCAATAATAGTTTTCAATACCTTTTCTTTACCTTTAGACAAAGTCCAAATTTTCATATATTAGCCACACACCTTCAATATGTGGTATTTAATTTAATTTAGGATTATTCTGTTACTTTCTTACATGGGAGGCTGTGAGGATGTCTTTGGTTCACACACTTAATGCTTTATGAGACAAACAAGTAATCCAAGCTCTGGAGTCACCGTGCTACGTAATGACTGAGTCATAATTTTTGAATTGACACTCAACATATATTAAATCAGATTTGAAACAGTTGTATTTCATAAAATGCAGCTGACAGTTTATTATCTTATCTCTGAGAACTCCTTTCTTCCTTCATCTTGCCTCTAAACCAATACCCATACAATTGAACTTTTGGTAGAAGTCAAAGTCACAGCTTTGGAATAAAGTTATATATGAGAATTGCCTGTCTTCACACTGAAAAGATGAGTAAATCAAAAGTACTGATATGGTAATCTGCACTGTGTTCTCTTGCATTTTATTGAAACAAAATGATAAGAAGTTTTCTTGACTTTTAAAACCTGGCCTTGATGAAACTTTTTTTAGAAACCACCTTAATAAACCTATTTTTAAAATGCCATTAAAAAAATCAAGAACAGCAGTAAATGATAAGGTGTGTAAATATAAGTATATCTTGGTGCTAGATCACACAACTTTTCTGGAGTGACAGGAGTCAGGAGCTCAAGGGTGTGATCCTCCCTGGGTGGAAGAGGTGTGCTTGGAGCTGAGCAAGGAGGTGCTGGATGCTCCCAGCCTGTCAAGCTACAGTTCCCATTCAGATTCTTTATTCTTTTTCTGTGTTTCATCCTTTCTACTGCTGGATTTTTCCAAAATTTTGAACTGTGGGCAAAATTATTTTAGAACACCGGCTCTTGTTCAGTTCCTTCTTACCCCATTTTTTTAATACACACCAGTGAGATCTGCTGATGTGAGGTGAAGAGTCAGGAAAAGAAAAATCAAAGTTGCTTCTGAGGATACTCCTCTTCCTTATTTGTTGATTTAAACTTCCCAGCTCAATCAATTTCTCTTTTATTCCTTGTTGGCACTGACCTTATAGGCCTGAATGAAGGCAGTGGTTTTCATTACTTCTAGGATGTTGTTGCCAAATTGTTCATTAATTTGCAGTGAAGAACTCATACACCCACACAATCTCCCTACTTCCCCATTAGTGCTGCCTTGATCTGTTGAAAAGTAGTATTGCATTCAAGGGTTTTTTTGAGGGCATGGTGAGGGAAGAGAAAATATCTTAAATTACAATTTATTTTTTTTTTTCAAAATGAATTATGTATTATTCCGAGTAAGTGAAAACCATGGATGAAATATTGGCATTTAATAATACAATGCCAGAACCTCCTGGCATAAAGTTCAGTAGCTAGACCAATATTTAAACTGTTGAGCAATGTTATTGCTCTACTAAACCTCATCACTTCGCATTTCTCTCTGCAAGACCTGCTTTGCCTCAGGCTGTAAATGGAAGATGAGATTTTATTATAAGTCTCCTGGATTAGGTACACAGGAACCACACTGGTTGACATTGCCTTTGATATATATGTGAGCAAAAGTTTATATAGTCATTTTTGCTGCGTTTCCATTCTAAAAGTTAATTAACTGATAAGATATAACCCTGGAGCGTGGGCCTTCAGACAGGAGAAGACAAAGGTTTAGAGAGAAATTGAGACAAAGGTCTGATGCAATGAATGATGGAGGAAAGGCAAAATGCCAGTGCAGTAGCTCAGAGAATGTCTCACTTCTGTGTGGCTGTACAATATGAATTTATTTGCCTGTGCCATGTCAAACTTGCTCATGGAAACAAATTACTATGAATTCCTGCTATGCTGTATTTATACTTTCATTATTGCAACAGCAAGAGTTGGTCTCCCAAGTACAGCACATTTGTATGGAAAGTTCCCTTTCCTCTGGGCTTCTGATGAATTAAAAAGCTGCTATTTACTGTTTCTTTGAAATACACATTTAAAATTCCAAATATCAGTTCTCACTTTCTGTAAAGGAAGTGTGATGCGAATCTTGATGGATTTTCAAAGTATTGAGCTGGTTTTTGCATTTAATTTTATTTCCAAATAACTTATTCTGGAATGGAAGAAATACTTACCGGTTTGGGAAATTTTGGAAGTCCCTCTGGTAGTGTTCCCTTGGTTTTAAAGGTGGTGGTGCTGGGCGTGATTGGAGATGGGCTTTGTTCCCTCTTCAGGGGAGGAAGGGCCAGGGCTTCCTCTGGGCTTCGTGTCGCTGGGGCAGCCTCAGGTGTGGGTGGCTGCTGTGCTCCCCAGTGCTGCCCTCCCCAGGTCCTGCCTATCCCCAGGGAGCACAGCCCCTGCTGTGGGTGCCCAAGGCTCTGAAGGGGATTTCTGCTCCTGCCGGAGGTGGAACCTGGTGGTAAATCCTTGTGGCTCAGCCACTCTCAGCTGAGCATGAGAGGTAAACATGGGTCCGCTGTTGTTGTATGAATAGCCAGCTCCAGTTGTATAGAATTTTATTCCAACCTAATTTCCAAAGATGATCTTCCCCTGCTTTAAGTGCTCCTCAATTTGAACCTCTGATCTCGTAATGACAGTTGGCAGAAACCTTCTGCATCAAGAAAGATTCACACAGAGAGCAATTTTATGGGAGAAACTGCTCTGAGCTCCAACAAAGATGAACAAAACTTTACAGGTGAAAAGAGTATAAGCTGGGAGTCTAACTGGTGATTTATTATAGCCAAGATTAAAATGATTTGTACTGGAAAAACTGTAATAAAAGAAAACACAGCATAGTGCAGTGTCCCAGGCTGTGGTTGCCTGGAATGAAGATTACTAATACTAATAATCTTTCAGCAGGCTGGAAACTGTCTCTGAGTCTGATGTAATTTGTGTCCTGTTGTATTAATTTTTTTTATTGCATTTGATTGCTTTTTTCAGTTAAGTAAACCATCGAGTATAGGATCTGAACCAATGGTGAAAGAGTCATGATAGAGAACTTTCTGTCCAATTGTGTCTGATGTGCATGAACAATCCTATTGTGATCGGTCAGTGTTTGGATTGTGTGATTTCTCTAGAAACAAATGCTTGCAAACAAACACTTTATTCATAGAAGAATCATTAAAAAGAAAATAAAATAGGATCTGGTTTTTTCCTGTTAAAGTAATTGTGAGTTTTCCCATTGTTTCAGCAGGAGTAAGGTCTGCTTTCTACACCCCCCCCTCCCCAATTATAACAACTTAGTGCGAATTCTAAATGAGTAGCAGCAGCCAAATAAGAAATATTTCTCTTTTTCTTTTCTTCTGCCCCTAAGAAAGGAAGAGAAGATCACTGCTTGAAAATCATAATGTCCTGTAAGATATCTCCCTTTGTATCTTCTCTGATCTTCTGCCTTGCTTTTAAGAGACTAGAAGGAAAAAACAAATAGTCCCTTTAGATCTCTTAGCTTCAAAAGAGTAGTGAAAAGGAATGTACTGGCAGTGAGAATGGTCTGAACAGCAAACCTAAGGGAAGATGGGTGTAATTATTTTTATTATTTTTAAGAGGCAAAGCTATCGGATGTGCTTCATTCACACACAGAAAAGTTCATTTAGCATGAGCCAGGGGAAATACCACTCCTAATACTTATGGAAATCAGGGTCTTTTAGATACCCAGTTTAGAAACTGGGTTTAGTCCTTCTTGGACTGTTAGTCTCTTCTGGGGTATTTGGGTGTCTTCTTTGGTTTTTTTTGTCTTTTTTTTTCTGCTGAAGAGTGGATGCTCTGACATAGGGTTTCCAAAAAACACTTTCCCCCTGGTCGGTTTGAATGTTTGGAAAAAAAGTAGGAAAAACCCATTCTGGGTGGATAATTTATGTATTATGTATATATATATATATATATGTATGGAACTCCCACACATCAGCATGTGACTGCTCTTACTGGGATTCCAATCTGCGTACTTAGTTTTCCCACTGGGTAAATCTCCTGAAAACCCTCAAACATTTCATTTTTCAGAGCTGTGGGAGGGAAATTTTTCACCATCTCTTTCTGCCTCTCTTACCTTTAATCTAAGTACAGTGTCTTTACTGTACTTAGACTGTGCTGACCCTTGAATCTCAAGTCCAGTATCTTTATTTTTCTCTCATGAGGTGCACAATATTGTATGATGGCTGAAAGATACTTAATTTAGATAACATGAATTATTTGAGTATGTGTTTTTATTAGCTTCAGTCAAAGTAATTTCAGTTGCATTATCAGTTTTAGGCTGGAGATGAGTGGCCAGGCTTTAGACCTCAAAGCATATAATATTCTTATCTGTTTTTTATCATAGAAATGTGATAGTTAGAGTGGAAAGTTTTATGCAGGACTGTATATACAAAATCCATTGGTATTTCAGAAAACTTTGAGAGCGGTTTCCATGAGGGGAATGTAGATTAGGATGAGCTGAAAAGCTGTTGAAGGGCCTGTGTACGTCCCAGTAGCTTTAGCTGATGGTCCCTGAGCAAGGGGCCAAGAGCAGTTTGAGTTTTGAATACCAAAATGAGAAGGGCCAGGGCTGGGGAATGGGGAGCTGAGGAGAAAAGGTGGACTCAGGTCTTGAGGGGTTACCTTGGACCATCATATTTTAAATCTAATGTTGGGGCAGCTGTGAATATGTGGGTGTTAGTGCTGTGTTCTGGATTTAGTATCTGTCCTTCACTGCAAAGGAAGTCAGTCAGCTTGCATAATCAGAACAGTAATTTTCCAATTTGAGTTACTAGAAATACTGTAATGTGTTCGTTTTCCATTTTCTCTCTCGTGTTATTTGGCATGTTTGATTCTCTGTGTTTACTGTCATCTCAATGTGTGTATTTATAGCAGGATGGCTTAGTCTTATTTCGAAGTTGTGCAATAAATAATTCATCTTAAATATAACATGATGATAGGCGCTACAACGAAATTGAACTCGAGTAATTTTGGTAATTGTGGGCCACAGAAAGAGGAAAAACATGAACATGTTTTTGTATTTTATGTTCTCTGAAAGGAGCATAATTTCTATCATTAATCATCTAATGCACTTCCATTGATTTTCTTTTTAATAGAAAATGAAAGTAAAAGCAATTCAAAACCTATAATAATGTAAGGGGGAAAAGGGAAAAATCGTGGAAGATTCTGTAGACTGATTGCATAATGTAGAAGCACTCAGATTGCAGTTATTCTCTGGACAAAGTAAATTTGAAACATTAAAAACTCATATTATTTTGCCTTCCTGGCCAGGCAGAGTGTGAACCGCTTAGAATAAGAAAACACTTGTATGAAAATAGTGCTCAACATTAATATATCAATCCTGTGTTCTGCGTTCACTGTGTGGGTGGGAGGAGGAATGGGCTTTGCAGCAGTGTACTTCTCTCCTGCTCCTCCTCAAACAGGGAGCAGTTTTTTCTCACAGATGAGGAAAACTAAAACCTGAAGTCACACGGCTTGGCAAAATTGTCATGTGCAGCTCAGCTCTTACAGCAATTCAGATACTGTGTTCCAAACCAAATAATTAATCACCGCATTCATGATTATTAAAAAAAAAAAAAAAAATTGCACTCTGAGGAGTTATTTTAAATGGAACAGAAGTGAGTCCAGTTGAAGGCATTAAATGGTACCGGAGGTGCCCTCCCACCTTGCTGGCCCTCAGCTGTAGCCTCAGCTCCTTCTGAGGCTTCTGTGCCTACAGTAATCCCACCCACAGCTGACTATGGAAAGGCTGCAGAGAGAAAGCAGCTTAAAGAGCAGCTACAGCATGGACCTTTAGCTTGAGAAGGATGTTCACAGTTTTGCATGCTGTTTTTCCCTCCCTTCTAATTCTATCCCAAACTTCTCCCTTTTCCCATTACAATCTCTTCTCCATGCTAATGCTCTGCACCCAACTTTTCTGCCCATTTCTTCCCTGACCCCTTTTCATGCAAATCATTTCAGTTGCTTTCCTTTATCTTTTCACTTGGTATTTACCATCTTTATTGCATTCCAAGCTCATCTCGGGCTGCCCTTGTTTGTTTATAGAGCCTGTTGGTTGGGATCTGTGTTTATTCAGCACTCTGTTTGCTTGGTGGCATTTGTCAGCCCTTTAGAACTACTGTCAATATCATTAATAATTACAAAATGGGAAACTGGTGACCTCAGAGACCGTTTTCCTGCTGAATATCTCGTTGTCCCAGCCTCTTCCTCAGTTATCTGTATGAGATTTGTGTCTGTGATGTCCTTCCTGGCATCACTTGTTCTTTTTCTGAGACTTACTTTTACTGGTTATCTTCTGGTGTGTTTCTGGAAGTCCAGACTTTGGGGCGCTCTTCGTGGTGGGGAGCGTTGCCAAGGGGGCTGCCACGGGGATAGAGTTAAGTGTATATTTATGCCCTTATAGAATCAAGACTTCAAACTTCAGCCTGAGTTTCAGCAGATCCTTGTTTTATGTCTTCTGTTGTATCTGTTTCTGGTCTGCTATAATTAGGGGTTGCATTGACATACAAATAATAGTGTGAGTGTTCCACCTGGGATTCTGAAGAAACTTTTAAGTATAAAGGAGCATCAATATCGAAAAATAAATGAGGTCATCATGAGTTATGGGACTGTATTTATAGTGAGCAAGTCTAGACCCTTGTTTTATTCTTTAATTTTCTAATTCATTATCCCTGAACTTCTTTTTCACTTACCAGTAGTGCTATGTGTAAGAAATGATGGGCTATCTCACTATGTTGAGGGATACCAAGAAAAATTGTGCAACAGAAATGAGGATTTTTCTGAACAAGAGGGTAAAAAGGTATATTAAAATAATTTATTCTACTTTACATGCTGGCTTTGAATTTTCAAGCATTCTTAGAATTTGAAGACAGAGAAGATTATGACCTTATTTTGCCTACACCTCTTGGCTTTATAGCTCTTGTCTAGCCTCACAGCTCATTCTATTGTTCATTTGATTTGCACTACTGCATAGCTTTAGTTTTAGTGTTTGGCCTGAGTGTATTTTCCTGGAATTATCAATCATTGTTTTCAGATGTTCTAATGACATTTAATTCTAGAGTTTTGAAAACACTAATTTACTTTTCTCAAATTGAAAGTGCCATGGTACAATATAATTTTACTGGTTCATAGTTGATACTCTCAGTCTTTAGCTTTTTACCCTTTGGAATTTGTTGGAATGCATTTTTAAAGGAGAATTGATTGTAACTTTGGTAAATGAATATGATTACAGAGGCCGTCCATAATTGGATTTTTACTGAAGAGGAATTAAATTTATGTTATGTTTCCTTATTGAAGGCAATGCTGTGCCTGTAATATTTAATTCTCGATACAATTCCTTTTGTTAGGATCATCTCCAATGCTCTTAAGTCAGGCGAGAGCACCTGAGTTCCTTTAGTTTGATGCTGACACACTTCTTTGGTGATGATGTAACATCATCCAAGGATGCCTTCAGTGCCTCTGCAGTCTGACAGTGTGCAAACATTTGACTGCACCATCTAAAAGTTTATAGGAGAAGTGTCTGTTATTTACTTTCAATTTAGGAGAAATGTAGTTACAGAGTGTAGCTCCCATATGCTTGTGTGTGCCATATGCTGAGATGCTGGCACACAGACACGCTCCTGTGGGTGGGAATGCAAAGCCAGGAGACAGAGACTGTCACACTGAATATCCCCTTAGCAGCCTTTGCTCAGTCTCCTGGCGGGGCCCTGTAGCAGCAGAAAGGGAAATTTGCTCCCCAAGCTCTACATTTAACACTTGACTTAAGCCTTGAAGCAAAGCAGTTGCATTGCAGCTATTTTTACTGCTCATATTAATCGCTGTGTTGTGTTGGTATCTTCACAGGTGCCTCCGCACAGTCTGCTGAACAATTCCAGCCCTTCCCTGAAAAAAATAAAAAGTTATTTTCTTTCAGCCTCTTAAACCTGGCTACCTTTCAGTTTAATTCATGACGTCATGTTTATCATTACAAGAGAAAATGTTTTAATTTTGTTTTTTTTTCTTTGACAGCAGTTCTTTTTATATCACAAACTGCACTCAAATGTCATCCCATAGTATGGCCCCAAGTGTTTAATTCCAGTTTGGTGGGGTTGACTGCTGGTAATAAAAAAGAATAGCAGGAGTTCAAAAGGAAATCCTGCATTTCCTGTCTTTGTGGGAATCAATATTATAATTTGAAAGCCTTTATCTGCCAGTGTCCTGTTATTAGCTGTTTTATTCATATGTTTGTGTCCATTTTAAATGCTGCAGAGGTGGTAGAAATAACACATTATGCCTAGGAGGGATTTATTACCCTGATTTTTTTTTCTCAGTGCATAGGACTGCAAATGGACTGCATTTGCTCTCTGGGAGTATCCCACTTGAAAAAACAAAAGAGATGTTGACATAACAAAAATAGCTTTGCGGTGTGAGTTTATTTAAAACCATTGTGACAGAACTGAGTATTAAGGGGAAATATTTTTTATGCAGCATAAACCACATATGAACCAAACCAATCAGTAGTTTGAAACCACTGAGGGTAAATAATTTTACTTTCCTGAACGTTCACAGAAAACAAATTTCTCTCATTCTTTTTCCAGAAGTGCCTGTAGATGAAAATATTTTTCTCTTAGAAGTTAAAGCTGAGTAAACTGGGAAGTTCACAGGAGGCAGAAATGAGGGGATTGGTTGCTGATGGAACCACTTGGAGTTGTGTCCATCATCTCTGCTGTTTTCTGCCTGCCCCTTCCCAATTTGTTAAAATGCCCTAAAACTTTGGCTTTATAATTTCATTTTAAGCAAGAGTCACAGGAGATCCTCCTCCTCCCTCCTTTAGGTGTTACGTCTCTTGCCAGAGTACACATTAGATATTCTTTTCAGCCCCTTCTTGTCTCCATGCTTATACGTATCTAATCCGCTATATTATTTGTTATTTTAATGTAGCTTTCCTCTCTCCTGTTTCCATTGTCAGTAACTTCTTTAAGCTCCATGATCTCTATCAAATATTTACCCTGATTTCACGTGCCATTATATATATATCTCCATCTATTTTAGCATCCAGATAGACTCAGGGAACTTGATGAATTATTTGCATGCCAAAATCTGTGTCTGTTTGTGTAGAAGATCGGGCGGCTGGATAATAACTGATGGCACCAGTGGGGTGTCTGCTTTCCCAGCCATCCCTGGGATTTCCATGGCTGGTACTGACACGATTAATAGATGTCAGGGGCGAGCTGTGCTTTTCTGCCAGCCCCCAGTGGACTTTGCAGCCGCGGGTCCGGCTGCGCGGGGCGGGCAGTGGAGGGCGATGCCCTGCATCCCCTCGGCCACACCTCACGCGGGCACAGCTGTGTCCCCAAACCTGGGCTGTCCTTGCTGGAGGCAACGAGGCTACACAGACCTTGAGCACCAGAGTGTGTCACTTGTTTAACCCCCCTGAAGAGGGCAATTACGCCGTGTCCCGCGCAGAGCAGTGACCTCTGTCGCGTAACTGAGGAGGGGAGGGCTCCTCTGACGGCTGGGGCTGGCAGCCAGCAAGGGTCACAGGACTGGAAGTGAAAGGCAAGGATCAGCAATTTAGAGGTGGTTATTAATATGGTGATTTGCTGTCACTTGAGTCTAAAGAGACTTTAAACAATTGCTTGCCTTTTACACGCTCTTCAAAATGCTGATTTTTTTTTCCATAGAATCTAATTACAATTTAATAAGTGTTGTTTCTTTTTTTTTTTAATTTCCAGGTGATTGTCAACCCATTCCTTTCTCCCATACAGTACTGTAGTTAAAACCCAAAAATTCATATGCATTCATTGCAGAGTTATATCCCAGTAAATCCTTTAACTGTAAGAAAAGAGTTCTTTTTACCTTTGTTTTCATGCATTCTTACTCACATTAAATGCTGGCAACAAGGAAAATATATGCAGCCTCAAAAACCTGAATTGTTTAGCAATTGTCATAAAATAATATCACAGGTTGTTAAAGTTAAATAATAAAATCAGGATTAAATATTTTCATCCTTAGTAGCTTTATGATACGATGTGTGGACTTGCTGAGAATCAGGGAGCCCAACATGAACTCTCATGGCCAAATTCAGTTCATTACTCTGTCCCTGAATTTATTATCTTAATCAACTCACGACCTACCTTTGCTTTGTTTAACCTACACTGGAGGATATAAATAGCCTATAGTCTTGGAGGTTTTGTGAGAATTAATTATTATTAATGAAATGAAAGACTCCATGATGTGCAGGCTATTTTTATTTATTATAATTACTTACTATTAATTCACTGAATTTAGCAAGTTTTATTCTGGGCTTCCTGTGACTCAATGCATTAAGTATTTTTGTTCTCTGTCATGGCTATACAGTACCAATATCCACCATGAAAAATTAATTATTGGTTCTAAATAGGATAACAGACAAAGTGGGAGCATATAAGAGGTATCACAATATTTAAGGAGCTCTATGTGGAGGGGCCAGACCTAGTACTTACACCTCGCTGCAAGGAGCATTTAGCTGTAACACCTGCTCCATCATTCCGTCACCTGAAATATGGAAAAAATTATAGTTTTCGAGAAAGAAGCCTTCTTTTATAGCTTTTAGGGGCTTTTTTTACCACTTTAAAGCAGTTTCAATTCCATGAGTGGCAACTGCATCACAGCTTGCAGAATCCTGGCCTCGACCAGATATGTTTTCTGGCACATGGTCACAGTGTTACCTGTTTTTCCTTCTTGGTTGTGCAGTGTATCATTGGTTAAAGTGTCCCCACAACCTTTAAAATGACTGCCTCCTTCAAAATATTGAGTTTATATCATCCTTTAGATAACACACTGGTCAAATAAGAACGTGTCTTTACGGTTTTGTGAGGCTTTGAGCATATCACGGAGTGACACGTGAGCAATGCCCTGAAACCAAATTAGCTTTGTTCTGTTAATCCAGGGGAGTGAATCTCACACAGAACACCAGGAAAGAGTACCCAGAGTGTAATAGAAGGTATACATGTATGAGAAGATAAAGATTTCTGTCCCTTGCTTGCAGCTGTGACATGCCTGTCGGAGCAGGGTGGCTCTGCTGCCGTCGGTGACTGCGTGCGGTGGGCGGGAGCGATGCCAGCCCTCGTCCAGGAGTGCCTCATTCCCTGCAAGGATGACTGCACTTTCACCCCCTGGTCTAAATTCACAGCCTGCTCCTCTGACTGCGGCGCAACCAGGAGCAGGAGGCGGTCGCTCACAGGTAAAATCTTGTACCGTGTTTGTCTGAGTGGCTGTAATGCCTCTGGAGTGTTGGAGGGCTGGGAAAATCCAGACAGAATAGTTACCATCCTGATTGGTTTTGATCTGGCACTGATCATTGCCAGCCTTATACACATTCCAGTACAAGAGCAGTGCAGAAAAACTCGCTGGAGGAAAGGTTTTAGACATAAACCAAATGAAAGAGTGACCAAGCTTTGAGCAAGTTTATCTGATGTATTAATCTGGGAAGCATGCAGCAAATACATATACAAGAGTGCAAATCAGTGTGATTTTCTGTAGGAAGTTTAAAACTGGGAGTTTTGTGCTCAGCAGTGTGCCCCAGTTCAATGGGGTAAATTAATACCATGAATAAAGAAAACCTAGTGGCATTAGAACAGCTTTGTTTGATCTTTTACATGTATTCATTAAACTCACCGGTTTGAACCGTTTGATGGAACAGTCTTCCATACTTGCTGTTGAGGTTTGTTATTATGTTATTTGAATGATGACCAAACTGAAAAGCTTTAAAACTCCTTAATATGAATAGTTTGTTGCTGCATGTTTTGCTGGGAGTGGTCTTCCCCCACATACATAGTTAAATCAAATAAAGATGAATTATACTGTTCTTACATGGTTTACAAGAAATTTGCTGTTATTGTTCTTCTCAACACTCACGTCTTTTCATGTTGCTGTGTTGTGTTTGAGAGCTAATATTTACCTGGCTTGAGTTTGCTCCTTTAATAGAGGTGAAACTTCAAAGATTTTGACTGTGGAATAGAATGCTAAAGTTGCTGTAAGGATATCTGCTGAGGTAAATGCTGGGATCTGAAGGACAACAAGATGTGATGACCACCACTGCTCCTTCCTCCTTGACTCACTTGTCCTTGGCTGCATGGCTGTCTTCTTAATCCATTTGCTACTGCTGGAATGTTCTGTGTGTTTTACTAATAGTTACAGCACACATTTATACTGGTTTCAAGCTGCCATTTGTCAGTGTGGCTCGTTAAAGGACAAAGATTTCTTTTTCACATAAAACCCCAGTATTATACAATGCTCCAGTTTCTGGCAAAGTGCATATTCTAAAATGTTCTCTTTACCAGCACCTATATGTTTAAAGTAGGAGAAATTCTTGATCCCCAGCAAAATAATAGGTGCCTGCTTCTACAAAAAGTATGTTTAAAAATAATGAATTATTACTTACAGGTAGTTTTAAATCTGATTTTTCTTTATGAATGTTGTGCAAGTTACAAAACAGCATAGCCCTACCTATCCCCTTTCTTACTCTGTTCTACATCAGATGGAGATCTGTTCAAGTAAGTGGACCAAAAATGGTTTGTAATGCCCAAATTTTGCTGGTTTTACTCCTCACCTGCTTCCATTTGTGACCAGCCACCACCAGTCTCTCCCCATCCGACCTTGCTGGGCTCCATTTTTCCTGCCAGGATGGATCTCGTGGTCTCAGCCCGTGCCCAGTGCAGCTGTCCTGAAAAGCAAGTGGTGTGAACATGCAGTGAGTGTCCCTGGTGGGGATGTGACAACGTCCAGAGAGCAGCAAGGAACAACCAAATCAGACCCTGGGTTTGGTTTGGCCCCCCCTCAAAAGGGGAAGGCAGCGAGATAGGTGCCAACTTGTATTGGCATAAATACTTCTTAAAACATAGAGGTAGCCAAAAGTCTCGAGAAAAATCTCATCCGCAGGAACTCAGTCCAAAGATTTCAGGAAAATGCTGTTTTCAAAAGTATTTTGTGATGTTAAGAGTCCTTTATCCATTTTCATTTTGACTTTCTGTGAGTGTGCCTGAATTGTACCTCTTGTTCATCAACTGCGTGTGTCTGTGCTCAAGTGAATGCTTTGGCTTAATTAAAAGAGTTAATTAATAATGTCATTTAGTGGCAAATCTTCTAATTGTTTGCTAAGTATTTGCTTGCCCTGCACTCAATTTTTAATAATATAATTCATTTTACTTTGTAATTCATCATTGACTCTACATATAAAATTACTCATTACTTAAGTGAAAGACTTATTACCGAACACATCAAAATTCAAAGTCATTAGAATGAAAACACAGTTTTTAGGTGAGTCTTCAGTTAATTTATACAGTCAGTTAATTCACCATTTAAAAGCCCTTTCTGTATTTTTAATGTTTTCTATAATTTTATGTATAGTGTGTATTACGTGATAATATTTAATATATATAATGTTAGTATTCAGAAATGTAATTTTTAAAGAAAATGCTATAAATTGATAGGTTTATGTCATCAAAAATTTTGGAGATTTTTTTTTTTAGCAGCGATTTTTAAAGCAGTCTGTGAAGATGATAAAAATATCACTACCACTAATTCTAAAAATACTTCTTTGTGAAGATCAATGTCACTTTTCCCCTTAAAATAGGGCTTTCATAGCAACTTCGTTTAGGGGGAAGATTCCAACAAAACAGATGGCAGGGCAAGTTGGAATAAAACCCAATCACATAAGTGTGAGATTATTAGCATCCTTCCCTCAGTCTGTTGTGCTTCGTGTCATGATGGCAAAACAAGGGCAAATCCCGAATTCCCGTGTTTACTAATGCAGTGCAGAATACACAACTGAACTTACAGAGTTTGTGGCTCCTCATGGCTTCTCAAACAGAAAAGGCTGGAAGTGTCATTAGAGAGCTCCCAAGTTTTTTAAAAGACTTTCCTTGAAGTATGGAAAGTTGTACCTGCATTTCCTCATAAATATATTACGTAAACATAGATTTATCCTCCAAACTATAAAGATTCTGGCACTAATGGATTGGTATGTTTTTGGGGGTTTTTTTGGCATCCCTTTTGTGCTAGAAATTCTGCATTCCCCAGAACTCTGGCAATACAATTTTGAAAGAGCTGGGGCTTGAAGGATGGTGATATTAAGGGTCTACAGTCAGGGGCCTTTCCTTTGGAGGTACATATTTGTATGGAAATAGGCATCGATGAGACCCAGCTTGGTAAAAGTGGCTCTTGGTTCCAGATTAGAAAGGGGGTTGTTGAGTTATATAATTTATCTTTTGGTTTTAGTATCTTATTTGTGTGCAAGGAAAAGAAAACATTTCTTTTGGGATCAAGGCTTTAAAAATATTCTGCAGAAATGTTTTTAGTGCATCCAAGATCCCCAAGGAATCTTTTGAGGATGGGAGACAAATGCAGCTTTCTGCTGAAGATGAATTCTCCCTTCTGTGCAGACGCCAAATGCAAAGATATTCCTGAGCTCAGCCAGCATCAAGATTGCTCCATGGCGTGCTGGCTGACCTGTGCCAAGAACAGCATTGATTTTTATCTGTAGAGGCTGTGTACAGACATTTGTTCCCTTGAGCAGTTGTAGGGATGCAGGGAGCTTGAACTCTCTTTCTTGTATTGTTTCTTATTATACTGGGGACCCCTTCTCATGCCTTGAAGTCCTGCAGGAGGAGGGCATGGAGAGTGCAGTTGCAGAGAGCTGTACTAGGGGTTTATTTGCTTCCTAAAACTACTGAAAGAACCTTCTTTTAAAACCTGTTGAAGGAACAAAGCAAAGGAAAACATGAAAGCAAACACAAGCATTGAAATGCTTTCCAGCCCTAATAATTTACTGAGGATTATCTTTTTCTGTTTTCTTCAAAGCACGGTTTGTGTGTGCAGCTCATCTTTAACTAATTTGTAAAGAAATCTCAAAGAAGTTGCAGCTAATGTAGGGTCCTCCGAAAGTTGTCCTGGCAACCACTGACTGTGAACAAATACAGACAAAGCAATTAATTTATTTCCATCAGATGATTAGAGGAAAAAATATTATATGAAATTATGGAGTGGTTTCTGGGCAGACCATTCCTAGAGTAAGACCTTTTTACTTTATTCCTGGATCTACCCATCAGAATGGCATTTCCAAGTTCTCTGGTTGCCCCTGGAGATAAGTACATTGTCCTTGCACACCAGAGCACTGGCAGCAGCTAACAGACGCTTCAGAAACACCCCTGAACATTAACATTCAGATTGTCTTGGTTCTAACGCGTTGAATTCATGCAAGTATAAATAACATGACGTGCCGTTATCGAGAGCAGCAGCCGCCGAGCTAACGTGCGGATTTCTGCGGTTGGAACAGGGCGAAGCAGAAAGCGCGACAAATGCCACAACGCTGACGTTTACCCTCAAGTGGAAACGGAGCCGTGCCCCTGCGAGGCGTTCACCGCGCAGCCCCACGGAAACTGGTCGGAGTGCATCATCCTCACCACCATCAGCGGCGGGGGCCCATCCCAGCCCCAGCTGGCCGTGCCCTCGCGGGCGGTGGCCGCCGAGTGCGGCCGGGGCGTGCGGCTGCGAGCCATCGCCTGCTACGACGGGGCCGGCACGCTGGTGGAGCCATCTCGCTGTAGCAGCTCGGGTAAGGAGGCGTCAAAGAGCCCCCAGCGCACGGGTGAGGAGCGCTGTGTGGCTCCTTGGGGAGCTCAGCCGAGGTGTGTGCTCGCTGGAATGGCTCTCGCAGGTTTGCCGTGGGTGTTGAGCGCAGTTCTTCGAGTGGCTTCTCGTTGCTGTTAAGTGCTGAGGTTTTTCCTCAGTGTTGTGGGGGTCTGCTGGTATTTCTGCAGTGGAAATGAAGCACGGGAAGGCCAAAGTTGGCTACACTGCTGGGGTACCAGAGGGATTTCTTTTATTTCTCTTAAAATCCCATAGAAGTATAAGCTTTGGAGGTGGTATGTTTATTTCAATTGGCATTTTGTTTGGAGATACCTCCTACTTCAACTTTTACTTGTTTAGAAGTTTTTATTCCCTTTCACTAAGTTTGCATGGTTGTTTTCAGTGAAGGAATCTGCAATTCTCTGGAGATAATTATATTTAATTACAAAATGCCTTTGATGTCACCTGCTGTCCCTCATGCCATGCACACATGGCTTCAGCAGCCAGCGGTCTCCTCCTTTGGAATTATGTGCCAATGTTAAGCTCAGATTCAGAGTATATTTTTATGTCACTGCTTGCTGGTGTGCTGTCCATCTATATTTCCTGTATAAGTCTATATCAGAAAGAGGACAGAATTAAAATTAGAGCAGGATGTGTTTGGATGTTTTCTCCCAATTTTTGTGATATGCAGTTCATTGCAGTCATAGAATTGTTTTAGTTAGAAGTGACCTTAAATTAAATCTCATTTCAGCCCCTTTCCACTATCCCAGGCTGTTCCAAGCCCCACCCAACCTGGCCTTGATCAATTCCAGGGATGAGTCAGTTCATCTGGGAAACCTGATAAGTGCTAGAGCTTCACTACTGTCACAGTCAAGAATTTCTTCCTGGTATTGAATCTAACCCTGCCCTCTGTGTGTTTGAAGCCTTTCCCCCTTGCCCTTCCACTTACCACAGACAAAAGTCTTTATTTTAGGAGCAAATTCTTTACCTGGGCTGGGGGCAAACCACTGCTGCTCTCTGACTTGCAGCCAAAAGGCTTGGGACACCATAAAGCAGGATGTAGTAGTTTGGAAGATTGCTGATGAGCTGTGTGATGGGAGGGGGAGAAATGATGTCTCAGGAGGAGATTAAGTCATGCAGGGGGCTTCAGGAATGCTCCTGAGGGTATAAGGGAGCAGAGAAATCACCTCTCTGGAGGGTCTTCATGATGGGGATGAGTAGCCTGAGCCACGTGTAATAAAAGGAAAAAACCTCCACCTTAATGAAGCGATTCAGTCCTGGAGTGAATTCCTCTTGCAGCTGTTGATGGCTGTTCCAGCTGGCTGCACGGGTTCATAAACCAGCTTTCCATGGTTTGTGTTTCAACAATGTGCTTTTGTACCAATTGATTATGCCTCTGTGGCCCATGAAGGAGGAGTAGTATACCTTTCCCCCACATTACCTTTTCTTCTGCAGAAAGGGAGCTGCTGGGTTTTGGAAGGTGGGTTTGCCTGTGGCGTGACTTGTTCTTTTGAGAAACTCAGGGGTTTTATCACTATTAAAAAGGGGAAGGTTGTCTATGCGTGGGACTTTTCTAAATAACCTTGAAGCCTGTTTTCTGTCAGTGATATTTATGTGGTATTTTTAATGCTCTGGCTTCTCTTAGGCAGGGAGTAGGGAGTGGTAGCTCCAGGGAAATATTGTTCACTTTCTTGTCTTCAGCTTTTTATGTGAGCCAAAATGATTGTGGCACTGCTCTGGCACGGCGCCCACATCAGAAGCAGAGGGGTGGTCAGTGACTTTGGGCACAGAGTGACTAAAAATGGGCAGAAGCTCCATAGGCTCCACTTCCATCACCTGGGACTTGCCTTTCAAAGTTACATGGAGACAAGTCTGATATTTATGGTCTCTAGAGCTGGGAACTTTAAAAATGCACTTCTGAACACCTTACTGAATTAGTGATAGAAACAAATCATTATCCAATTAATAATTAGCAGAATGCTTTTCAACCATAATGGAGAAGAGCAATTTACAGAAGCATGTGGAATTGTTAAGCCCTGAGAAATTATTGGTCACAGCGGTTTTATTAAGCAGCTCAGTTTGTCTTGCTCACTGTTAGTATCAGGTGACCTTTTAACATTTGCTGTCTGGCCACGATTGTGACTAATTAATCCATTGTCTTATATATTGAATGCCAGTCACTGTGATATCTGGGCATTGTTCTTGCTTTATAGGTGAGGATAAGCAGGTTCCTCTTTTACTCCTTTCAGGTCTTCTGACTTGTCTTTGTTTCTTGCTCTTTTCCTTCTGCAGGACAGTGCTTTTCCTTCCTTTCCCTTGAACCAGAACAGAACTGAGAAGTTTTAAGACTTAGATCTCACTTCTTTGATGGGTCCTTTTGAAGAACTGCAAAATGTAGAAAGAGAGATGTAGGGATGTAAACTGTGCCTCAAGAGTAGGAGTAAATTTGTCCCTGATTTGATAATGTCCTGAGTACATGGTGTAGGACAATAAAAATGGTGTAGAACAGAATAGGTCAGTTTTTATCTTTTCTGGAAAGCAAATTCTGGGCTTTCGCCTTGTTGCTGCACTGCTTGTTTTTCATTTTTCTTGACTGAAACCTTGTGAACTTCGACTTGAGTAGGGTTTATTTCACTTGGTCAGTGTGACCTATTATGTGAGTGTATCAAAGTTGTCAATTGCACGTACAGTTCACCTGAGTCTGGTGTAGAAATAAGCTGCTCAGAAGGGTTCTGGTTCTGAAGCCCTGCTCTTAAGCTGACTTTTCAGAGTGATTTTGCATTTGCAGCTTGGAGGGTGAGGGGGGGGGAACCTAACCAAAAACCCCCTTCAAAATCCCTGGTCTGTTTCCCAGAAGTTTAGACTCTGACTGTCCTCAGCCTGCAAACATATTAACCCCTTAAGCATACCTTCCCAACTGGAAATGGACATTTTCTCCTCATTGGTGTAGTTGCTGCAAGCAGAGCATCCCAAGCTCCAGAAAAGTCAAGACAGAAGCATTCCAGCTGATCCTTTTTGGAAATACTCTAGCTGCCTGCCTGGCATTTTTCTGTCAGGACCTAAAGCCTGGACTGGAGGGAGACACTTCTGCCCTATACCAATTTTTTTCTCCAGGAAAAAAGTACACTTTTCTTTTTTTTTTTTTTTTTTTTTTTTTTTTTTTTTTTTTTT
>VWZN01013116.1:803105-909391 GCA_013396955.1 Regulus satrapa | reverse complement strand
ATGCACCTGTGAAATCATGGATAGAGGTAACTACCTCTAACTACATTACAAAAATTGTAGTAGTTTGCCTCAATTTTCCTTCCCATCAGAAGAATGCTTATATTGTGTCGAGCTCACTGCTGGTCCAGAGGGTCTCCATTTTCTAACCTGTGTCTGGAGCATCCTCTTTGGCCATGAAATTGTCCTTTTAATTGCAGTTCATCCGCTTCTCAACCTGTCATCTGAGCTGCTCATACTATTTTTGAATTTCCGTCTCCTTTGTTTTGAATGGTTTCCCGTCGTCCCTTTGCTTCCCTTTCTTGTATGCGATGCCAACAGGGTTTTTTTTAATCTTAGAGGAACATAGGGTGCCTCGTCTGTTCCAAATCAAAGGCTGGAGATTTCTGTGCTCTTGCATGGAGGTTCTGCTTTTGATCCGACGGGCAATTTATGGAAAGCAGGAATTTATGAAGAGTGCTTATCCTATTCAAATTCTGCTGTGCTCGCAACAACAGGAACCTGGAAGAAAAAGACACGACAGATAAATAGATCCTGGTTTTAAATCACACAGTGCTTAGCTGCAACCTGCACTCACCTTAAAAAGCTTTAATTATCTCTGAATTTATGAAGGGCACAGCAGGGATGCTCCAACACCTTCTTACTCTCAACAGTGCAATGTCTCCTATGAACTCCAGTTGCTAGTGGACAAACCATCCTAAAATGTAAATGCTGGGATCGACTCCCCCCATTTTAGGAGAAAATGAGCTGTTTTCAGGTAGTTTTAAATGATTTTAATAAGCATGCTGCCCATTTTGATTTGTGTGGCTCAAAAAGCCATAAGCAGAGCCTAATAGGTTGAAGGAATATGAATCAGGTCTGACCTGCTCTGGAAGCAAACTTGCTGCTCCTGCAAGGTAGCAGTTTTGGGGGAATTTTTTTTAAAAAGGTTGAAAATGCAGCATTGAATAGATGCTAGTTTTTTTGTTTTTATTGTATCAATTTTCGTAATTACTGTGGTATACGTTTTTGCACATCTAATAAATTTTATTTTGAAGAGGGAAGGTGTAGAAATCCCTGATTTTGAAAACCTTAGGATATAGAAACTTTTCTGAACAGACATTTCCCTGTATTTTTGAAAATATTCCAAAGTTTAATTTAATTCTTAGTCTGAGTGCTGTTTTATATTGAAATTTCAGTTTTTAGTGCAACCTGTTGGTTTCAGAACCCAGCTAGGCTCTCTGTAATTACTTCCCAGAGATAACAAAGACATCCCTGTTTTATCAACACTGCAGCACAAATCCAAAACACAGCCCCATACCAGAAGCTGTGAAGAAAATTAACTCTACCCCAGCCAAAACCAGCACAGTTTCTCTGTGGTCTTTTTATTACATGGCTGGATTTTATTAATGGCTGTATTGCTACTAGAAAGCTTTTCAAAGACTCCTCCAAAAAGAAGTTTCAGCTAAAAAAGTCACCTTATTTGCTGTCAATCCCATCCCCTGGCATGGGAATTAAGGCTGGATCACAGGACTGTCCTGCCCTCGAGTCCCCACTTCGGGACTCTTTGAAGCCACTGCCACCTTTGACTGTTTTATGCTCTCTCACAGCTAAATGGCTTCTAAATTTAGCTCTGAAATCCTGGCTGGGTTCTGCTCTGGACTCTCTCTGACATTCCTACGTGTCTCCTTGGGTGTGTGGTGACACTTTTAATTACAGCTGTGTCTGCCAGGGGAGCTGTAACACAGACACAGTGCCTGGGAAGGACCTGGCCTGCATTTCTTGTTTGACTACAGGATTTTTACATATTGCCCCTATAACAGTGCTCAAAGAATGTTGATTTATTCGTTATCTTTTTCTTTGTTGGTTTGTTTTTTTTTTTTTCCTTCCCAAATCTGTTCACCATAAGAGAATTTGGCCACAGTTCTCCCTTTATGGATGTTAAAAGACTTATCAAATGAAATTGGATCACAGGACAACTGTTCAGACATTGAGTTCTCTGTGTTTTCCTGGCAACAGAATCAAAGATAAACAGCCATCAAAAAAGTTATTTCTGAATGGGTCAAACTGGCTATCAAAGAAGCTTATTTAAAGTGAGGTAAGACTTCCCCTGAGGCGTTAGTACACAGAAATGCACATTCTTCTAGGTCTTTATCTTCTTACAGAAAGGAAGCATGCATCTTAAGAAAAAGTATTTAGAGACTTGGCTTTTGGAGCAGCATCCCCTCTAAGTGCTGCATTTAGTCAGAGCGATGTCTGTTGTTACTTCTTGGCTCTAAATACACATCTTTATTGCTTCTCTTCTTGCTCAAGTTTCTTTTATGCTTTTTGCTGCATTCCATAAAATGACCCCTTTGAAGAGGTGGCAGTGCCAGACTTTATGAAGGAATATAGCTTTTTACTGACCTCAAACAGACTTTCTCATGTTTGACATTCACCATCAGCTGCCTCTTGCTGGACACTTCTGCCCACCCTTGTTCATGTCCATCCCTTTTAATTCTATTATTAGGGTCAGTTAGAGGTTTGTCTTTTTGGGTTTTTTTTGGAGATTGATTAAAGCTCTTCCATGAGACTTAGGGATGGTTTTAGTGTAGGAATTGTAACTCAGTGTAGAAGTAGTCTTTGGGAGCTTTAGGACAGCTGTGATAGCAGGTTAATGCACTGGGTGATCTCCTGCTCTGATTTCTGCAGCAGGCTGTGGAAGGAGAATTTCCTTGAAATGTAGCCCATCTCTTTGGCCTTAATAACACATTTATCACAAATACAACCTGTTATGAGGGAAGGCTCTAATACAACGCTGCAATACAAAGATAGAATTAACATTTTTCTCTCCCTACCTGTCATTCCACTTAATATGCTGTATAAGATAGAAATACCCTTTTAGCCTGATCCTGTTCATGAATTGCATGTTCTAGTCCTAAGACCTCTGTACTTCTAGTGCTCATGGAGAGCTTCATGATCCCTCTGGGATGTGTGGCTGCACTGGGAAGTGACATGGTGGTAGTTCATAGGATCCCTCTCATGTCTTACATGGGGTTTTTTGCAGAGTTTTTAACCTGTTTGCCTTTTATGCAGCTCTGATGAGCAGGACTTTTGAGACAGATAAATGGATGACAAATAATTTTTGAGTGGGGAATGCTGATTCCATATCTTTACCACTGTTGGGAAGCCCTGTGGCAGCTGGACATAGTAGGTGCTGTAGTGGAGTTCAGTAGGCATTAAAGGGCTTTATGTCTGACACATTGTGAAGGTTTTCAGAAGCAACTTAATTAAAATTAAACTTCAGCTTGGTCTGTTCTAAGGATTATCCCTGTGATACTGATGAGTAGTAGAGAATTTATCCTACCTTAGTCTGTTCCTGGGCCTGAAATACACTTTAATAGCTCTCTGTCCTCCAAGGTTTGCAAATGAGGATGATGTAAATTAAATTACTGAAAGCCTGGTTTGCAAATCTTCAAATATCCCTCACTGCAGACAGAGATTCCTACTGTGAAGTCTTGGCTCTCATTTTTATTTGGTAACACGGGGGAGTGACCACTAAAAATAGTGTTATTTAACAGGATTGCATTGCCTTCTGCTTCTGAATTCACCGAAGTCCTCCAGCACGGGAGATTGAACTACACAACCAGAGAGCTCAAAGTCACACTGCAAAATTGAAACAAAAGTCTATCAGAAATTCAGTACATCAGTGCTCTATGCTGGGGCCTGCTAGTGTCACAAAAAAGTCCTGTTTCCCTCTCAAGGTTTTCCATCACATAAATGAGTTGCTGCTCTCCCCACACCAGAGCTGTGGAAAACCAGGACTGTTCCCTTTCTTAAAATTGTATTTTCGTCAGATGCTTTTTATAGTACAGCTTTATTCAAGAAGGTCAGATGCTTCTGCAGCAAGGTGACCTCTGATAGGTGAAGTGAAACTCCTTGTGCAAGCAGATGGGACCTGGCAGCAGCTACCTGGATTTTGGGGAAGCACTCATGGATCTTCCTGGTGCTGGTAATGGTTAGTGGCATCCTTAAAACAGCACCTGTATAATTAAAGCATGCAGTTGGGCTTCTCATTTACTGTTGATGGGAGAAGGAATCGAGGCAGAGTATTGATTTAAATTTATTGATTCAGGGGTCACTGTGTCACTTGCCTCCCATGACACTGGGGAGAGGCTGTGAAGGTCACAACTGACTCACACCCTTCCCCTGCCTGTGTCACCTGCTCATAAACAGAGGCCCTTACACTGGGAAAAACCCCTTGAGTTTGTAAAATATAGAACTAGAAATGTACATTTAAATAATTTTTTAAAAAATCGTGCTGCTGTGTGCCCTCTTGTTAATATTAACTGCACACTGATCTAATTAGTGTTCTTGTCTTCTGCAGAGTCATCTGCTGGTTTATTTTGTCTGAAATAAAAGCGATGTTGTAATGCAGAATACATGCTAATTATCAGGGTGCAGGGAGGTGCATCAGCGTGCCCCATTCTGTCCAATGAAAGCCAACGTTATCGTCCAAGGCAAGTTGTCTAAATGAGGCTTGTCTGTGTCTTGGGGTCACAGCTTGGCAGCAGAAATGAGGTGGCATATTGTTTTGAACAGTGCCCAATGTCATGGCTTCAGAAACTGGCAGAAAGATGCTCTCCACAGAGAGCCCCAAAGTCTGAAATTGAGTTACTTGGTGTGCTCCAGCAGAGCCCGAAGCCACTGACCTTCAGGACATGTATGATTTACTGAGGGGGGTGGATACCTTCAGTGACATTTGGTGGCAGCTTTCTCCCAGTGATGGACTCTTGGCTCTGGCAGACGCTTTCTGCCCAGTCCAAATTGCCCAGGTCTATTGATCTTCAGAGCACCCTGCAGTGCACGTCTATTTTCAGGGAGCTTCTGTGCCATCAGGCCTCTGAGGGAAGTCAGGTGTAGGGGAAAAGAGAATTTGATGGCCTTTGGACAGTGTAATTGTGTTCAGGCTTTAAAAAAAGTCTTGTTTTCTTGTAGAAATATCGTAATAGTAATCAAAAATAAATATGGTCTCGGATTTGTTTAAAAACAGTGCTCATACTATGAATTGAATAGCCTGAAAAACATATATGGTAAACAATCTGTAATAAAGTACAGTGGGCTGAGGTTTTTTCCTGATACATAGAGGATTCCAACACTGCTAAGAAAACAAAAAAAAAGCTACTCTGTTTTATTTGAAGAAAACAGATGATTTTCCCAGTGGCAGAGTGATGAGCAAAGTGTACAGAAAAACACAGCTGAGCTACTCCCCTAACTGCTATTGATCCCAGTGGATGGTTTTTTATTTGAGTAAGGACTTTGTTAAGATGTCAGGGCTTCCAAGCAGCCAGGCCAGTGCTTCACCATGGGAGAGCAGCCCTGGGAAAAGGGAGCATCGTTCCCACAGTTGGTTTTGGAGTCTGGACAGATTTGGGCAGTGGATTTCTGCCCTCCCACGTCCCGTGTTCCCTGTGAGGTGAATGCACGCTGTGAAGTCCTGTTTATTTGCTCTATTTATTTGCACTCAGAAGGCAGCAGACGAGACTCCTTCTCCAAAGAGTTCTCAGCTTGTTCTGCAATCTGTTACAAAGAAAGTGCTAATTAATGGAGATTTCCTTATTGAGTTAAAAGATTAAATATATCAACTACCAGGGCTTGTATCTAATGCCAAGCATATGCTTGCAAGTTCTTTAAGGAAGGAAACTGTAATGCAGAATCAAAAGAAATCAGAAATCATAATGCAAAGTCAGCATCAGCCCAACTGCCTCCTTGGGATTTATAGAGACTGTGAAATTGAGCAATAAAACCAACCTTTGGATGAATTTCAATAACAATAATGTTGAGTTAAACTTACCAGCCTTTTTTACAAGTCCTCTCTGGTCTATTTAGAATCTCTAATCAGTCTGCTACGAGATAACGTGAGCATGTGCGTCTTTTGTTGAGCAAGTGGGAATAAATTAGCTAAGGGTCCATTATTTGAGCCTTGCAAAATATTTGATGTGGAAGTTATTTTTGCTGGGTTTTTTGGCTCTGCATTTACTGAATGTAAATTAGATTATCTCCTAAATTTCTCAGCAAACTAATAATGCGTAAAATCTCTCAAATCCTTGTGTACTATAAAAAAAGAAGATTAAACATTTGTTCTGTGGCAAGATTAAATCCTTCTCGGCTGCAACTCAAGTTTTCAGCAACTTAAGTCTCCCAGACTTACTATGCTTAGTTCCCTTCAGTTAATAATTTTCTCCCTTGAAGCAGGATTTGGATTTTGAACGGGGATTATTTGGCACGAGGTGCTCCTCTTGTAGCTCACAAGCCTCTGGAGCCATGGTTTTGCAGTGTGGCCCATGGCCAGCTCCTGCACACTGGGAAAGCCTTAGCCATAGGACTCGGATCAGCTGGTGGAGTTTTCTGAGCTGCAGTCTGTACCTCATACTGAGTTTTAACCAGAGGTGAAGCAAGAGGTTTGCCTTACAGGAGATCTCAGAGCCTCAGCTGGGCAGAATCTGACCCACCAAATGCTGTGGTCCACCAGGTCTCCATTATAAAGTCTTTAGCTATTAGATTTTTAGCGCTGCTTGGATTTACTGGTGTTATTTTGTGATATTTCACAGTCAGTAACCAAGTGAATGTAAATATTAATTGCAAAATGAATCAATTTTTTTTCTCTCCTCCACCTTTGGTCTGTGTAATTAGAAACATTTCTCCTGTGTCGCTGTCTACTCTGCTGCTCTCTAGTTTGCTAAAGGGTGATCTCTCCTGTCCCACAGACTCCTAGGGAAATTAGCAGTGTTATTACCAGTGGCAGCTGTGGTGATGCACAGAATTGTCCCTCTCACAGTAATGACCTTGAGTTTTATGAAGCACCTCAAGGTTTACTAACAAGGGTAGAACTGCTAGAAGTTTGTTAATTGAAACCATGAAATATGTTAGAGAGGATACAAATGAGTTTAAGGCCAATTCAATTAGAGGTGCATCTGTTTCCAAAGCTGCTGGAGAAATGTTTATTTTCCCATCACTTTTAAGCCAGCCTCTTGGAATGCTGCTGGCACTGTTGTTTAACGCTGTGTGCAGACCTTGCACCCACAGCATATTTATCTTCTGGAAGTGCAGCAGTCAGGTGGAAGCATCCCTGATGTTTGCTTGTAAACCCCCTGATGTCCTGCTTCTCCCAGCACAACCCTTTATGGTGTCACTGATACCCCCAGCCCATCACCCAGCTGCCTCTCCTTGCCTTGGCTCTTCTGGGTGGTGCAGCAAAAATGGGACAATAATCGTTTTTTGCACTGTGTATTTGTGCCTCTCTGACCTTGGCACAGGGTGCCCAGAGCAGCTGTGGCTGTCCCTGGATCCCTGGCAGTGCCCAAGGCCAGGCTGGAGGAGGCTTGGAGCAGCCTGGGACAGTGGGACATGTCCCTGCCCATGGCAGGGGGTGGAACAGGATGAGCCTTGAGGTAGGGACCCAACCTAAACCCAACCCAAACGTTCTGATACCATGACAGCCACCAGACCATGGTCCCCACTTTATGCACCTGCTGTTGCTTTGTCTCTGGGACAATTGAGGTAAGTCAGGGCTGCTACTTCGTGTGTCTGGGCCTTCCCAGGACATCCTGTGTGATCTGTGGGTGCTTTGTTTGTTAGAGACACTTCAGAGACTCCATTTGTGGCTTGTTGAGCAACAAGCACGCTGTTCTTAATGCATAAATCATAGTAAAATGAGCTGTGCAGCCTAGGTAAATGCATTTGCTCATCCCATTACGTTGACAGTGTCTCGGTAGAAAAACAATAGTACTTAAGTGTAGAAAAGGCTTATTTGGTCATCCAGATCAATTTTTCCTGCCAATTCCCCGTAGCATGTTTCAAAATGCCCACTTAAATGACCTGGTGTTCTTGTCACTGCCTCCTGTGACATCTGTGTGTGCAGCTCCAGCTCTGTGGTGTTTAGGAGCCTGCTCTTGGCCCGAGTAGGACAGAGGCTCCCATCTGCTCTGTCTGAATTAAATAAACTTTATTTCAACGGTGTTTGAGACTTTGAGGAATGGTAATAGTAATAATAATTTTTAAAAGGAGGTTAAAGGAAGCTTCAAGAAATAATCTAAGAACATATGGAAAACAGGCTGAATATGGCTGGGGAGAAGAGAGCAGCTTTTTCTGTGAAAGGTTTTGGAAACATAGAAATTGTTTGGTACCAGGTTTTGCAGAGGGGAGAAAAATGGTGAATGTGATGGATGAGTGAGAAATTTAAGGATGACACTGACAAAACCAGCTCTGTAAACTCAGCCTTGAGTCTCCCAAACTGAGCAACAGTAGCTCAGCAATGTTATTTACTTTATTCATATTCTCTTATGGTAAGAATATTTCTCTGGATAGAAGCTTGAATGTAGAATTCTTTATTAATGGATTGTTTTAATAGCGTATTGCCCTTGGGGTTTTTTGTCTGTTTAGTATTGTGCATCATGCCAAAGCTACATGTTTTCTAGGCATGCCAAAACTAGGATTACTGTGGGTCTTTTTAGTCCCCTGACAACAGCAAGTTATTGCTTGGCTCCTACAGGAAAAAACCCTCCTGGTCTCACAGGCACTGGATGAGCTGAGTACAATGTTATTTACTGCTCATCATAAAAAGATAGCCATAAAGGCATTCTCTGTCTGAGCAGAGAGGGTACACCACAGGAACATTTTTGAGGAGAATTTTGGTTGAATGAAGTCTTTGCTCGATGAATAAATACCTTAGTGTAGGATTAATCCTAAGTGGTTGATAGAAGAGTAATGACAGCCTGTGAGGGGAACTTGAAGGAAAGTTATGTTCCCGTCTTGATTTTGTAGCATTGTTCAGTATGGAGAATCATCTTCCTCTGGACAATATGGAAGTGTAGTGCTCTGTAGCTGCCAGTATTTGATTATATTTAATGTAATTCAAAAATACGGGTGAGGAAACTCAGAAAGGAAAGGAGCAGCCTCTTAGCAATGGGATATCTTTGGAAATTCTGTGGTTCACGCTGGGATAACTCACAGCCCTTCTTGGGGAGGGAATACAATAGGTTCTTCAGTCTTCACAGAAGTGTTTGTGTTGGAAGGGCCCTTTTGAAGGTCATCATGTGAACCCCATGAGCTAGACCAGGTTGCTCCAAGCCCCATCCAACCTGGCCTTGAACACTTCCAGGGATGGGGCATCCACAGCTTCTCTGGGCAACCTGTGCCAGTTTTCTGCCACGTTCATTGTGAAATCTTCTTTCTGGTATATAAGAAAGATTGTTTATTATAGCTTTTCCTTCATCTTCCTTATTTTTTTGGTAGTCCATTTCTTTTTTTATCTTACATTTCTTTTTATTACAGACATAGATCTTGAGCTGCTTAAAGACTTAGCCTATTTTGCCTTCTCTGATAAGTTGATAACCCCTCTGACTAATCCTCCTTTGAAACAAGGCACTTTCTTTGTTTCTGTTGAGAGTTAATTACCCGGGCTGTCACACAGCCCAAGGAAAGATGATATTTCATACGATGGTGGAACAGAACTCTTTGGAGAACTGCCTAAGAAATGCTTCTCATAAATCTATCATGAGAAAATTTCTTTTACTTATCATAATGTATTATGAATTGCTTTGAGTGGCAACCTAAGCAGATGGAAGAGAATATCAGTGAGATATTTGGGAATTTTATTTGGGGGAAAAAGTGAGTCTGCTTTAGAAATATTTGTATTTGTGTGTGCATGGGTGTCATCTCGCTGAGGTGAGCGTACAAAACATACAAAGTTGAAATATCTCAAATGTTCCAATATCTCTGCAATGGATCCAGTCAGAAATAATTAAGATCCCGAATTCCAGTGGCCTTGGAGCTGCAAATGAAGAGGCACCACAACAGACAGAGATCAGAGGCAGCAAAGGCAACCAGAGCAGGCTGTATGGGCGCAGGTCTGCAGCGCTGGGAAAGTGTTACAGCGTGAGTTACATGGGGAAATGATTGCAGCTGTCAGGCTGCAGGGTGGGCACCATAAAGAAACAGGGAACAGCACCATCACAGGGAATCAGGAGAGGAGAAATAGAGCGGCACTGAGCTGAACGAGCTGGTGCTACTGCCGTTTTTTAAGGCACTGTTTACAAAAGCAACATCAGTATTTCTTGTACATCTAGAAGGAAGATATTTTCCAGTGGATGGATGCCTAAATAAGCCTGAAAACCTTTCTTGATACTGACTTCAGTGTGCAGGGCAGGGGGGAGGCAGCAAATTGCTGCTGTGTGTTGATGCCCAGGCTGTAACACTCTTCTGTTGGAGTTCTGTTGTTTGGAGTGAGCAGCAGGTTTGGGCATGGTTCAGCCAGTAAATCCAGCTCTGAACCAGAACAATCTCTGTGCCTCAGCCGTGGTGTTTCATGGTTGTCTGGGGCTGTTGTCTGGGGGTTTTGGACAGCAGCTGCTTCTGCCTTGAGTTTTGTTGTTTGGGTGTTTTTTCCCTCCATGCTGCAGTGACTGTCACCTGGGTAGACAGGGGAAGCCCTTCCCAAAAGTGTCACCAAATGGGTTAATTTGGTATTCTGTAGGTGATGAATCAAGAGGGATTGTTGGCTTGATGAAAACCAAACAGAAATAAAGGGCATTAAAATGAGAAACATCAGAACAGTGGTAGGGATGAAGTTATTTCCATAGCCATCATTGCCAGAGCTGTCAGAGGGATGAAGCTGCCTCTAATAAAGGCTGATCTGAGCAGCCACTGACTTTCATGATCTAACATGAAATCTCTTTTTTGTTTAAATTAAAATAATACATACAGACATGACAAGCAGATAATAAGAACTGGGGAGAATGAATGCAGCATGGTTAAGCAGGAAGGTGCAGGAATTATTCCACACTGCCAACCCAGGACTGGTGCCACTAATTCCCTGGACACCCCCAGGGTTCAGCCACCTTCCACTGCTGTTCTGCACACCAAGGGCTCTGCAGAATCTCTCTTCCCATATGCCAGCTCCTAAAACAGCAGCTGTGTGGTGTGCATTTTTGGAGGAACCTGTTGGGTTTTAATTCACAAGGTGCTGGTCCTGCAGATGTCTGGTGGTGTGACTATAAGCAATGGTGATCTTGTGAGGACTTCTGTGTCAAACCAGCTTAAGGGGAAAGCAAAGCTTTAAAATGCTATTTTTGAACCCGAGAAAAAGCAAAGCATTTGGAAAGAGGTATAAAGAATTTGTGAGATGTGGGAAGCAGGTTTCATCTGCTTCTCCCAAGAACAAACCCCACGCTGCTCCAGCTGGCAGGAGGTCCCTCAAACATCTGGTGGGAGCTGCCAAGAGAAGAGCTCTGCTGCTTTCACCATCCTGTGGTTCTCCCTGCTGGGAAGGGAGCCTGTGTCTGTCTCCTGCCTGTGCCAGCTCTGGAGATGGCCAGTGTAATGCAGGAGTACACAACTGGGCTGTCACTTAATTCTCCAGAATTTGTCATGGCTACAGTCTAATAAGCAAGGTAATTACCGCATACATTGGTGACCACCAGCTTCACAACAGGTGCTTTTGCCAGCGTGTGTCCTTTACATGGCTCCATTTTATCACTGCCTTCACTGGACTAAACCAGATAGAAATTAATTTTAGTCACTGCTGTTCTTCATAAAAAAATAATGCCATAACCTCACGTTGGATGGTGTTGTCAGTCTGCCAAATGCCTTCTCCTTGAGAAGTTCTTGTTTTGTGTTGGTTGCACAGGTTACATCAGAGGATGGGAGTTCGTGGGTGATTAAAACCTTTCTTAAATTTTTGGTTTAGGTTACATTGAAGAGCCTTGCACGGTGCCTTGCCCGTTTGATTGCAAATTAAGCGATTGGTCCAGTTGGTCTCCTTGCAGCTCCTCCTGTGGACCGGGGGTGCGAGTCCGCTCCAAGTGGCTCAAGGAGAAGCCCTACAATGGAGGTCGTCCCTGCCCCAAGCTGGATCTCAAGAACCAGGTGAGCAACGTTCCGATAGCCAAGAGAAATCTCTCTGTGCTGTGTTTTGAGTCAGGACCCCGAGTTACTGTGCTGGGGAGGAAGTTAAAGATAGGAGTTATCTCTGGGACCACACCTTGGGTCACGTTCTGTAGGCAATCCTTGACCTTCTTGAGGACTGAGGGAGAGGGGCTCCTGTATCAGCAGAATTTCACCTGAAACACCGTATTTCTTATATGAAGAAATTGTTATCTCCCAGAGCACAGGAAGCCCTGGATTAATAATCCCACCTGGACAGCGTGTAGACATCAGAGAACTCAGATGTCATGGATATTTTAAAACTTTTTAATTCTTTCTGAGACTACGGTTGCTGTAGAAACGTTTGTTAAATAAAAATTGCTATTTTTAGCAGCATTTCCCATCAACACAGCACAGGTTCCCTTGAACATTAATCTCTGTATATTCAATATTGAAGTATCCCATCAGAGGAAAATAATCATTAAATTGCTACTCTTAAAGGAAGATCAGCATCTATTTAAATGTTACTTAATGCTGTCTGCATTTCTGTGAAGTGCATAGTGATTTCCTACATTTGCTGATTAATTCTCAGCACTAATTAACACTGATGAAGTACTATTTGGTTTTGTCTGCCCTATATTTCAGATTCAGCCATGAAAATTAATTAATAGGACAGAAACAGTCATGCTGAAGGAACTTCATATATATGTTATGAATAATATGAATATGTATAAAATATGTGGCATGTAAAAGTACTTCAGTGGTATCGTACAAAGATTTATTTGGTAGGTGCTAGAGATGGTGGATTCAGTTGTTTTTCTTCACAACAATTGCTGCAGCAGTCATGTCCTGGAAAGCAACACCACTTCCAGCTCCTGATTATGAACTTGCCTCATTTTCCTCACAGTTAATTTTATTTTCATGTAAGAAACTTGGTAAATACTCCTTGGATTTTTTTTTCCTCCTTCTTTTTCCTTATTTCTATTTGGAATTCATTGGAAGTAGGCTAACAGAAGCAGCAGGGACTACAGAAATATAAAACTGCTGTAAAGTGTATGTTGTCCATAGCTCAGTGCTTTTCTTAATAGATCAGACAGATCACCAGAGAGGCAAAGTGAAATCCCACAGTAAGTGATAAGGTAACAATAAGCTCCTTTGTAATGAAAAGATACTGGGGTTTGTTACCCACAGACACAGCAGACTCCTTCCATTAATAGCAAACTTATTGCTATCATGTGTTGCCTATTCCCACACACATTAGAGTTGCCTGTTTCAAAAGCCTTTCAGAGGATATTAAAGGAAAGAAATTGTTCAAACTTGGAAGTTATGTCTTTGTACAGTTTATTGGTGCACAGTGCTTGCAAAATGCCATGGCTGGTATTAATATAAATGTGGTTGGTGGTTTTTGCCTCTTTACCAGGAGCACGCGTCGTGATCTAAAACCCACTGAATTCATTAGAGGCTTTCTGTTGCAGGCTGTAGTAAAAATAATGTAGAATTGCCTTCAGGTCTGTTTTTTAGGTTTCTGGCTTCTTGTTTTTAAAGTTTTTTTTGGTTGGTTGCTCTTTGGAACTTTTGTTTCTCTCCTTGTGAGTTTGTTTTTTTTTTTTTTTAGGATAAAACAGAAGCTGTTTCTAACTGATTTGGTGCACAAATGGTTTAAATTCTTCCCATTCTGATTTAAAGGATCAAGTACAATTCTGTAGATTTCAAAACTTTTAGGGTAAGAAGAAATTGTGGTGCTTATAAGAAAAGTGTGTAAGTACGTGCACTTAGACATGCACACAAATGCAAATGTTATGCCTGTGATTCTGTTCATTGCCTTCCTGGATGCTTCTCAATACTTTGTGAGCTTCAGAAGGAGTTTTACTCTGCACCCACTGGGCTTGGACTTCCAGCCCAGATTTAACACACTGAGGTCCCTGGGCACGTTGCAGGATGCACAAGTTGCCTACCCAGATGGTAAAGTAAATTAGCTGATGGCACTGCTGCTTAGCTAAGCTGGACACATCCCATTAATCCACCGTCAGGCAGATTGTCTGCTGCTGTTCCCTCTGCTCTGCGCAGCTTTTAAATCCTGGAGCAAAGCTCTGCAGATTCATTATATAGAAAAATGTGGCATCCTAATTATTTTGTATAATCTGGATTAAATACCTGCAGTAAATACTGGTTTTTGTTTGGTATCAGACACGGGAAAATTTCTCAGCACCGTTGTGCTGGGTTTTACTTTTCAGTGGCTACTGTGTTATATTGTGTTTTATGGATTTGATAAGATTTTTGATAACTTTGAACAAATAATGAATTCCTCCAGGTGCTAGTAGATTTCACTTATTATTTCCTCTTTATTTTGTTTCTTTATTTTCTTAGTTATTTTGCTTTTGATTATTGCTTATGAAGTTGGCTCTTGCTAATGCTTAATCAATTACTTTGGAGAACTCTCCATTTTCCCAGTGTCTTAAAATTAAATCCCTCTGTCAGTTTGTGTCTTTTTCTTAAGCCAGACAATCTTTTCACCCTCTTTTTGTGCAGAGTATTGTCTACGCTTTTTGGCACACCCTGGTATATCCTTCAGTGCTTTTCAGATATTGGACGTAAATCTAACTATAGTGTTACTTGAAACACTGTTCTAGCAATTCTTTTTTACCATTTCCCCCCATGTCTGCAGCTCTGCCAATACACAGATATTTAGTAAAGCTACTGCTTTGGACAGAGGGACAATTTGCATGATAAAAAAAATTGATTTTATTAATATAAGTAGTTATTTAAGTGGCATAAACTGTGTTGTAAAAGACTGTCCCCTGAAAGTTTGTCTAGTCACTGTAGTGCAGCTTGCTTGCGTACTAAGGATAGAATATTTTAGCAGAAATTTGATTTTATACAGAAATAATGGCATGTCCCATTACTGCATGATGTTCCATGTGGTTTGTGCTCCTTATTCCACAGAGTTTGACTCTTCTGGAGTATCTTGAAGCCATTATTTTGGATGTGTTCATCTGCCTCTAGAGCCTCTCAAGCAGCCCACTCTTTTTGCAAAAGTGATGTGGGAAGCAAACTCAGAGTTGGGAGGATTAATTCAGCTTTTCTGTATTCATTCTTCTCATTGTAGGTGATGGACCTTGAGCCCTTCAAGATTTTATTCCAGGCTATTTTCTAATAGAGGTGCCAAACATTTGCATGGGCTGAATGCTCTTGGTAGTCTGATAAAATCCCTTGATTTGATATAGTCCCTTCAGCCTTAAACTCTTTCTGTGTTGCTGCCCTGTGAAATTAAAGGATAAATTACAATATTTGGGGGAAGAGATGACAGTATTTTAATGCAGCTCCGTGTAATATGCAGAATTACTTTCGCCTTGTACCTCTGTTTGAAAGTGGTTGAAGAGCTGGCTAAACTACATTTTGCTCCATCTCTTAAAGAAAATGGGCTTTGCATGTCGGGGCTGTGCAGCTCTTATCTGAGGATGTGATTGCTTCTGAACAGCCGATTGGATTAGGGGGTCAGCTGGCAGATGTTCTTGGCTGTGCTGTGCATGTTAAAAGAGGTGTAGCATTTACATTTTTCTATCCCTGCTCTTCTTTGAAGGCACTTACACAGCATGCAGTTGCTATTTAATATGTAGTTCTACATGATGAAAGGTTAAATATGAGTTAAGGGAGGTTTATTGCTTGAATATTCTTTTATAGGTTTTTAGGATTACTGTGAGAAAATGCATCTTATTTTCAAGACTCATGAATTCCAAGGATTATTTTTTTATTGATTGCTCTCATACATATTCTTGTCAAGGTTTTCCCTCCTTCTCCTTCCTCCCCCTCTCTCTCTTAGCAATACTGCTAAAGGACAAATCTCATAGCAAGTAGTTTATCCCCTCTATATACGCTGTATATATTTAAGCAAACGTTTTTAAAGGATTGGGAGTATTTGTAATGGCAGGCATAGCAGGAGAAAAATGTAGTGTATTTAGAATGTAAACTTACTGCTTTCATTAAAATGAATATTTTATTCTTAATGACATTTTCTGGTGTTCGCTGTAGAATATGAGAAATACAGACACTTTGCACATTAGAATTGCAAGTACTTCTCCTGAAATTGCATAGAGGGGTTTAAGGGAAGGGAAAAGGAGGGTGATGGTGTGCTTACAGACCAGATCTCTCAGAAACAGGTATGAAGATCTGTAAATTTCTGGAACTTTTTCATCGAAAGTGGCTGCTTTAGAGCAGCAGCACTTCAGAGAAAACAGTTATTTTCAGCATTTTCAGCACTTTTAGACTCTTGTATTGAAAGTTAAGTTTGAACCCAGCATCTTTCGTTGCTGTCACTGAATTAGCTCCCATCTAGTCCCTGTTTGGTGAGTTCCATGTATAAACCTTCTCCTTCCAGCATTAGGAGCTGGTCTTCAAGAATATTGTTAATAAAGTACTAACTATAAATAGGTTCTGCTCAAATCCCTTCTTTTATAATACAGATTTCTAATTTTCAGAAAAGCCACTGAACTTTTTTAGGCACTCAGAATCTCTTCCTCTTATGGATTTCAGGTGCCAGTAGTTAATTCCTGTATCAGTCCAGCACCTGGGTCAGATCCTTTTCCATGCCATGCAGAAAATCATCTCTCTTATATTTTTATCTGGCTCTTATCAACACTCATTTGCTTCAAGTGCAATTTAACTTTTGGGAAAAAAAAAAAAAAATCCTATCCTTAATCTCAGTTTTACCTTCAGGAGGTCTGATTTCTTCCCACTCTACCTTAAAGGAAGAGGAATTACAGCATAAAACACATCTGTCCTCTGATTCTAGTACAGTTTTACAGTATCATAAAAATGACAAGTTTTTTTGCCTGGTGCACTAATGTGGGAGAATTTTCAGTGTCAAAAAATAGCAAGAACCTCCTGTTTCCCTTTACACTTTCCTTGCTGTGACTGGAAGTTTGGGTACTAAACTGTAATTTAGTTTGTTAAACGAGCAGGAGCAGCAGCCAAATCTGTGCAGCCTGAGCAGTATCTCTGTCACCTGCCTGAAGTGAGTCCTCGTGTGGGTGGGTGATGCTTCATTTCCTTGGGAAATGGAACCAGTTCCCATGTTCTCCTCCAGGATGATAACCCTGTAGTGTCTACTGTAATTCCCAGCATGTGTTAATTTCATATTCAGCTTCAATAGCTATCCACACTTGATTTTCATTCCTCCTGCAGGTTTTCTGTTGAGTAAAGAGTCATATAAACATATTTTCACAATTGCCACTCATAAAAAGCTTTAGCTGCAGGAATGCAGCCATTTAACAACTCCCTCAAAAGTATTTTTCACTTGGGTTTTTTTTTTTTCTAGAAATCTTCTTTAATAAAAAAGCAACTTGATGTGTGGTGTAATGCTGCTTTCTGTAATTGTGAGAGAAAATTTGCACTTTGTGAAGGTAAATATGTTACAATATCAAATTGCCTTCCTGGAATTACTTTCAAATCCACAAAAATTAGAAGCCTTGTGCTAATTAATTAAACTACTTTTTTTTTTTTCTGCTTACTACATCCTCCACCATGTTTTGAATTAAATATATACCAAAGCATGAGCTTTCAGTTTAAATGAAATTTATATGTTTGCATCTCTGGAACTAGGAATGTGTCCATAATTATTTCTGATTCAAATAGAGTTCATATGTTTGTTGTTGAAAGGAATATGTACTGTTTAATATGATAGCTTGTTGCAAAGTATGGGAAAAGACAGGAATTGTACCCAATCTTTTCTGTCCCGTTGATTTCTTGCAGAGGAGATGGAATTAAATGGAAAATCAGCCATAGAAAGCTGGGTGACCCAGTGAAGGAAGTATTAGCATTTCACCTAAGGACCTGAAGTTCAATTGGTTTAGGCAGTACGTTTTTATTTAAGAAAAGGAGCGTGGTTTGTGCTGAATCTCTCGTGGACAATATGTCACGTTGAAGGACCTGCGAACGGCGTGTGCCATAAATCAGCGTGACAGCGTCTAACACTGAGACTGAACTTCCTCTTGCTTGTCTTTGTCTTAGGAGCAAGAGAACAAGAGGGATTGATGCCTTGATTATTCCTTAGCAGCAGTTTTAATCTTGGTTTGGTTTTTGTTTAATCTCTCCTTCCTCCCTTCAGGAAGTTTTGGGGTTTTATTCTACAAAGTTTTGTGATTTGTTCTCAGTTTTAGGTTTGCAGTCGTTAAGGAAGGGGGAGATGCTGCATAACAGTTGAAGTGAGGATCTAGCTTCTGTTCTAATTGGAACAAACCCAGGGATATTCAGAACAAAATATATTGCTACATCTTCACCTTTTTATATGGTAGAAGATGTGAGAAACAGTTATTTGGCATTCTGCATTTTATCAAATGTGATTTAGTCTTCAGAGAGAGTCAGTTACACAGAAGTACCCCTTATCTTGCTCTTGGCAAGCTAAATGAAGATTTTGACATGTTCTGCTTTTTGCTCTCTTTCATAACTCCTTTCAAAAATTAAATTCCAAAATATGATCTTGTTGATCACAAAAAACTGCTTGCTATAACACAAGACACAAATGGGGAAATTTCTTTTGAAATAGATTCTACACCAAGTCATGAAATTCATGACAGTAAATTACAGTTCTAAGAACCTACCACATAAAAACTTCAAAACTTTTTGAAGTGTGAGTGCAGCAAGATGTTGCACAGGAGTGTGTAGAGCAGGAAGCAGCTGTGTAAATCTGAATCATGGTGCAGAGCATCCAGCGTGAACAAAGATTGGGCTGAGTTGGTAAATGAGGTGCTGGTGTTGGCTGGATTTGGCATCTATTACCATCAGAAACCAGTGTGAGGCTGTTGGTTCTTAATGAAGATTTTGGTCACTTCTTTCATTTTGTTAATGGACAGCCATGTCTTCAGAAAGACTGGATTTTCTCATAAATTCATAGCAGATTCTTTGTGTCCCCAGTTTAGAGCTGACCCCATTCCAGTTTATTCCTAGGGGGAACAGGAGTTTGTTAAACATGGTCTGACTCACCTGCATGCTGTGACTATACCCTGAGCATTCAGAGCAGAAAATTTCTACTTTTCTGACTCTCCTTTATGAATAAGAGAGAATAATTGGAAATGAAGTTACTGCTCAGAGAGGGAAAAGGGACATGAAGATGTATGCAATGTGAATTCATCTGTCAGAGCTCCTGAGCAGCCAGGAGCTCTCCGGTGCCTCTTGCATGATGGTCATTAAAATAACTCTGGTCTTGCTTCTTCTAAAGTATTTAATATTGCTCTGTTGTTCTGTCTAGAGCACTTCTCATTGATTAATGCTTAACGAATGCTAATGTTTTTTCTGCTGCAGACGTTTCTTGTGGCCATTGCTCAGAAATTACAACCCAGTAGTTTCTTGGGTTTGCTTTTGTTTTGTGTTCTGTAGCTGATTGATAGATTCAGAAATGGACTTCATTTTCTTTTTATGTTGTTTAATTGGTTTCTTCCTCCAAGACAGCAGAATAAAAGTGCAGATGACCTTCTGTCCTCCTCTTGATGTCCCCCCCCCATGACTGGGAGGATTGTGCCGGGTTTGCCGTCAGCTAAGTGTGTGCACTTGAACCGCGAGCTGAGTACATGAATTTTGCATCTTCTTTAAGTGACAGCATCAAGATCATCAGCATTACCAGATTGCTGGCTGGAATATAAACCACGCAGAGATTGCAGATTTTGAGGCCCAATTACAGCTTTCTGAGTGGCTGTCAAATACAGCTCCTGTGTCAGGGAGGGCTGTTTGCGAGGGCTCTTCAACCAAAGTCGAAATGCGCTTTAGTCACATTCAGGTGGTTTTGGGGAGAGAGGAAAAATTCAAGACACTTCTCCTGTACAGCACTCTGGGGCTCTCCCTGCCTCCTGAAGTCCCTGTTTCAGCAGGCCTACTAGGAAGAGAGTTGGAAATATGAGTTTGCACAAATTCTGCTAATCCTTCCTCATTATCTGTAAGTCAGGACACATTGTAAATAAGTGTGTTGTAGGCTACAGGCACCACTAGAAAAATCAAAGGTGAGCAGATTTTTATGTATGAATGCAATGCCAAAGGATGGATTCTTCTTCTCCAGTAAGATGTATATTCTGTCCATTCTAATTTTATTTACTGCTTCTCACTGGAGAAGTGCATAAATCAGCAGTCCTGTGCAGTTTGTTGTGATTTATTGCTTAATTAAAAGTTATGAGGGCCTTTAATCCATCTATAATTTATATTATTTTTGAGTCAGCTGTTTCCCATATTGTAACTTAACCAGGAAACTTGCATCCTTTTATGAAGGAGCATTTTCTGAGCTCTTGGATTCACTAATAGATGTGGCCCATGGTGGTGCCAGATTGAGTTTGGAGTTCAAACTCAGAGCCAAAGATAATTAAGTATTAGTGCACTCAATAAAGTTTCTCCAGCATCAATTACAGTTTGATGACAAATGTAGTCTACATGTTTCTTAGAGTTATGGATTAATTTTAAAAGGGATGCGACTCATGTGTGATTTCACAATGAACAGATGTTAGCTACACATTAATAATTTAAAAAGCAGGCTTAAAATGCTTATGTAGATTTGAATGGAGGATTAATTTGGTTCTAGTGCTGGACCACATGCTGTTGTCAAAACAGTAGAACATCCAGTTTTAGTGTTTTGTTTTAGTTTGGTCGTTGGGGGATTATTTTTTGGTTGATGGTAGGTTACTGCTGTGCTTTTTCCGTAATTAAAGTTATAATCAGCATACAATTAAAAACCAGACCTTTTCTTTTTTTCTCTATATGAATTACTCTTAAAGAATAAATACTATACAAAACTCAATTTTTGAGGTGATAGCAGGGGTCACTGACTTGAGAGTGCTCGTGCTTTGAACTCCAATAGGTTTCTCCCTCTTTCTCAAATATCTTTATTATTTGAAAAAAGACATGCTAGTTTCACTAGCAAATCTTTGTCCAATCCTGGCATTATAGTTTTCAGGTAAAAGGTTTTGAGGTCAGCTTGGATTTCACTGTGGCATGGGTGGTTTTGGGCAGGAATAAGGGTTCCTTTAGCTGGCAGCCAGCTGCCCTCTGTTGGTTCGGCTGGGCTGTGGTTTCATTTGTGATCCGTGTGACTTCTGGCGGCTGCAAGGGAGGGAAGAGCCTTCCTCAAGTCCCAGCTGCCAGTCCTGTCTGAGACCAGGGGGTCCTTCCAGGAAGCTCCCTTTCCTCCAAACACTCAACTGCTCTCAACCTTACTTTAAAGTTTTTTCCTGTGTAACTTAATGTGTAATTATAGTGTTGCTGAATGGGCTCTGTTGTTTCTTAAACAAAAATTTGTTCCTTAATTTTTTTTTTCAATCCTCCTCTTTGAAATAGTATTTTAGAATCATTAATAAAAACCATTAAAGTGGTTTGCTTTAAAATCAGGTAGAAAATTCCATATATCACATTAGATAAAAACTGTAGGCATCTTTTGGGTAGTCAGAAAGATTTTTATCCAGGCTATTCTGTAAGACTTTGAGACCTGGACAAATATAAGTTAGTATGAACTTTGGCCATTAGAAATGCCAAACCAAATAATATCTGTCACCTTTGCTGGTCAGTCTACATTCAAATTCCAATATCTGTTAAGTTTCAATGTCCTTTATGCTCTTATAAGTTAGATCTAAATTATTACTTTGAATTTTAAATTATTGCTTCACTTAGTAAAAGTGAGAATTTTTCCTTCTCTAAGTGACATTATGAGCTTCATGAACTTTCTAATTAACTACCAGGCATAAAGATACATCATTCTTGTTCCAAAGAGTCTGAGCAAAAAGAATAAGGTGGAAAAGGTTTAGCAGCCTCTTTTAAGCAAGACGTTGAAAAGGAATGAAGATTTAGTCACATGCTACTTTTGTATTGTCTTATTGTATGGATGTATTTAACCAGTGAAAAGAATTAGTGTCTGTTTGTTGCTGCTGTTAAGCAGTGTTCTATTTACTACGTGGAGCTCATGCTTTTCATTCAATATTAGAAGATCTTTGTTCCTTAGTCCGTGCTTCAGGGTCATGCAGCTGCCGTGGTTGGACATTCCTGAGGCCCCTCTGTTGGTTTTGGTTTTATTGGGAATGCTTTGTGGTCGCTACGTCTGCTATATGGCTCTTTATCAATGTGTGGATTTTCAACACTTCTTAAAATGAAGCCAGTCTGTTTCTTTAATTTCAACTCTGTGTACTCTCGAGTGGGCCTGTGGAACAGAGATTTTTCTCTTTGCCACTTTGTAGCCAGCATTTTGGATTCTGTGGGCTCCAAAGGGTTTCTTCATGTTGCTTTTCCCCAGTTTGTAGCTTGGTTGTGAAGCAGGGCAGTAAATAAACAGATTTGTGTTTGTTGGAACACAAACCGCTGAGTACTTTATCAACTAGAGTAACAATAGATGCTCGCTAGAAAATCCATTGGATAAATCAATTATGCTTTGAATTTGTTTTGTTGAGAGAAAGGAAGTACTTGGTCCATTCAGAGGAGATACTGCTCCTGTGATCAGCAGGTGGGCAGACAAAACAGGCTTTATGGGGAGCCTCACAGGTGAGTAAAACAGTGAGAAAAGATTAATTTTCTATTCTACATGTTCCCAGAGCAACCATTGACAAAACAACTGGCTTTTTTGAGAGTGAGATGTGTAAGATTGTATCTTGCAGTGCATGGAACATGCACAACTCATCTGGCCAGAGAAAGGAAAGTCATGATTAAACTCAGTTGGATTAAACATTTGCATATAAAAGAGGTTTTTCTTAATATTCATTTCAGGTCAGTGTTTGATAAATGACTTGCAGATTTTCATCAGCGTTCTCACGTCTTGGCTTTTGCATAATAAGAATCTCACAGGAGTTGTATGCAAACAGCAACATTTCATCCTAGTTACTTATCACATAGCAAATTCCAAGTACATGTTGTATTTGGGTCATATCTGCATGCTAACCTCAGAAATTAATCCCAGCTAGAGTTAGAATAAATACCTTTTTTAACCTTACTTCTGTGTTTTCACCCTGTCATAATAATGTGACATATCAGGGATCCTGAGAGCTTGGCAAGGGAAGGTGACACAGATGATTTCTGAAGGGGGTGGGTAGTAAAACGTTTATTTTAGGCATATCTCTTTTAGTCTCTACACCTGAATGAAAATTAATTTGTGATTAAATCCAAAGAATAATCAGTGCCTGACAGGCATTGGTTTAAAACTGAGGACGAGACACTTTTCTTTCAGTTCCTAACGATGTTAGGGGAGTTATTTCATCTTCATTCAGGCAGCAGTTCTTCCCACAGCATCCTGTACCAAAAGGCTGTACTTGAAAACCAGCTGTGAGAAGTTAGGGTGTGGATCCAGGCTTTGCATGTCTCGTTTTCCACCTCCGTTTGTACTCCCCTGTGTGCCCAAACCAGGGAGCAGCTCTTGGTGGGTGCTGGGACGTGTGCTCCAGCTGCTCCACGTGCCTGGTGGATGTGCTGGCACTTGGTGGCAGCTCCTCACTCCTGGAGCATTGCCAGAAATCCCTGTCATTTGGTGTGGCAGCAGATGCAAACACCAGTTTTTACGTCCTGTTTTCCACCCAGTGTTTTTCTGACTACTGTGCTGTTCCAACCAAATGTGTCTGGCCCAGCTCTCATAATTTAATTAAATAAAGGTAGATTCCAATTAACTTTTAAGACCTGGAATTGGCTCTGCTTTTTTTTTTATTATTTTTATAATATATAAAGCAGTATTAGCTTAAACAATATTTCCCTTTTTCTTGTCTATTCAGTGAAGGTGAGACCTTGGATGCAAGCTTGATGTAAAGCTCTAAGAAGTGGCCTCCCTGTAGAGTAGTCAATTGTTTCATGTACCAGGAATTTCCATGGTTTTGCTGGATTGTGATCCAGTCTGCAGAATGGGCAGCAGATGACATTTGATTTAAACAGCCAGAAGATTTTTCTGCTTTAGCAATGGAGTTAATAATGAAAGAATCTGTCTCCTCATGCTTCCCTGAAGTGTCCAATAGTATTTGCAACACTGTTGGAGTATGATTTTAAATGGTGAAATGAGGAAAATTTGCTTTTTAAAAAAGGGCCCATGTGTTGCAAATGGGGGAAAAAACAAATGTTTGGAGCATGTCTAAGAGTCACACGGATATGACGTGCTGTCAGGGTTGTACTGCTAGCATTTAGGTGGAAGGACTTCTCTTCCCAGAAATTGATTACAGCAGAGACAGGTGAGGCCAGAATAACCTGAGATAACACTATTCTATTTAAAGTACAGTAGAAGTATTGTCAGAGGTCTGTGCTTAGTGTTTCCCCAGTTTAAATTCCTTCTGTTGGGGTTCTATCCCTCCATTATGCTTTGAGGGGGAAAAACTTGTTTATTTTCAGTTCTTTTAACTTATATTGTGTTCCTTGCAGTGTGTAAATAGATTTTGTTTAGGGAAGGCTTCCACTTTTTAGTTTTACTATATAAAACTCTAACTGGTTTTGTTATTATGTTTGATGTGTATTAGGTAACAAAATCATGGAACTTAACCCATCCCTCCTTATTTGCTGGGAGGTAAATTTTTCCATTAAATAATAGGTTTTTTCTGTTTCCATTAAATTCAATTGATTAAAAGTCCTAATGGCTTGTATAGAAACAAAAATGGGCCACTTCTGTGATGATTCCACACAGCTTTGCTCAGTTCCAAAATAGAAGCTGCTGCAAACAGCACAGATTGGAAGAATAAAGAAGCATTTTTCATCTAAAGGCAGTTACTAAGAACAAATATGTTGGTTCAATGTGGGGTTTTTTTTTAATTATATTTTGTAACAAACAGTAAAAAATTAGTGTTTATCTTAGTAGCTTTACATTACTTATTGCTTAAGCCAATTTATCTTTCCTTTGATACCCCGGAACTACCGAGAACCCATTAAGAGCTGCTAAAGAGAAAACACAATTCATTACCTCCTTGCAATCAAAGATCACGTTTTTGGTGGTCTTGAATTTAATTTGCATTTAATTTGAGGTTTCATTAGGATAATTGTCTATTGGTTCACTTCTGTAATTGAAGGTTTGCAGAAAAATTAATGTGTGATCAGCCAAGGGAGAGGAGAGGTGTCACAGTGCCTGTTCCAGGTACACACATGAAACACTCGTGGTATTTTCACAGGACACAGGACAGGACTTACACAGTCACAGAAACTGCAGGCAACTGTGTTTTCCAGTTGAAAACATTATTAAGTTTTGCCTTGGCATTGGGCAAATGAACTGCATTATTCCTGAAAGCCTGGCCCATCTTCTCCTGTTGAAAGTCATTCCCAAGCTGAGTGGATGGGTATTTTCTTCTGTCTCATCTTTGCTGAAGTTTCCATTAGTGCTAAAAGCTCTGCTGTCTGGTATTTTCTTTATGGGAAAAAAAACATCTCTAATCTCTAATGATAAGAGAGAGAGCCCTTGCAGCTTCCTGTCTCCAGACATATTAGACCTTTTAGCCACTCCTTGCAAAATGTGAACTTCATCCTCAAAATTGCCGTGTTGGTTTTCTTCTGCATTTCTTTGTGTTTGAATTTGGAAAATTAAGTGTCCAGATTTGTACACACCACACCAGAGAGGGTCTTAGCAGGGCTTTGTAAAACACTGGTAATTGCATTCCACCTTCTAGGGAAATTCTAAGCTGAAAGCTTTCTGAATTGCATTTTTGTCTGGTTTATTTCACGGCCACATCACATAACCTTTCGTCTTGTGATTCTCCCCTGTAGTTTCCCAGGGCTGATTTTTGGGGTGTTTTTAGTCCCCAGACATGTGATCTATGTTCTGTTCTCCTGAACTGCTGCCTCTCTCCCACGCTCCAGTCCAGCTCCATATGGATCTTGCTCCACACTGTCCCATTCCTCCTGTATAAAAATGTCACTTAGCTTCTCTCTTCAGTAAAATTTTAACAGAGCCATAGCTATTTGTGTGCCAGTATAATTGGTGAAATATTATCCAAGGCTGGCTGTCAGAGCAGTCCCTCAGCAGTGATGCTAATAACTTCCCTCCAGCCTGACGTTCCCCATTTCATGCTGCTGTTGCTGTCCTACCTCTGGCCATTTCAGGCCAATTTAAAATTTCTCTGCTAATCCCTCATCTTCTCCAATTTAACTAATAACTTCCCAGGTGACACAACATTAAAGCTTTCCCAAAATCAGACTGCCAAGATCAATTTAATTTCCTTTCTCTGGAAATTGAAGGGCTTTTTTTTCTCTGAGAAAGATGTCAGATCAGTGTGCCTTACCTGTATTAAATTCATGTGGTATTTCCCCCAAATTCCTTTAACTTTACTGGCTTGGATTATTCTTTCCTTAACAGTTGTTCTAAGGCTTTTCTGCTGCTAAGCATAGAAGAAAGGGCTTTTAGTTGCTCTGATAACTTCTTTTCCTTATTAAATATAGATGACATTTATTATTTCTGATTGTATGATAGTGTTTGTGTCTTGTTAGATTTATTAAACTTGCTACCCGACATGAAATTTTGTATGCCAGTTCATTCACTAGTTGGAATGGAAATTACTTAATTTCTGGACTTCTTTTTCTTTTTTTTTTTTTTCCTTGAGCTTTGTGTTCATCTCAACCTTGATACTTTCTGTTTGGTTGTCATCATTGGCATCAATGAGAATTGAAGTGTGTATTCATATAATTTGGAGTTACCTGCTGCCTCTGGTCTGCACTCAAGCTACTCCAGCCTCAGTGTGTAGCAGCTCTGCCCCTGTGCAGATTATCTCTCCACGTAGCATTCGTCACCTTTCATCCCTTCTTTTAATAACTCCAGAACAGCTCCCTTGTCCAGGCTGTGGCAGCCACCTGCTCTGCTCTGCTCTGCTCTCCTCTGCCATTCCCAAACCCTGAGCGTGGGCTTCCCTCTGGTGCTTTCTTCGCCTTCTCTCCATCCTCCCTGCAGAATTTGTTCTGATCTCCTCAGCGAGAGGGCACCAGGCACTCTGCCTGCCAGTTTTTCTTTCTTGCTGAGATGTGGATCCCTGCAAGTGCCACCGTCTCTGACTGAAAGCCTCCAGTCTCCTTCCCCTGGCAGATCTTTCAGCCTCATCTTCAGTGGCCTCCCAGCTGGGTCCCTCACTGTGCACAAGTTGCCCTTTTGAAGCCAAGAGCTGTGACTGAAAATGCCAGCCTGTCTTTTCTAAGGGTTCTGCGAATGCTGAGGAATATTTTAATTTGGAATTGTCATATAATCACATGCTTCAAATTTATTTTTATAACCAGTTCTTTCATTCCTCTTCCCTAGGAAGAAAAAAAAATCTGAAATAGCACCTTGTTTCAGTGACTGAATGAAACTGTCAGTGACTGCTTTTGGGAATATCTGATTCTAGTATTTTTATTAGCAGCATTTGTTCTGCAATAAATGAGAAATCTTTTTTTAAAATAGTGGTCCAGTAACACTGTTTTCCTATTAAAATCTCCCTCTGGAAGTCTGTGGTGTGTTGCTCAACACTGTTATCACAGTGGAACCATCCCAGTGTTATTTTGTGGTCCCATGACAATTTCAGCCTGGTTTTGATAAACTTCTTCAATAATTTAATTCACTGAGTCTCATTTAGCTCTCACTCTGGTGAATCTACATGACATCAGGTAAGTCCCTTCTGATTTATATGTTTGTAAGGAGAAACTTGAGGTAGCTACATATCGTCTTTATTTGAAGCCTTACAGAGCTGCACTGTGCTGCTTCTCAGCAGGGAACACAAACGTTTGTATTTGTTTCCTGCTGTGTGAATTGTAATGTTCTAGGAAGAGTTTAGATTTTTCAGTAGAACAACTAAAGAAGTATTTTAGTATAAATTTTGACTTACAGTATGTATTATTAGTGTATGTCTACATACACAGAGAAGACACTGGAGAAAAAATGAAATTATGAGCTAAGTTGAATATACACTGTGTAAATTGTTTTGATTGACCTAAACGCTCATTTATGTCATAAATTCAGTAAGAACTTCTAGTGGCCATTGGAAGAAAATACACATATAAAATGCTGAGATGACAAATCCTGTTGACATGTGCAGAAATCAGTAGAGCACCTTGGTTTGGTTGCACAGCTTTGCAGAAGCTGAAGGTGCTCTCCTCCTCTGGTACTGCCCTTCAGTCAAGCATCTGGTTGTGCGTTCACTGATTCTGTGTTCAGTCGTGCCACTCTTCAACCTCAAGCATGAGTTTGAGTATTCAACTGCAAGTGCCACATGGGAAATGCAGAGATGTTTATGTTTTTCACCTTGTAATTAAATGTTATCCTTGAATATTTGTTCACATGAAAAATAAATAAGGATGTGTGGTGTTGACCAGCAGGTCATTGAGAAAATGAGTGATGGGAAAAATTTTCTCAGAGGTACTGTGGAAAAATTACCTGCACGTGTTAGTGGCCTGGATACAATTACTGAATACAAATATAAATACAGATTTATAAGAGAGAGTGTAGAAAAGTTTGGGAACTTTCAGTCATTAATTTGTCCTGTTTGCTGGAAACATTCACCTTTGGTAGCTGTGAGTTCAAAGATGATAAAGACAGATCCTTCTGAACAGTTTTCAGAAAGGTCTTTCAGTTATCAATAGTACAAATCTAGGAAAAAGAAATTTTTTCCTGTTGGAAAATATCATTGTCATTTTTTCATACTTTATCCCCAGGCTGTAGAATGTTGAAAGGTCAGGCTTGATGGACTCATTAGGGAATATGTGAGGTGTTAGAGTAAAACAAAATGGACACTGCTAGTGGAGGTGTCCATGTTCTGTCTCACCTGTCTGTCCCGAATACACTGAAATGACAAATTATCTGCAGCTGGGATGGTGGTCCTGGCTGCATATTCATTTCACCTCGGGTGTCTTCTGCCTCAGACTGCCATTAGCCAGCCCAGTCATTTGCTAGAATGATGGGTTTCAATAAAGACACTCATACATTAAATTCTAGCTACAGCAGGCAGGGCTTCACTGCTAAATAACTGTGACATTCCTGAAGTGAGTGCTCTAGATTGGATCACAAATTTGAAATGGGAGAGACCATGATTATGAAAGTGCTTTCTAAATCATCAACGTGCAACCTAAGAGTTACACTTCTTTTATTCCTCACTTTAAAGGTGCTTAGTAGGACTTATTTCTTCTTTAATCAGCTGGTAAAAGCCATTTTCAGAGGAATATTCTCTCCTTTAGAAGAGAGAACCTGTGTATTGCAATTTTGTTTATATTGACTATTAGAGAAACATTAAACTATTCTGCAAAGCTAATGGATCTACCCTGATAAAATGCACTCAGATCCTTACCCAAACAGCACATGAGAAAATCTGATCAGCTCAGGATGGTTTAGATAAAAAACTAATGAGTATGAAGCCTAAGTAATGACTGCCAGGTTGAGCTCATTGTTTGTCTGGTGCTTTGGGCTAAAAAGGGGCTGTTTATATGATCTGCAATGATGGCAGCTTTATTAATAGTGGCATTGTTTTGGTCCCAGTACAAATATCCAAATTCCCTGGACAACTGCCTTCTTTTCTTTTTAATTTGAAAGTCCTTTTATTCTTTGTGACTCTTCAAAATTAGTGAAGCATTCTTCTGTTAGTCACATAAAATCCACTTTTTATTAATGTGCATCAGCTCTTACCCACAGCCCAGACACTTCACCATAACACAGAAAGGGATAATAGGCTGAATTATCCTTAAGCAATTGCAGTTGTAACTATTTCATGTCTTATTGTGGTATGTTAATTTGATTCTTTGCTGGGTCCTGTGGACATATCTTCATTTTGACTACTGGAAGGCACAGTGGGATAAATGGATTAAAGTAGAACTAGCTCTTAGCACTATTTCTTATCACTTTTATGGTAATGTCTTCACTGATGTAGTTGCTGTATGCACACAGAAGGCAGATTTCTTTCCTAAAATTGGGAAAGCCTATCAGTATTAAACCAAATGTAAAAAACCATAATAAAGCACAAAACAATGGGAAAGGATCAAAGAGCAGTAAAAAGGGTGGTAGTGCAGAGATTGTTTGGTCATTCAGGTTAATAGCAGACACAGTGGGATGCTGATGCTATTCTTGCCAGGTCATTTTTTGAAAGAAAAAGTGCAATAAGTAGCAGCCAGTATTACCAAGAGTCATGCTACCAAGATGTTGTGTCTGAGTGCTTTTGGGAGGGAGAGGTGAGGCTTGCAGACTGGATCTTGAGAAAGTACTGAGAGCTGGGGAAAGGAATGGCATGTCATATTCATTCCAGTTAAGTATTCCAGGAGGGTGGCATAAAGAAAGGTATAACAGAAGTTCAGCCATGAGTGCTCCTCAGTGGTGTCGTTGATGGAGCGAAGTGGGGACAACTGAAGTGAGAGAGAGATGAGCTAAAATAATGTGTTGACTGGAGAGGAACGCTTCAGCTGTGACAGCCTAAGTGCTGGTTGAAAATGAACGTTGAAGCCATGGGGGAGATAAAATTAGCTGTGGACAAGGGAGGGAGAAAGAAGAGCAGGCAAGCTGAGGGATAGCTCCCCTGTGCCCCATAAAAAGGAGGATAAGTGGAGGGAGCAAAGTTATGAAAGGCATAGCAAAGAGATGGCTAACTCCTGCTCTCAATACAGTTATTCCTCGGTGCAGGATATATAAAATGGGATGTAACAGCTTTGCATTAGAGACCGGCTTTCTTTGCTCCTGTTTGAACCTGGGGCTTTTAACACCTCACAAACACAAATCACCAGTGAGGTGCTCTGGCAGGAGCACTACATCTGGGTGGTGAGTAGGGCACATGCTCTTGCCTGTCTGCTCGGCCCGGGATGGCAGCTTTGGATGGCACTTTGTGCCTGCTGCTGATGGCATTCCCACTCTGGAGTGTTCTCCGGCAGGCGGGGATGCACGGCTCTTGCCTTTGCAGATGGAAGTACCTCCGCAGGGAATGTTTCCAGCTAGAAGAAGGAGGTAGGGAAAAAGTTCATCATCGCCAGCAGGTGGGAAATTTTGCTTCTGGCACTTAGCTCATAACTTCAGGAAGTTTGGCCCAGCCTGGCACAGAGCTGTGTCATGACCATATGCTCTGTCTTATAACACTGCATTCTCTAAGTCTCAGAGAAGCATTTTTTACTAAAATGGTTAGATTAATTAATTTTTTAAGTGTTTTCTCATCAGGTGTTTCATTGGTATGGGGTGCGGAGAAAGGTGGGAAAGTGAGACTGATGGGCAAGGTGCAGACATGGGCGCTGGGATTTTTCCCCAGTCTCTGGGGCTTTCCCTGTGCCTGTGGGAGCCAGGACCAGCTGCTTGGGCACAGGGGGACGAAGCTGGTGTTGCATGAAGGTCAGGCAGGAGAGTCCCTGCGGGAAAGGAATGGCCCTGGTGCTTGAAGAACGGATGCTCCCTTCCCTCCGCTGCCCCAAATCTCTAAAGTACAATTGTTTCCCTCCTCTCATCCTTGCCTCACAGAGCTCTTGCTGGCTCTGTCAGCCCTCTGTGCCCTCCCTTGGATCCAGCTCTGCTGCTGCCACCAAATTCAGCTTTTCAGCCTGCAGAGTTCGGGCAAAATAATTCATTCAATTTTGTCTCCATTACTGAGCAGCCATGGGCTGCCTCAGAGGGCAGGTGGATATTTAACGTGACATTTGCACTTCTGTAAGGTTCTGGTATTGTCATGGGGGCCAGCTAATAGAGGTGAGCAATTGCCAGTGGTGGCCCAGTCTCGTGAAGAACAGTAATGTGCCACTTTATACTCCAGGCTTCTCTCTGTGGGATGATACTGCTCAAGGAAATTAAGCCTGAGAGATAATTTGGCAACAGGCTTATTTTAAATACTGATTAATGACTATTGCTTTAGTGCAGCTCCTGCTTTACTCATGATGTTTTAATATGGCAAAAGAATTATGATTAGTGCTTTTAGGTTTTTAATGTTCAGATAGTTAAAATGTCCCATAATAATCGCTCCCTTTAATATTCAGCATAACTATTAGAGAGATATAATTGTGCTTTGGTGTTGAAAAGAAGAAACCAGGATCCCAATGTGATCGTGAATGTCTTTTTCTGGTAGCTTAAATCAAATCCTTGAATTTCAAAGTCCTTGGCAGCAAGTTTTTAGAATTTTAATTAAAAAAGAAGTCTTCCATAAATAAAAATTAAAAAAAAAAAAAAAGATAATTTGTTAAAAGGAGTAACTAAAATATTGCAGGAAAAATATAGAGAAATATATACCAGAAAGCACAAGTAAAAGCATCAAAATCAGAAAACAAATCCTGATTCAGGGTGGCTGTAATGTGAGATGTACCTGTCTAGCATACAAAGTGCCTCCAAGATTTGTGATCATGATTCTGGTGACATTAGTGTGGTTTAGATCTGATTCTGCAGTATCTCACACCATTGGAAGTCAGGAGTCATTTTCTAATAGACTTGCAAAAAAAAAACAAAAAAAAAAGAAATCCAATAAAAATGAGAACAGGGTCCAACTCTGCTGGTCTGGCTGATCCTTGGAAGAAGCAAGAAATATTTGCATGCATTTCCCCTCTCCTGCCTCAGAGGCGGAATCTTGCGTGCAGCCGTTTGATTTTTGCCTCACCCAGCTTGTAATTCTGTTGCCTTGGGTTCTCCGCTGTGGCTTTGTGAACCGTGTTAAGAGTGCAAGGAGCGAGAGCTCAAACCTTCCTTTGAGAGGAGGGATCCCCCCGTGGCTGTGCAGGGCCCCTGCCAGGCACAGAGCAGCATCTCAGCGTTTTGTCTGAGGGAATAGTCCATGAATATCCTGCGCCTCGCAGCAATGCCAGTGCTCCCACTCAGCCCCACCAGCTCACTGAGCTGCTCCTTGCCTCTGTCCCCCCCAGGCTGAGCCCCTCTTGTGTCTCTGGATGTACTGTGGGGTTGTGCTGCCTCCCACAGCAGCCTCAGCCATCCATTTGCTCCCCTTGTCCCTGTGCACCTTGGGCTGTCTCCCACACTGCTGCAATGCGTGGAAAAACCTTCTCTCTCTGTTCCCTAAAGCCTGGCCTTACCTTCTTCCACATGCCATTATAAGGTGATATCCCTGCTCATATTAGTCTGGCAACTCATGAGACCCCTGGTTTTGTTAAGTTCCTTCCATGATATCCTCTTCCTTATGTCCTCTCTTTGTTTCTCACTTGGCAAAGGCTGCTGTGATCGTGCCATTTTTACTGAAAAAGTGTTAATAGTTCTTTATTTCAGCGTTGTTTTTACTGATGGCTTGGCTGGTCTTGTCCATGTGTTGAAGTACCACAAGTACCTGCTTCTTCCCCCAGCCCCCCACTTCTCTTTCTGCTGCCTTCTTCCTTCATTTGCCATAAAGCTAAAAACCTCGTTGTTACTTTCTGTGGCATTTCCCACTCTTTTGGGAGGAATCCAGGAATGTTATGTGTAGTTAAACAAAGCACCCAGTTTACCATTGGCCTAGGGCTGGCTGCTTATTCCTGTAGGAATACACCAAGGAGGGGTTGGAGAGGGCAGGCAGCAGTACTGTTTATACAAGTGAGTAATTACCCAGAGTGGGGCAGTTCAGCAGCTTCTGACTTTGCTTTGTGTCCTGCTCAGGTAAGGATGAGGTGGGAAAAGGGGAGCTAGCTGAGTATTTTGCCTTTCATATGAATTTCTCTGTGCACCTTCCAGTTCTGAGAGAAGCAGTAACCTCACTGAACTCATTGCTGACAGCAGGAAGGTGTAGGACTGGCTAAAGTAGGGACTGGAGCACTAAGCATGACAGGAAAAGGAGACATGGGAATGGTTTAGCTTCTAGAGTAGGATAAGTAGGAAGTTAAAGAAAAATTGGGGGGGAAAAAAAAAGGCACTGTAGAGGTATTCCCATTAATCTTTAAAGCTGGGAGGCTGGCATCCCTACATAGTCATTGGAAGGAGGTGAGTGCCTATAACATGCCTTAACTAGCAGCCTAAATCGGAGGGGTTTAATGCCACCTGTTTTATTGTTGTGATTCATGATCTTATTAAAGCATTTTTAAAATGAAAAGAAGTGTCAGACATCAAGAAGGATAAAGGGTAGGTGGAGAGCCTGAACATCTGGTAATGTTCTGTTCATTTTAATAATAATTTTGGATGTTTTTTCCCTTCCTCTTTCATTATTTTTAGGTAAATGAGACTGTAGCTTAGCATGAGACTGATTTTGGAAATAAATTAGATGGTATGCTCCTTCTGTTGCAGAGGTGGCTTGATCTCTGTAATGCAGTTTCTTGCATAAATGCATGAACCTTTTTATGTAAGTTTATTGCTTGTTAAAGATGTGTCCTCAAGTGTAGATTACTACCTTAAAGGGTTTGTCAGTGGCTGTGGCCAAAACCATTTTTTTGAGCTGTTTAATTCTGATTTGTTTAAGAAGCACAGTGCTGCCTTTACTGGCCACATATCCTAATTTTAATAACAGCTGCTGCTTTTCCTTGTATTCTTGCATTACTGAACCTCTAGTATTTTGGCAGGGAGATACAAGTGGCAGAAAAACTTGCACACCCAGACGCAGCTCTCATTTATTGGCAACTTAAAACTTTGCAATTCTAGTAAGGGTTTAATATGTCTGAATTCATTTTTCACAAAAAGCCAGCAGGAAATAGAAAAATCCTCACAGAAGCATCCAAATACAGGTCGAGCAATTTCTTCTGTGTTCAAATATGTCGTGGTGATGTCTGGAAAGTGAGTGCCTTCCATTAGTGCAGAGAGGTGCCTCGGTGGTGGCTGACCCCAATATAATTGCCCTGGACCTGCAGCAGTCAGTTGTCCTCTGGTGCATCTCCCCCAAAACCATCATCTCTTCCCTTAACTTTTACTCTAAAATTCTGTCAAGCTCATAAATGTCTTTGCCATTCTTTTTTGCTCTCTGAGGGCTGAGCTCCTGGCTGACATGCTGATGGATTTTATAAGGAAGCGCCGACGGAGCGCGTTCCTGACACCGACCAATTAGCGGCGCTTACGGTGGCTGTCTCCTGGACGGCTGCACAGGCAGGAGCCCACTCAGGATGATAAGTTAGCACTTACAAAACAAATGATGCCTCACATGAGTTGGTAATTACTGGCTCCTTCAGTTCCCACAGTGAAAATCAAGATAAAAGTGGGTTTTAGCCCTTGTGCCAGTTTTGGAACTGCTCCCTTCAGCCTCTGAAGTGGCAGCACTTGGAGCGTATTAATGATGTGCTGTATGTATGTAGAGAGGGTTCATGGACCTACCAGCCCTCAGCTGTGAGCTGTGGTCTCCTGGGGATGTATTGCTGATGGTGTGTGTGCTCCTGTCCACAGGCAGAATGGGAAAGGGGCTGTAAACCACAACCAGGAACAGGATAATGAACAGAATCCTGTGGTATAGTGATGGTCACAAAAACTGTTAAAGTAGGTGCTCAAGTAATTGGGAGTGGTCATCCCAATTCAAAGCTACATTTATTGAAACTGGGGCTAAAACAAAGGATATCACCAAAGGATATCTTAAAACACATTCTGAATGAACATTGAGGCGTAGGTTGAAATGATTCTTTCGACCTTGGTAATCCTTGTACTTTCTGGAAGTTGTACTGATGCTTGAAACATCAAATTAGCCAGGAGGTTCTTTGGCTCTGATTTCAGAGATGTTTTGTGCTGAATAATAAGGAGAAATGAGCTATGCACAGTAAAAAAATATTTTAAAGAAATTCCCAGGTAACTCGATGAAAGCCTTATAAATAAGATATTGTCATACTGGAACTAATACTGCTATTGAACTAACTGGAAAGTTATATTGACATTTTGACATTATTCAAGAATGTTTTATCTCTAGTACTTGTGATTCTAAGCTGTGCATTTATTAGATGTTGCCATTGGGAAAATGGACACCTCTTATATATTCTTCTAAGAAAGGACAGTCATCGGGGATTCAGCACATGGCTGAGCAAAGGAAGCAGAGAGAAAATTAATTTTCATAGGGAAAGTTGGGCAGGAGATGAAAAAAAAAAACATTAGAGAGGTGGCTGAGTGGAATAAGATAATCTTAAGACCAAAGATCACCTGTTGAACCAAATAAATAATTCAGGAAAACCCTTAATGCCCAGGGACCCTGGGCTGAATTGGAAACTGAGCTCTCCCAGTCCTTGCCTGGTGTTATGAATCAGTACCTGACAGCTCCACTGCACTGTGCCAGAGGCTGGGATCTCCCCCAGCTGATCTTGGCAGGCTCTGCCTGTGGCCTGTGTTGTCCTCAAACACCCATAATTTCCCTGCCTTGAATTATGATGTCTGCTCTCAGAAATTACCTCCCACTGAACTGAGGGCCAGCTCACCAACTTACTTCTCCTGCAGGAACTTCCATGCCCTACATATACAAGGATGAATGTTTTAAATAAAGAATTAACATGAATAAAATACCCATCAGCCAGCTGACCTGCCTGGTGTGGCAGCCCTGGCAGGATGATGGTGTTTTGGGCTTAAAGGTGTCTGCAGGGTAAAGTCCCATTGACACGTAGATTCCCACTGCTTGGTCTGAAATTATGATTAAAGATTCTGAGGTGACTTACAGCCTGACACTGTTCTTGATGTTCATATTAAATAGCCATCATCTCTGCAGAGAAATGTGCTGCAGCCTGAGGAGAGCTAGTAGAGGTTAGTCCTTGGATTCCTCATGGCTTCTAGGAAATCTTGGACACTCCTTTGCCTCCAGGTTTCTGAAATAACCAGTGCTGTGGTGAATCTCAATAGTTGGCAGACCAAATTATTCTGGAAAACCAGCCCAATTGCAATAAATGCTTTCAGATTATTGTCCCAAATGGTCTATTGAAAAAGGAACGGGTGAAGGCAAGAGTGAGCAAATGAGAGCATTTTCACAAAGAGCAAATCACAAAAGGAGCCCCTGGCCATTTTTCAGGCTCTATCACATAATCAGAAGCATTCAAAAGCAGGAAGTGTTGGAGGGAGATAAGGGATATGTACATGAGGGTAGTGAGGTCATGGGTAATAATCTGCAAGAACCTGAGAGAAGCTGACCAGTCTAATCTCCTTAGGTTTATCTCAGAGAAGAGTAAAGACATTTATGCACTATTGAGACACCCGGTTCCAGTTTGTGGGAGGACGCAGATAAAAGCAGCGCAGAGCATCTTAGGAGCCAGCGTGGCCTAATTAAGAGAAAATACTGAACATAATCCCCTAAGACTCCTCTCAGTGGTTCTTCACTAAGGCAGCAGAGTTCAACGTAAACAAGTTAAATATGCTGATATAAAACTGTATTGTGTAATAAACATAGATTGAGAGCTTTCCTTCCCTTTAATGCCTGGGAAGACCATGGTAAATGGGCCAAGAAGCCAGGGGAGAGCAAGCAGTGTGATGTTTGAATGGGATATTCCCCTTTTCCATCAAAGTCTGGATTCAACCTGTGTGTGCTTAAGCTAAATGTTTCTAGGGCTTGTGTGGGCTGGGGCCATCCAGCCCCACTGTGCTGCCCAGGCTGCTTCTGAATGGGAGTTTGGGCTGCAGGTGACACAGCTGTGTCATCCCACTGCCACGGGAGGGGGGAGAGCCAAATACTGCTGTGAAAAGGCATCTGGGGCTCAGCAGGGTCTGTGGGGGTTCACAGCCCTTCCCAAACACATAAAGGGTGTAAATATCAAAGGAAGACACTGGTTGCTCAACGTGGTGCTCAGGAGGATAACAAGGGTAGTGGTCTGGAATTAAGAGTGGGGATAAAGGCTGACTATAAGGAAATAGTTAATCAACCAATGCCACAGTGCCCTTTTCAGAGGGAAAGAGCCACTGACACAGCACCAAACTAACTCTTCCTATAAGGATTTTCAAGTTCCTTAGGTCCTGGGTGTGGATTAGTGCTGTGTGTAATTCTGCTGATGGAGTGAGCTGTGGAGAAGATGAATAACCACGTTCATTGCCCTGTGATTTCTGCCGTGTCAGAGCAGCACCCGCCTCTCTGCTGCCCTGCCAGCCTGATGGAGAACGCAACCTCACGGGAGATGTGCTTACATCCCTGTCTGCTGGTGCTGTGTCTGCACTTCTGGCGTGCTCCTGGTGCAGTGGGAGCAAGGAAAACAATCCAAAAGAGACAATATAGCAGGAAAAAGTCTGAATGCTTAGTATATCACATTGCTTTGGGATAAAACAAGATAGGCTTCTGAAGGCAGTCAGTCTGAGGGTGGTACTTCCCAACAAAAACATGTGTTGTTATCATTAGAGTGGTTGAAAATGTCATTCGCTATAAGTAGATGTGCTCTGAAGAAGTCTGCACATATTCCTGTACTGAGCAAAAATAATCTTGCCTCACTGTATCCTGGTTTGTTCTGTGTTTTAGAGCTGCCCTTGTATACACCATCAGGGGCTTCCTTCAGTACTTCACCGAATTTTTGTGAAGCCTCCCATAATTGTTCCTGAAGGAAAGGTGTATTTTACCCGCTGTGGCATCTCACCTCATCCCCAGGAGGTCTCAGAAGCACAGCCATTACAATAGTGTCTGTTACCAGCTTTTTCTCTGCCCCAGCCCTCCCTGCTGGTGATGTGTCTTGTTGATTCCAGGAATGCAAAAAGCACCAGGACTGTAATCTTTGGAAAGCACCCCAGTGAGAGGTAGTAGGCAGGGAGGAGTGTTGAGGTGCCTTTCTCGGGTGAAGGCTCAGGCTCTTCTGCACGTGCCAGCACCTCTGGGTTGCAGCTGTCAGTGCTGGGTGACTTTGATGGCGTTCCCCACTGGAGAGATAGGATTTATATGTTCCTGATTTTAGGTGGAAGTCCGAAGTAACAGCAGTAGGGATATTCTGATGCCTTCTGCTGGTGTGAGCCGTGCAGCTTCTGCCCAGTGTGCCATTAGGCTTTTTCCTTTAGCTCCTCTGGTTTCACTCTGCAGTGCTCAGGTGCAGCCATAATCGTTTTGTCTGCATGAGTGAGGAAAGTAAATCCTTTTTCCTTCTGTGTGGGGAATCTCCTGTCAGAGATATTTACAAAGAACCCTCTGGCTGGCAGTGCTCCACAGCTACCTGCTCACATTCCTTGTGTTTAACAGGAGCACATCCTGCTGCAGAGACCTCTGCCCAGCCCTTGAGAAAACCAGGCAGGGACAGAGGCATAAATTTTGTGGTTCAGGTTTTTTAGTTTGAATATCCTGATTTGCTGACCATCACAGTGAGAAATATGGTTTGTTTTTGTTGGTGTCCGGTAGCTGCCCGAGTTAAAAAGTTAAGCACTGTCCTTGAAAAGCATCTTCCACTGTATTTAGATGGGGAAAAGGCTGCCTCAAGTTTCTGTTTGCCTCAAAATTGCAATTTTGCAATTTCTGTTGTTTTTATTAAGAAAAATATCTCCATGTCTAAACATGCAAGAGCATAAATAACAGTTGATTATTTTTTTTCCATTTCCATGGTGCAAAAGAAGGAATTTGTTTGTTGTTTTTCCTTTTCTGATAACTTTTGTTGATATAATAGAAGTTAGCGGAAGACAGCCCAATTCTTCTACTACATAATCTGAAAAACAACCCTAAAACAACCAAGAATCCAACCTAAACTATTATTTATGCCAAATGCAGTGGATTTTGCAGTGATCTCTAGCAGGCTATATTTCTCTATACCTGTCTGAAGCAATGTGCTCTATGCTGGTCCTTCATAGCCAACATTTGGCAATTAAAAATGTCATTTGCAAACTGTCTGATATCCCTGTAATACACAGTGAGAGGAATTTACTGCTGTGCTCAAGTATCTTTAAAAGTCTCTTTGAGGGAGCAGTTACTTTCCTTGCTGTGGAGTGTTTGTGTCTAAGTCTAAATTAAAAGGCAGAGGAATGTGGCTTGTTCCATGTCCCCGTTTTTACAGGGTGGCTACAAAGAAGGTGGAGACTCCCTTTTTGCAAGGAGTTGTGGGGAAAAGGCAACAGGTAGAAAAAAAAGAAAAAAGGTTAATCCTTCCAGCTGGGCACGGAGAAATGTTTTCACAGGGAGAACAATCCATTGGAATGATCTCCCCAGGGAGAGATTTCCCCAGTGTTGGACACTTCCATGGTGCTGGGCTACCTTGTCAACACCGTGCTTTTGCCGTGAAAAGTTGGGCCAGATGATCCCTGAGGTCCCCATCAATTCTCTGATTCTGTGTTCTCTGAAGTTTGTGTGTCTGGACACACACACTGGTGTGCAGCTGCACTGTGGGAGAGGCTTTGCTACAAACTGAACGGAGCTCGATTCTTACACCTACCTGCACTGCTTGCTGAAAACAAAGATTTCCAAAGCTGCCTTTGTGAAATAAGCTGAAAATAACCACACAAGTGTTGCCAGTAGAGTAAATGATGGCACTAAGGTCACTATCAAACTGTCAGTAGGTACACAGGCATTAGCCTTTTAAACATTGCTGGTTTTCCGGCCTCTCTATCTGTTGCGTGTATCTCACATGATCAGAAGCTGTTACAGGACTTGCCAAACCACAAAGAGATGACCCAAGTCTAGCCCAGCAGACTGCCATGTGTTCCCTGTTGCAAATAACTTTGCCATTGCTTCTCTATGTCCTGCCTCAGACGTATTTTGCTTTGTGTTAGACTTGGTCAAGCCTTTGTAAGACACAGTGAGCCTCTTCCTTTAGTGTTTTCCTTTGTCTTTTCTTTGCCTTTATCCTTCACTGTGTTACTGCCAGTATTCCTTGTTGCCATATTTTTCAGTTTTTTCTTGCTTCCCCTGAAATGCACTTTTGCACAGTGAATATTTCCCCATCTTTGCCAGTTGTTTTCTTTCTTTATTTCCACTTTCCTGTCAATCAGCTGTTTATTCTTCATGATATCTATGCATACATGTATATATTTGTCCATGTGCCAGGTACTATGCACTGACCTGCAGGAAGGTCAGAGATGCCCTGCTAAGTAAGGGGACTTAGTAATAAAAACCAGCAGGAGCAGCTGTCTCAGAAGCAAACCAAAGATCTGGAAGCCTCTATCCAGAGACAGGAGACTCCAATTTGCATTTCCAAGTATTCCATCTATTTTACCTACCCCAGAGTTACAGCTGAGAAATGGCAGAATTCAATGATGAATAGATGCAGGCAAGGGAGTGTTTGCTTTATTTAAATAATTGGGGTTTTTTTGGTGTTTTCCTGCTCCATCCTGATACCATTGGTGCTATCATGACTTAGCTAAGAACTGTATTCTGCTGAATTCCAGCTCCTGTCTTGCTTAAAATTTAGTAGCTAGTGCTGATGCAGTAAATAAAATATTGTCATCTTTGGGGGATCAACATTGATGGGATGATATGTGAACTGGCTGAACTCCAGTGTGCCTCTGATCTATAATGTAGAACTGTGGTTTTTTGGGAGCCTCTCAAAATCTACGTGAAATCCACGCAACAATCTTTTCAACTTCAATGTGCAGTTTTTATTTAAAGTATGCAGTGTGGCTTAATAAATGTGGTGCTCACTGGATGATTAACACATAATTTAAAAGTCTTCTGTAGAGTTCCTCATTCAGAGATCCTAAAACCAGAGGTACATCATCATGATGGTGAAGATGATGATGAGGGTCTGCTTTGACCTCTTCTTGTACAGGACAAGCTCCTTTTCTGCAGTCATCCCCTGCCTAGCTGGGGATGTTTGTGGAAAGGCACACTCTTTGGCTGGAGGAGGAATAACCCTGGATAAACTTGATTCATTAGTTCATTTCCTTCACACTTAAAAAGTTCCTTTGTTTATAATTTTAGGTTGCATTTGTCTAACTAGTCTAACTGAATTTGTCTATCTCTCAGCCTTGGGAATATACATCTTTACCTGCTAGCTTAAGAAGTGGTTTTCTAAGAAATTCTCCCTGCATATTCTCAAAAATAATTGAACCCCTCTTTTGCATCTCTCATCTGAACCAAAGTAGGTTCCTTCATTTTACTACTTTTAGACAAGTGCTCCAGACTTTGAATTATTTTCCTGGATTTCCTTTAACTGCTCTGTCATTATCAATGCTACTTTTACAATGAGGAGCTAGGACTGTTGGCAGTGTTACAACAACAGTGTTGTTAATATTTAATATAATGGCAATTCCTCCCCCCTATTCCTCTACGAGGTATAAGACAGCCCCTGGTTTCCAAAACAGAGTCTGGCAATCTGTGATTTATTCAAGGCAGCAGTGAATAAGCCAGCATAGAGCTCAGTGATGCTGCAGATAGATGGTTTCAAGCTGCTGGAAGATCTCTTTAAAGCTCTCTCAGGTGTCTTTTTGCTACTCTGCATCTGGTGTGATACAGCAGAGTTATTGCTTTTTATGGCTAAGCATTGCTATTTTATCTGACAGTGATACCATGCTTTGTTGACAGACCTGCTATCATATAGATGGAAACTAATTATGCTGGTGTTTTAAATGTTTGCCTGTAAAGCAAGGGAGGAAATGCCACCACTCACCTTGGCAATTTGACTCTGGTCTTTATAGTGCTACTGTCATCAGTTGCTTGCCAGTTGGTACAAATCCTTCAGATTTCTCGTGAAGTTGGGTACCTAAGCCTGGATATGCTTCCTCAGCTGAATCTGTGCCACAGCTGAAGTTGTACCTCAGTGTTTTACGAACTCTGCATTTGTCTCATCATTTTACTGTACTATTGAACCACATTCTCTTTATGGTTCTCTGCAATTTCTGGATCCAGGACACTGAGGGGCTGTTTGTTTCTCATCCTGTGTTCTCGCTGTTGTCTGGTCAGTCTCTGGTCACTGCACTTCTGTGCTTCTCTTTCAACCCATTTTTCCATTCCATGTCACCAATTCATAAAGTACATCTTGAATTCTGTTCCTGTCCTCCAGTTGCCTTGCTGTCCCTCTCACCTTGGCAGCATCCACAGTCAGTAAGAAATTTTCATTTTCAGTCCGTCAGCCCTACATTAATGAAAACAAGGAATATGACTGGATACAGAACATAAAGCTCTGTGGAGCCATGTGTGTGGTTTCTTGCCAGTTTTACACTTTACTACTCTGAATGTGATTTTCCAGCATTGTACTGCAGAGTATTAGATTAATCCAAACCATATTTTCTTAGCCTGAAGGTTTGTGAAAGGCTTGCTAAGGTCGACATAATACCTGCATTTCATCCCTATCCACAGCACCTCTTATCCTGTTACTGAAGAGCATTAGAATGATTTCACACAGTTTGTTTTTGACAAACCTGCTGCCTGCTACTCATCTCTTTGTTATTTTCTGCTGCTTATGATATCTGTTAAGAAATACTTTCCCTAGAGTAAAAGTTTTATGACTGCTGTGCAGTTCACTGTTTTCCTCATTTCTTCCTCCAGCTCTCTTGCATTGCCTCTTCTGAAGCTGCTGGGCATCTTGTCCCTGTCATTCCTAAATAACCCCATTGACACATAACAGAAGTTATTTCAAGTGTCTCTTCAAGTTTGCCCTCCTTGTTGGCCAAACTTTCTGAGTCAGTGTCTATCATAAAAAGTTTATCTCACCTTTCTTTGTCTTCACCCTGGCAGTAATCGTCCATTTTCTGCCATTCCCTCTATTGTAAATTGACTGGTTTTTAGTATTGGGCTTTCTCTGTGTGCTCCTGTGATAGGTGATGGTGTTTCCCCTTATTTCTTTGACTCTTTAGTTCCTTTCAGACCCTCTATTCAGCATCAGTTTCTCGTCTCTGCCTTGTTAATTTTCCTTACTTTCTCATCTGCAGTGGACTGAGGGAATAATTTCTTTTAGAGCATTTGCATGATCTTTAAATTACTGTGTCCTCTAATTTATATCACATGCCATTTGGTGTGTTGCATTATTTAATTCTCTAAAAGGTTTCAGGTAGAGCAGTTTATGTGTATGACACACTGCAAAGCACAGCTGGATTGTGTAGTCTCCATATGCATTTGCTTTCTATTTCCTCCTTTTACTTACTGTTTTGGGAAGCAGCCTTTTTCACTCCATTATTTCCAGAGTTACGGACGCGTGAAGATGGTTCTCCAGGGAGCAGCAGAGGTGTGAGAACTGCTGAATCACTCGTGCCCTGACATGCCCATCCTCAGTGGTGCTGCGGGGCAGGACTTGGTGCACTGGTGGTGCTTATTATGGGGTACAGCACCCTCTGGCACGTGAAAAAAAAAATCAGTTCAGTGTTCTGGTAGGGTTCCTGTAGTCAGACACTCATAAACTCCTTAAAACTGAGAAAATATGGCTGTGTGCTAGATGGTGGTGTTTGCACAGCATGGGCACATGTCCACGAAGAATTATTCTTTTGTTCCCTCAGAAAATCATAGAATCGTTTGGGTTGTAAGGGACCTTGAATATTATCTAGTCCAACCCCCCCTGCACACATCCCCCTAGGGATGTGTTCCTTGTCAGATTTATTCAAAACCCATCTATTTACTTTTTATATAGCTTCTCATTAATCAGCAATATATAGGCAGTATTGATGTCCATTTAAAATAAATACATACTACAGCAAAAATTCACTATGATCAATACTTTTTTTCCCCCTACATTTTAGTGAAGCACCTATAAATGATCAGCTGTTTCTTGCTTGCTGCAGCACGTCCCAGTGGAATTCAGGAGAAGTTTTTGCATTGATTCATGTGGTTTTGTGCAGGTCCATGTAAAGCATTTAACCTTAATCTACAGGTCAGTGATAGAAATGTAGGAATCTGAAAATACATATTTTCTGCCTTGAAAGAAAGGAGTGGAAACAGAGTAGAAAGATACCCAGAGCTACAGGGATGTCAGCTACCCCACAAGGTAGTGGCTCGCTGGCGATTCCCTCTTACCTTTTGGGGACAGTGTGTGTGCACTCTGGTGTTTGAAGTAGGTTGGGTAGAATTTAACTTCTGGCTCAAGGGAGCCTTTAGTTTATTAAATATGGATGTGCTTTCAGGTAGAAGCATGGTTTCTCTCTGCAGCGCATCACTTTCCTTGAACATATGCATTTGGGGAAGAAAACTCAGCTCCTCTCTGCCTAAATCTTTCCTGTCTGGATCCACCTGCAAAAAATGGCAATAAGAACTGTCACATTGTAACAACTGCAGGATTTTTAAGTATGCAGTGGTGTGGCTTTATCTGCCTTCACATCTGTGGAATTGTGTGCCTGGTCCCGAGGCTGGGCTCTGTGCAGCACTGCTGGGGGATCTGCCTTTGCCTCACCTGGAATTACAGGGAGAAAATCACTCGAGTTATTGCCGTGTGTGAACGCAGTACTAACGTCTGCCTGTCCTGGCCGTAAGACAGCTCCCACAAACGAGCCATGCAACAGGCTGTCACATCCCCTGCTTTCTGCATTATCTCGCTCTTCTAAGAAAATTTTTCCAGCTCCAGTTACTAATCAGGCTGTGGGTGATCTCTCTGAGCTCCGAAGCTATGGGATCTATCACTCATCCATCAGCGCCTGTCCCGCTCTCCCTGCGAGCATCCGCTTATGCCTGGATGCTGCTGAGGAGGAGCGAGACCTGCTGCTGAGCAGGCTGGGGGAGAGCCACAGTCTCATCTTAAGGAAACAATCACGTTGTGGGCTGGTTTGCATTTCTATTCCTGCTTTTGCAGTAGCATAAACCGGACTGTTTCTTGCTGTGACTGCGGGAAGCCTCAGGAGCAGTTTGCAGTTCCCTTTGCTTCCAGCCTTTGGTGTAGCCTCATAGAAGAGTGTTTCAAAAAACATAACTTTCAACTGCTTGACACTTCTCAGTCTCTTCTATCTCTTGTCTATAGTGCTATCAATCAAATTGTTCTTGTCAGTTAACTGGTTTTAAATCTCGTGTGGAAAAATTGTCAGTTCAAGATCATACTACAGTAAGGACAGACGTGACTTCTCTCGCCGCGTTAATTCATTCTCGCTTAAGACATGAAAATAAACTGATAGAATATCAATTTGAAGCTCTTAGACCTTGAAATGATTTAAAATCTCCTAAAAGAAAGGCTAGGGCTGAGCTTTGTCTCCGAGGCATCATTTTTAACTTAGCAAGAAGCTCTGATGGTCTTTTCTTTAAATTGCCTATTGTCCAGATGCCTACAAAGCAAGTGCTTCTGAGGGACTGTTTGTGTTTAGTGACAGCATTTATTTCATTTCATTTCATGTGACAGATGACTTGGCTTCTGGATGGAGTCATTACTTGCTCATATTCCTCCGGGGCAGGTATCTGACCTGCTGGAGCAGTGATTTGGTCTGGGAGCCGCTGTGCTGCTGGGGACAGAGTCCTGTGTCCCCAGGCTGGGGTGGCTCCTGCCACACCTCTGGGGGGGCTCCCTTGGCTGCTCCAGATGAGGATGAGAGGGACATGGCAGCTGCAGGCTTTGCTAATGGCAGAGACACCAAATTAATATTTAAATACCTGAAAGCCTTTTTGGACTGTTATGACTGATAGTCCTCAATTGTGGGGTGTCTCACCAGATTTCAGGTTCATGGGTTTTCAAAAAAATTTTTTTATTATCCTAAACTTTGATTGTGAGGCACAGTGATGAGCTCCAGAGGATTGCTGGATGGAGCTGAATGAGCTGTGAGCTGTACTTTATTCTTCAGAATAGTAGTACTTTTCATTCACTCAAAAAGAAATGCTTGATTTCTGCTTGAGGTAATTTTTTTTTTATTTTTTTTTTTAAGATGGGGAAATCAAAGGATTGAATGCAACATTAAATTGTGGCAATTTTATTTTAAGCAGATTTTCTGCCTTTTTTTCCTTCTTTTTTTTTTCTTTTTTTTTTTTTTGCAATATTATTGTGCAGCAGCCAAACTAATGAATATATAATTTTCTTTCCTTTCTGCTTGTCATGCCCTGCTAACATGGACATCTACAAAGGCTCAGGTTGGTGTTGCAATCTGTCTTCATCATGTTGTTCTCATCTAGTACAAAAGGGCTTCGATGTTTTCTTGATCAGTCAGCTTTTTTTTCCTTTTCCTCTCTTTAAAACTGGATCCTACATTATGATAACATAACAGATTCATCCACAGAGGTGCTACATTTGTTTGTTACCCCTGAAACTTCAGCTGCAGCAAAATGTGCTGTTTCAGAAACAAGGGATACTGATTTATTTGTATCTACTTAAATTTTCTATGCTTGTCTGGCTTTGTGACAGGGAGGCAGCAGTGCCTACAACTTTTGAAATCTGCAAAAATGCACTGAGACTCTCATTAATGAGTTTCTGCCTTGTTTTAAAGCCCCATATTTGACAACATAGTAAGATGACATTTGTTAGTATCTTATCCGGATTCAATATTTTCTTGATAGGAATGAAACGTAATTAAAATGTAAAATAAAAAGCAGAGGCACAGGAACTGGCCATTTGTGATTGCACTCTCTTAAACCCCCATTCTTACTTTAACACATCAATTTTTTTTGATAACTCTGAGACTAAGTTGTCTTGCCTGCTTATTTCTGGTAGAAATAAATACCCAGTATGTGCAAGGTTATACTTTGTGCTATGTCCTGCTCCTCAGAGATTGTACTGACAGTAAAACCATGAGTAAAACCAGACAGGCAGGTTTGGGGCCAGGACCTTCATATTTTTTCCCTTATTTTACTCATGTTGAACGATTCTAACTTCGTATTTTAATCTCTGAGAAAGAGCACTCATGCTTTACCATATTAAAACTTGGTGTTTCTAGTGCCTGCACCAATCTCACAGAAAATAAAACCACTTGCCACTCGTAAATATGAATTAATAAACCTTGCTGAGGAACGTGGTAGTTCTATCAGAGTGAGATGTAATGACTGAGATTCGACAGAGCTCGCCTCAATTAACTTTCTAAACAAGGCATTTTCCACTCATTGCACTTAAGAACTTGAAATAAATCAGTGTCTGACTTGGAATATTTAATTATCCATTAGAAGAAAGGAGAGAATTTACCAGGAGCATTTTGTAAAGTCCAGCAAAAAAACAGATGAAGTAAAAGCATCTGAAGGCCGTGGTGAGGGAAAATGGAGCATCCAGATGTCTTTATAGCAGGAATACCCCTCTGCTTTTCTAATTTCTCCTCTTTTCCTCATTTTGCAGCCAGAATTTTACAGTGCTGCTTTTTTTGATGGCTTCATCCTGAAACGCATTTATCTGAACTTTCCAGGATCTGATTTTAAGCTGAGATATCATCCAGTTATTGCAAGAAACTGGGCATTTCCAGATTTAGTCCCCCAATCCCCAAGGGCTTCCTTGCCGTCCTCTAGGACATCACTCAACTCTTCATCATCAGTTGTCTCATGTGTAAATTAGGATTAAAGTTGAGCAGTTTTGAGGATCGGGCTATAAATAGATAATCAAGAGCAGGGGAAACTTCAGAGGCTTGATAAGTGTTTTCACTCTTTTCAGAGAAAATAATTTTTGAGCAGTTTTTGAAGTAGTGGAGTAAGGGTGAGAGGTCTGTTTGTGCAGGGGCTTCCACGGGGCAAATCTGGGAACTGGTGCAGCTCTGTGTCTGTGTGTGTGTGCTGTGTAATTACTGCCCTGGCTCTGAACTCAGAATGAGGTGGATCCCATCCTTCTGCCGGATACAAAGTCTGAGACAGTTTCAGGGGTTTTTTTTGTTCAAGGCCAGTGGAGGCTTTTCAGAACCTTAGTAAAGCTCTACTTGATTTTCTTTTCTCCGCACCACAAAGGAGGAAAGAAGCACAAACTCCTTTGACTTGGGTGCAAGTAAAAATTCAAACTGTTGGATGTGTTTCACAAGTATTTGTGCAGGGATCTGCTAGAGGCGTAAAAGATCAGGAATTAGAATAATTTAGAAGTCTTACCACAGATCTGTTCAAACTTTTGTGCTCTAAGTAATTTTGAGATTTTTTTTTTTTTAAACCTTTTGGTAGCTATTTGCTGCTGCATCCAAATACTTAAAGACAGGTATTCATCAGTAAAGCTGCTTTGCAAAATCTAATTTGCTTGAAAATTAACTGTTCAACCAAGTTTAACAGTGGTGAGCAGTTAGCATATTTTTGGCAATCGTGATCAATATATAAATTAGCATGAAATAAAATCAATTTTATTTTAAAGAGAACTGTTTAATGTTGAAATTTTGTTGAGATCATTTCTGTGATGTAGTGTTTGTTAATGTGCAAGTACTTGTCCTTCAGATATACAGTTAATTCACTAAAGCTTTTAAGTATGTGCTTAGATCTGCCAAATCAAACACACAGTTAAGTAATTAACAAAGCAAGAACTCAAATTCTAATTCCTTTTTAAAGAACTAAATAAAAGAAATTCATTGTTAGCAATTAGCTGGTTAGGATTAAACAGAACGTGAAAGCAGTACTGGAACATTATAAAAGTTGTTCAGTTAATATCTGGACATCTTTCTACCAAAGAAAAGATTTGGATGAACGAGATGGAGTCAACACAGAAGTCAAATTTGTAGATTATTACAAGGAATGGACATTTTTTCAGCTGTATTTCCCACCATACTGTGGATCCATTTGTGCCAGACTGGTTGCAGGAGAAGTGCTGGCTGTGGCCCACATGTCACCAGCTGGTGGCCATAAGCACTAAGAGGAGGAGAACATCCCACTGCTGCCTCCTCTTGCAGCCTGGATATGCAGAGAACGTACAAATGGTTGTGCAGAAAGTATTAAAAGTGAGCAGATTGCTGTCCAGCATCAGTAGGAGTGATTTTAACCTTTACCAGCAAGTGTCTTTATAAACCAGAGCAAGTCAGCTCTCTTTCCTATGCATGAAATCTTCTCTACCTTTACTGTTGCTCATGGTGGTCTCCACAGTTTGAAAATAGGTTGTTATTTCTTCACTTCTGACTGTTTCAATGTATTAGGTCTAATGTAACCTTGATGTAAGGGCAGCCATTTGAAATGAACTTATGTTAGCAATGAATTTAGCCCATTTGTATTAGGAATGAATAGCACAGAGGTAGTCCTCAGGGTTTCAGGCAACTGCTACAGTGATCAGTTTGGTTGTTCTAATATAATAAGCAGATATTGACTTAGTTGGAGGGAACACCAAGATTTACTGTCGTGAAAGCTAAAATATTGACTGAAGGAAAACCAGAGTCAATATTTACCTTGAGGGACAATAAATCTTGATGTTCACAGAAATATGAAGTCACTATGATTTTCAGAAGCGTTGAACCTCATTCTAGTTTGTTCTGCAGGTGCTCATCAGAATTTCTTTTAATGAATCACATCAGTTGACCAAGTGCATTTATTTCTGTAAGTCCTTTGCAAGCCTACATTTAAATAAGTAACTTAGAGAATATTATAAATCACACCAAAGCTCTTTGGTGGTTAGATATTTGGATTTTACATTAAAATGCAAGTATCAGCCATTAAAAGAGAAAATAAATAGATTACTGTTTGTATATCTTGTTGAAGTAACTGTCCACATCAATAATGCTTTAGCAAGGACTCAGGATTTGCATTTGAGTGAATGGGAAGTGAGTTATGTTATTAAGGTAGGCTTTAGCAGTCTGCCTCTTAAAAAGTAGCTTTTGTCCTTCTTCCCTTTAATTTATTGAGAACTGTGCCCATTAGCTTGATTTTAGGATTCAGGTATTCAAGCAGTGTTCCAGGTTAATTCTGACTACAAAGAGTGATACAGTGATCCTGTGGAAGGCACCAGCAAAACCCCCCTTGGCTTCAGACAGGCATCGTTTCAGCCCTTGGGTCACTGAGCCCAAAACCCAGCACATAAATACTAATAAAAAGTGAGGAAAGCAGGTAACTTGCCAAAATGCCAGAAGACTGTGTTTATTTTTTGAGGCAGTAAGGGATGAAGCCAGGCTGGTCATGCTGGCTGCTGATCTCTGCAGCTTCCAGCATCTTTCTCCTCCATGCAGAACAACAGATTCCGGTGTCTACTGCATGGAATTAATTTCATTTTTGTCCTCTACGATTAGATTGTGACTCTGCAGCCATGCAGGAGTGGGGGGCTCAGTGTGAAGGGGTTTGAAAATGAAAAATCAAGAGCATGTCTGTTTGACCTCCTTAAGTAGCACAGCTCCTAGCAAACACAGGAATAGAAAGCTTTAAGGTTTGTTGTAGGTTTTTTCCCAAATTAAAAAAAAAAAAAAAGGGAATTGGAGGTGATAGAAAACAAATTCAGGCAAGCCAGGAGAAGAAATGGGAGGAAAGCATTCTCCTGTGGAGGAAAGGACCACATGCAAAATGGCTGTGGTTTTTACATGCAACAATAGAGTTATAAATTGTATTCACAGCTTCATGAACTCATTCCCACAGAGTTCCACCCGTGGAAATCTTGCATTTTTTTGAGGCTCCCATTTAAAAGCTTGATGGCATCCACAGGTGCCTGTTGTAACTTGTTCTGCAGAAATCCTTCCCTCCCTCAGGTGGTTATTTACATCTCCCCAGTAGCCCAGAGGTGCTACCACAGATGGCATTGCTCAGCACTGGTGCAGAGCAGAGGGGAGAGCTTGTTCACAGCAACCATGTGCTGTGGTGTCAGCACAATAACTTAATAGAACAGGTTATTTGTGACAGTTATAATTCAGGTTTTTGGTGGCGAGTGTAAGATGAGGATCCTGACCAAAGAGGAAGTAGTGCACAGGTCAGCAGCAGATCACCAGGGAGCTGAGGCACCACAGGGACATGCAGCCAGTGCTGTGTCCTCCCTCCTCCTGCACAAAGTGGGATGTCTGTCTGTCTGTCTGTGTCTGTCTGTCTGTCTGTTGGGGGAGGAAGAGAGCTGATGGTGCTTCCTACATAATCAAGCCAGTTTGACACAATCAGGCATAGAAGTGCTCTATGAATGGCTTTGCTATTGTGATCCTCCCTGTTCTTTAAAGAGCACACTGGAAGTATCACTTCACATTATGTGTATTGGTGTCAGTGCCCGTGGGATTTTTGTTTCGGCTCACGTGATTCCTCGGGTAGATTTTAGTTCACATGGCATCCCACGCCTGCCCAGCTCTGTCTGGTTTTCCTACACAGTTACTACAGCAGGTACATGCCACAGAAAGTTTTGACCACTAAAACACATTTATGGTAAATGCCTGCTGTTCAGCCTTTGCTGCTAGCCACAGGTGGGCTGGTTAGGAGAGGTCTGACGTTTAACAGATGTTAAGGCAGAGCAATCAGAGGCCACTGAATCAACGAGATGGGATTCCCAAGCTCTCAGCCTCACCCTGGCTTCAGGCAGCAGGGCGAGTGCTGAGAGGCTGGCAGTGGTGCAGGATTCACAGTGGTATGCTCTAACCCTGGTGAAGGGTTATTTAATAGAGCAAGGAAAAGAATATTAAATCCCCCAAGCTGCTGTTTGTGCTGGACTGCCCCGGCTGCCCTGCTGTGCCTGCGGAGGGAGGGAGGGAGGCAGGGAGGCAGCACCTCCTGCCTGCTCCCAACCTCAGCTTCCTCTGCAGAGCTCTAAACAGCAGGAACAGACCACCCCAGCTCTTGATAAAACTTACTTATTATGTTTTACCATCCTTGATAATGCCCTGCGAGGCACCTTCTCCCTGCCTGGCCCCTGGCAGCCAGTTTTGTCCAAGTTTGGCTCTTTGCTCATTCCCTCTGTGATGAGGAAAAAACTGATCATGCCTCAAGCACCCGTTTCCCTCACTAATCGTCTCCTGTGGCTGACAGGGTGTTTTGTCAGGCAACATAGGCAGGCTGTAGTTTTTCCTTTCCCCTGTGGAGCAGGGAAACTAATAAATACTCCCTGAGTCTGCATCCATCTCCTGGATGGATGTTTGGGAGGGACTCAAAGGCTTCCCAGTGCCTGAAGAGGAATTGCTGCTGTCCCCAGTGCGTGCAGGGATGTGCTGCAAGACTCAGTGGAGTTGACAGGCTTGTGGGGCAGGATGATGGCTTCAGCTGTGTCCCTGCATCCTCTGGCTCCTGCTTAGGGAGCTGGTGCTAAGCCCAGACTTGCTGAGTGCTGCTTTTCTATGCTCCCATGTACACCAGTTAATGATAACGAGCCTGGCTGCTCGGCTAATTAGCAGTGCCTGTGGTGCTGCTTGCTCAGTGTGGGAAGCTTGGCCCGGGGTGCACTTTGTACCATGCACAGACACCTGTACGTTCTGGAGTTAGGCCAGATGCCAGTGCCTTGGTGCACACAGAACCAGACACGGCTTTCAGTTCAAAGGGACCTTAAAGATCATCTCATCTGCAACTCCCCCACCATGGGCAGGGACACCTTCCGCTAGTTCAGGCTGCTCAAAGCCAGGTCCAGGTTTGTAATTTGTGCTTAATAATATGCAGGGAAAGTGGTATGACTGCCTTTGCCCCCTTTGTTCCCTTCCCTTTCTCTTCCTCTTTGTGAAATGTGAGGCTCTTACTAGTTCATATCGTCCTTGGCCTCACCAGTTAAGACGTTGCCTTCCCTCTTTCCTGTCTTTTCACCTTCACATATGTTCCACTTCTCATCATCTGTTATTCTTCATTCTCTGCTAAACCTGTGCGCAATGCGTAGGCAGACCCACAGTTAAAACAGATTCTGATATTTTCTGTTTGGGAGTTTTCCTTTGCAAGTTGTCTTCCTTCCATTTGGAATGAAGGTGATTCTCTGATGGGACATCAGGGTTTTTTCAGACTGGTATCTCAATTTTCTTGTCTTCCCACCTCCAAAATGTTACACAGAGGGTTTCTTTATTCTAGTGGCCACCACATGTCTAGTCATAATCTGCTATTTTAAAATGAAGCTGTAAATTATTAAGTACGTGGCTGAATCTTTTTGGGGGATAGTTGGGAGGAAGGTTGTTGATTTATAGTTATTCTAGTGGTGAGAATGAAATGGCTCCGTAGCAGCAAGACTGAGGAGGTTTTGGTTTGTGGAAGAAGAAATGTTAGGTGTGTTGTATTTTTCCAGGGCAGCACGTTATGCTTCATGCAAAGCAACAGGGAATACTGTATCTTCAAATCAGGTTCTGCAGACAAACCAGATTCAAAATAAATAACTTTTATTCATCACTGTAATAGAACTGTTGATGCATTCATTTATTTAAACCTAAAAATCTGCTGAAGTGCTATATCTCAGTGTGCTGCTTTTAACAACCTGGATATCTGGCACCTTTTATCAAGCTTTTGGCTGCATTTTTCTCCCCACGTAGATTTCATAGTTCAGGTGAACACACTGTCGTGTTTGATTAGGAGATATGTTACAGATAAGTCTCTTGCAGGCAGAGAAGCGTTTACTGTTTTTGTGTATAAAAATGAAATTTGTAGGATACATGAAATTTCATTCTTTTATGGTAAATGCCTTATAAGAAGGCATTAGAAGCAAAGGTAAATGAGTGGTGATTTTAAGTTTGTACCTTCTGAAACACAGAAGGATGTGGTACATACAATCTTGGTGAATGACATGTGATAAATTATACTGAGAGCAGGCAGAGCAAATGAAATTGTAATGGAGTTCCTCTTCTGGCTGCAGGAAATAGCTGTTATTTATCCTGCTTCCGAAGATGCTGCATGCATACTGCTGTTCATTATATACTTAAAAATCCCTTGGCAAGTCAATAATGAATAAATGAACTTAAAGCCATTACAGCAGCCTTAGCATGAGGAGTGTAAGGCAGGATATTTTCCAGTGTGCCTTTCTGTGGGTTTGGCTCAGGCGTTTCTGCAGACACGCTCACCTGGACAGTTCAGCTGAAGAGTTTGGTTCTTTCTCCTGTCAGGTGCACGAGGCAGTCCCATGCTACAGTGAGTGCAATCAGTATTCCTGGGAAGCAGAACCATGGTCTCCATGCCAAATCAACAGCGAACAAAATTCCCTCCACTGTGGAGAAGGAATACAAACGAGGAAAGTCAGGTGCGTGAAGACAAAGGCTCAGGTATTCCAGATCAAAAAGAGCTGATATGTTCTTGCATAAAGCTGCAGTGTCTGACCATCTGACAGTGAGTGTGTTGCTGAGTCCAGTGCATTTCAAATTAAAAGAAACGTGTTTATGTGCCATGGTTTGCAGGAAAGGCATTTCAGAGATGCAGCCTTGGTTTTTCAGGAACACGGCATGATATTTAAATTAGTATTCTTCAACCTAAATGCCATGTATACATAAAACTCCCTGAGGTGCAAAGCCTCCATATTTTGATTTGCTAACATTTTCCCCAAGTAATAGCACTGCACGCACCAGAGTGGCATTCATTATTACTGAATATTCATTCCCCAGGCATGGGGAAATGCTGAGTTATTTCCAAATGTTCAGATGTTACTAGCAGGAGCACTAAGATTTGTTCTCACTGCTTGTCACTTTCTGTTTGCTCCTTTGTCAGCCGATCAAAGTTAAAATCCCTCTGTATGAAGTAACAAAAGCATGTTGTGCACGTAGCTGATTTCCATTTGCATGAACATATTAATTCTACTTTTTGACCAGCCATGCTGCTTGTAGCTATTGTCATGTCTATGTCCTGTGTGGGGCTGGGAAAACTTGTTGATATCTGTCATGTCTGTGATACTCTTAATTAAAATGTGTGTTTTCTCTGTAGGTGTGTGAGCACTGCTGAGGACCACGGTGTGGAGACTGTGCCCAACGCCCTGTGCAACCAGGCTGAAGTGCCAGAGACAGTGCAGAAGTGTAGCTTGTACTGTCCCAGTGAGTGTGCAGTGTCTGAGTGGGGACAGTGGAGCCCGTGCCCACAGGTAGGCTCTCCTGTCCCTGGCAGTGTTCCTCACACAGCAGTCTTTGCTTATCCTTCAACTATTTCATGGCCTAGTTATTTTCTAAGAAAGTAAATTATTTTCTGAGGGATGTCAGGCTTAATAGATACTGCCAGCATGGTTGAATCTGGAGATATTTATGTCTCTACAGAGACAGAGCTATAGAAAGTTGGTTAGTGAAACACATAGTTATTACTGTGACAGTTGATTCAACACATCCTTCCCCTTGGTGTGCTCTGGGAAAGGGCCACACAAGCAGAGTGGGTGAAGGGACACTATTCCAGCTGCAGTAAGGGCTGAATGGAATGTTTGCATTTAGAAAATGTTTGCAGAGGAGACCTCTGTCAGTGGCATAAGAGCCTGCTGGTAACCCCTGGGGGTGACACTCCTCTGGACAGGTCTTAGTCCTGAGGGAATGAACAGCTCACACTATTTCTGTCCGCTGTCTCTTTCTCTTCAAATCCTTGGGGGAAGATTTGAGGCAACAGCAGCAGAAGGGTATGACAGCAAGGTGCCTGAACAATTTGTCATGTCATGAAATACTCAAAACTTTGTAAATTATGCAGGGATTCAAGCCACTGCAAAGTTTTCTCTGTTTTCCTAAGTGTGCAAGATGGAAAGAAGTTGCAAATTTTGTATTATGAAAAGCCTCTGGCCTCAAACCGTGTGATTTCAGATCTACTGTTTCTCCCTGATCAGTGTTGAAATAGGTGCCAGGTTTAATCTCGGAGGGGTTTTTTAATAGACTTGCTTGATGTATTTAAGTGACAAACATATATTCATTGCCCCCGTGTTAACAGGGCCATTACGGGAAGTTGAGTGGTTATTGGACAGGTATTTATACTAGTGCTGACACAGGTAATTTCCTTCCATAATATTTTGTGTAGCGTATCAATATACTCGGTAAGAACATGTCAAATAAAATCTTGTGTTTCATTTCCTGCGTTCACCTCCTCCTGAGCAGCATGGCTTTGATGAAGTATAACACTCTTGCAACCCATACAAATGCTTGGATACCTTTCGGAGTCCCACTGTGGTTGGGCTGTTTCTTTGCCATTGACTTTTTCAGGCATGGATTTTCTTCATTTTCACACCCAGTGAGCTGATCCTTGAGGCCACTGTGGGTTTCTCAGGTGCCTTGGTGGCAGTCAGTTGGTTATGAAGGACTTCTTGAAGCTTTAAGCACCCTCATATCCTTAAGACGTGCAGACTTTTTGCCTGAAGGCTCTTTTTTTTTGGCAATAGCGAGGCCTCTGTAGCCCACAGAAGCAGGAAAGGGAAGCCCAGAGCTCGTGGGCTGCACTCCATCAGGCAGCACATCTCTTGGCAGGCACAGGGCCACATGCCACAGTCCCTGTGTCTCCTTGTACATCCCTTTGCCATGGTGAATGTTAATTCATAAATGTGAGGGCATCTGCGTGCCAATGCAATTAACTGAACAATATGTTTTCCCAAGCTGTTCTGCAATGCTTTGTTGTGAAACTGAGATGACTGTGTGCCGATGGAGCATGTGTTTCAATAGTTCTGTCCAGATACGAGGCAACAAACAGCTTGAAGTTTTATGGGCAGATAAAACCCTCCCTTTGATGAGTTTACGGCAGCGCTGTCTCCCTTTTACAGCTACTCTGGTTGTTTGTGTTGGGTTTTGAGAGAGCACCACACATCCCATCCCTCCCAGGCTGCTCCACATCTCCAAGGCAGGTGCTGTGAGTGCAGAATGACTGTGCCTTGTCACTGGTGTATCTTTGGTGCGTGTGGGGCAGGGATTGAGGGAATCCTGGTGGCTGGAGTGAGGCACTGCCAGCACCAGGGTGGTTAATGAACCTTCCATCTCCTGAGCCACTAGGAAAGGTGGTCACTTAGGACAGCTCTGATGGACTCAAAAATTTCAAAAAATTTGAAAGATTGCATCACATTGCAATGAGAAAGCAAAACTGTGCGTCCTGGCTGCTCTATTTCAAGCACATTTACATTTCATGCCACAATACTTGGCACTCTTTTAGTCATAGCATTCTCATGAGTCAGCTGCCAAAGACAATTCCAGGAAGTCTTCCTGTAGCTCTGGTCATGTTTGGCTTGCTAGAGATAAAGAGGATTTATGAAACTTGACAAATTCTATTTTGTAAGAAATGAACAATCACAATTTCAGCCTCATCTTTGCCTGAGGAACTTTTTGATTTGAGATATTTGCCTAAGATTTAGGTCAGGTGAGAATTCTTTTCCAGCTGCTTTGGTGTTCTGCTCATGTTTTACAGTGTTGATAATAAATTCATCCTGATAGCAGAATAACTAACTCTTATCAGCTGAATATAAAAAGGCCTTTTAGATTATCCGTTGTAACTTTTGTCAATATGTCATTGTACTCTGGATACTTTCTAGGGTATTACTTGGTTTTATCTTGTAGCAATATTCTTCCCATGTGAATTTTCCACTTTCAGGATGGTAAATGATCTTGAATTGTGTTGAAATCAATGAGTCATAAAGGTGGTGACTGCTTTGTCAATGGAAAGTATTTTCTTCAATACTTTTTTCTGCTAAAACATTGTATTTGTTCTACCTTTTTTGGCTGCATTTCCCTTTTGCTTTTAAACACTTTTATGATCTTTTATAATTTCAGATGCTCCCACAATTCTTTTATGTGTGTTTTTCAACTGAATTACCTCTTTTGCATCTTGATTATGGTGCTATTTAACATTGCTAAACAAAGGTAAATTTTAATATTTCATCTGATGGTCAGAAATGAAGCTGTTAGAAATATAATGCCTCAAGGTTGCTTTGAGGTTTTGTCTCCATACTGGATTCAAGAAATGCATAGTTCCTGCATTAAATCTTCTCTATTATTCTCACTTTATTCTGTTGAGAGAAGTAAATTCAAGATGGTTTTCCCTGTGGATGAAGGCTGTTCTTTGGCTTATAATTTGTCACTAAGTAACATCCAAGTGACTTAAATATCACGCTTTAAAGCCATTTAAAATAACAGTTTGAAGCTTGCTAGTTAAAAAGAAACAAAGAACCAAACCAACAAAAGGAAAACAAACCCACAAGGAAATTAGGTTGACTTTCATTTTGCTTAAGAGATTTCATATTTGTTCCAGGGACAATAGCCTGTTCAGTCAGACATCATCACTTGATTGCTCAAAGACCCAGCTAAACAATCTGGGAACTGAAATCCTGTCATCTCTATTACATATTCAATGATGGAATAACACACACTTCCTGCAGCGTCTCGACTTCGTATTCATCTGACTTGGAAATGTAATTAATTGACTTCAATTGAATTCATCAAAGCATTCTTAAAAAGAGTTAATATGCGAGTGGTGCTACAAGTCCCTGAAATAATTACCTCAAATCTATTTCGTTAGCTCTCTGTTGGTGGATGGCTGTCGCAGCCCCCGTTGTGGGTTGGAGTGGCCTCCTTGCTTGCCTCAGCTGTTGGCATTTCTAGCAGCTAATTCCAAGAGGTCTGAAATTAGTTAATTATAGGAGGTTGCGTGTGTAGTGAGCGAGAGCAGCTGTCTCCATTTCAGCGAGCGTTTTCCTCATGGATCAATGGCGATGTGCCGCGCTCGGGACTGGCGACAATGGAGTTCTTATTCCCTGGAATCCGCGGGGGAGCGCGAGACCCGCGGCTGACCGGATTAAAAGTGTCGCCAAGTGATACAGCCAGCTCACAGGTCTGCAGTGACTTTCTTTGTCCATGCTAGTTGGGGTTGTTACAGTTTGGAAATGCCAAGTGGAAGAGAAATTGTGGACTCCTGTAGACGCCGGGGAGTCTCTGTGTGGATTATGAAAGTTTCCGTCACGACTGGTTCCTGAATACAGAAGGGGCAAGGTTGGAAGGGACCACTGGAGGTCATCTCGTCCTTTCTTTTCCAACAGGATTCCCCAGAGCACGTTCCTCAGAACTGTGTCCTCAGACAGCTTTTGGAATTCTCCATAGGAAACTCCCCAACCTCTCTGGGCTTGGCATGTGAGTTTGGTAGAGGAGCTGCAGTGTGAAGGCTGTACTGAACAGTGAGGCTTGCACAGACTTGTCTTCCGAGCCTGAGAGATAATTTATTCCAATCAAGCATGAGAATTATCCTGCTCAAGGCTTTTTGGAAGAACATGCACTGCTCCTTATGCATAGCTGTGACTTGGAGTTTTTTTTTTGTATTATTTTTGTCATAAAAAGTGGGTAACTGCTGTATTTTTTAGATTCGTTGTTCTATTTTGATTAATCTTTGTTAGCAATCACTTTTTTCAAAGAAATGGTTCTGTGTTTCAGAGGCAGGCAAGGTTTCAGAACCTGGATGCATCTGAAAAAAGAAATTTATGCAAATGCATTTTCATTTCAAAAGACTGCTCCTGTTATTGTAAATGGCTTGTTAAATTGTTACAAAACATCCACACTGGCATGAACAATATAACGGTTCATTGCTCTGTTAAAAATAGTCAAATACGGTTGCTGCCTTTGCATTTACCTTATTTTGAGGTTGTATGTTTCCTTATGAATAGCCAGTTAAGAATAATGCAGCCAGCTATTTATAGTGCAGGATGCATTATACAAGCTGCTTGATAAATTAAACAGCTTAAAGGGCCCTGTAACAGGTTACAGCCTCTCTGCTGTACAATTATGATGCATATGAAAGCCTGGATCAATGGACAGCTCTTAAATTCCATCCCAAAGAGGGTCTAATAGTGTATATTAATGTGTGGTATGTTAACAGCTCTTACACTGGAACTTAGCTTCGTAACCTTGCAGCTTTATTTTATTTAATACCCTTCTCTTCCAGAACAGAATTCCTGTGCTTTATCAGTTCTGTGATTTCTGAAGCAAAGACTGGGTGCATGCTTTGTGTATGTTTTTGTCCCTCAATTTTTATGTTAGCTTTAAATAGTGACAAGTGGTCATGGTGGAAAAATAGCTTTGGCTAAAAGAAATATTTAAAAATGCAGTAGTCAATAGTGCCAGGAATTTCCCCATAGAATCAAGATGATGGCTGTTATAATTTCCAAATGGTCCTTTGAGAAAAACTGTGATTTATTTCTGCTTTAACATTTTATGCACCTCTCATTGCTTCAGAATATTTTGTTTCTGTAGTGGTTTATATAATCTGGCCTGTAGATCTGTGGCTCTAGCTCAACTTTTTCATACTTTATGGAAAAGAAAAATGGAAATGATGAGATTTAATACTATAAGGTAGGTTGGAGCAGTACAGTTATACCCATAAAGAAACCTTGTGTGTCTGTGTGGGACATCCTACTGCTGTAGTCTGTTAATGTGCCACCTGAGGTGGCACCCCATTATTATTTTCATCCAGAAATTAAATTCTCTTCCTATCACCAGTTCCAAAGGATCCATATGCCAGAATTGCACACCCTATTGCTTACAGTCATCAACAAAGAATCTGAAAAAGCAACATAGTCTGGAAAACTTAACAGCCAAACTGATTGGCGCCTGATCTTGAAGGCACCCAGAATTCTCCAGGCCACTGACCTTCTACCTCTGTGCTCCACAGCTGCCTCCATTTCTTAGGACTTGTTTCCTCTATTATTTATGGCCAGTGGACACCCATAATCATTGTCCTTTTTTGATCCATTAATCTTTATTTCTAGTCAAGGTGGTGTCAGAAGTGAGCTTCCCCCAGAATAGGGAACATTTGCTGTTGCACCCATTTCTATTCTGTGGTTACATTCCAGATTTTCCCAACTGTGGAAACCAGTTAAGGGGTTTATAACCACAGCCATAAAAATAAGTATTATGAGCATAAAGAGATGACCTCAGAAATACAAGTCAAACTGCCACTCCTGAGCACATCTGTTGTAGGCACCTGCCTTTCCTTATGCTTCCACTGTGGAAATGTTGGCTGATGCTGAGCACAAACCAGTTGCAGTAGCCTTACAGGAGATAATGGCTGACTTAATGTAAAAAGTAATTAAAGAAGCTTCATCTGTCATCAGAGAAAGCACTAGTTACTAATAGAGCAGTAGAAAGTAAAATAATGTCTTTGGAAGTGTAGCATCCACTCAGTGGGAAGAGAGGAGTTGTAAATGAAGATGCACAGCTGAATCACAGTGGGCTTTATTTATTTAAAGCCCCAGAAACTGTAGATTCATGCATGCTTGTGATTAGAAATTTGGATCCCTAGGGCAGATCCAGTCTTCATCCATATACCTGAATGGCACCTTCACTGTTTCCTAGGGAAGATTACTTGAGCAGTTAAATTACTTTTGTCATTGTCTTCATTAACATCTGAGATGCCATTTTCTTCATGCAGGAAAATTCTTTATTCACAACTTATTTTTATGTAGTTTTTGCAGACCTCGTGTATAACTCCAGTTGGTTAAGTTTTCTTGTCAATTATTCTGTTGGTTAGTAAAAAGTATTTTACTTGTCCATCAAATTTCTCTATTGTTGGTTAGTTTACCTGTTTTGTTCACTGAGTCCCATGAGACAGATTTCTTGTTTATTGCAGGTGCTAAACGGTTCTTTTACCAGAATAGCTTGTTGTTTTAACTGTTTTTATGCTTAAGATCGTTTTCACATGGGAACTTGCAAGCCACTCAACTACACATAGAAGACATGACAACTCAACTATTAATTTAGCAGAGAGCAAAGCCTGATTTTATGAGGCCTTTTTTTTATAATTTATCTACCTGTCTGCAACAGTGAGATTATTCAGAATCAACCTGGTATCTTGCTCAAATCTTAATTAATCCCATGGTAATTTCTTACTTTAGGTACTCAAGAAATATTTCTTTCTACTGCTGCCTTTTCTCTAAGTTGCTGACTGCCATTTCTGTCCTGCCTCCTAAACCTGTGCTTTGCCATTGATGGCGATTGGTTTTGCTCTCAGTATTTTCTAAGATCCACATTCAGGACTAGACACATCCTGTTGGCATTGCGTGTTAGGACCCTCAGCATCTCTCCACTGAAACGATCCCTCTCCTGTACTTTCACTGTTCACATCCCCTAGTGACACCGAGTCTGCCAATCCATTCCCCAGCCTTTGCCATGCCATAAATATTTGAATTTTTTTTTTCCAGACTGAGTTTTTTTGGAGGGGTCCTGCAGGAGCTGTGCACCCAAGCCCATTGAGATTTCAGGGTAGCTGGATACTCAGCTCCCTCTTGCTCCTTTGAAAATTCCAGCTTTCATCTTTTTCTTTGCAAGTCGTTCCCTCCTGCTGCTTACTCACTTCCCATATATATTTGGCTCAGTTTTTTACATGGTTAACTTGAAAGAGCAAGGGCAGAAAATCAATTATAAAACTAAATTGACTTCTCAATTGACGTTAAGAGAAATTCAACAAATAATATTACAGGATATTAGTTACAGTTTGCAGACTTTGAGTTTTTGCATGTTTCCCATGTCCTCAGCTTGATTAAATGAATGCTTTCCCTACAGAGATTCCTTGTTATTCAAAACTAGTAAAAGTGAGGGGCTTACTGCATCAGCTCTGGCTTCTGAGCACCATGGCTCATCAGCGCAGTGAGAATTCTGGCTTCAGGGCATCAGTAAACCAGTTGTTTGTTTGGATCCTGGCAAACACCAGCCAGATTTTGACTGTTAAACTGGTCTGCTGCCTACCAGGAGAATATCTGAGAGGGAAAATGGTCCTGCCAGACCAGGACAGTTCTGGGGCTCTGTGACAGCACTGGGCTGCAGCAGTGTCCTGTAATTGAGCACAACAGGGGCCATGCTTGACAGGGAAAAAATACTATTTTATTGAAAGAATTTACTTATCTACAAATGAGGTGTATTTTCTGTCTGCAGGTTCTTATTTTAAAGGGAGCAAAAGCTGGTATTTCTGAGCTGGCACAGACAGCTTCTGTCACAGCTTCCATTGATTTTTTTTTTTCCCTTTGGTAACATAATTCAGAGAAACATTAATTAGGAGTAGCTACTGAGATACATGATTTGATTTTTTTTCCTTAGTCATTTTGCTTTATTGGCAAATCATTTAAGTTATTAGTGTTAGTTGTGAGAATGAACAATCAGATTAGTTGTGAAAAAGGCAGTAAACTATTGGTAAACACTTAGCATAGGTTTAATTTTCAGATAATTAGAAACAATTGGGTATTTTAGCTGACCAAGGGTATTCAAATAAGATTACCATTTAAAATGATTTGACAAGGTGTATGTCAGCAATAAAAACATAATAGATTTTCCTTCATGTTGTGTAGACATAAGGAAAATAGGCCCTGCCAATGTATTTTAAGACCAGACCAGCCTTTTTTCCCGTTTGTCCTGATATTTATTCTGTTCAGTTTTGCTATCATCTGTGCAGCTAATCCAGTTTGCAGCAGTCTGAGATCCAGATTTATTCTGCAAGGCCATTACATTTCCCTTTAATATTCACAATACAGGAATTATCCACACTTGCACCCGTACAGGGTTCAGTGTTTGCAGGCTGTTTGTTGCATGGTAATAAGCCCGTTTTAAACTGTTAGTTATTTTTTGTAATTATAGTACGCTATAGAAAAATCATGTTTTAAATCCCCAAGCATTTATGAAAATGTATTTCTACATGCATTGGGGTTTTTGTTTTGTTTTGTTTTGTTTTCTTTGCTGTTCCTGAGCAGTCCTAATGAGAAACTGTTAGGAATTAAATGGGACATCTTGTTCAATAAATAACAGTGCATACCTTTAATAAGGGATTTATTTACTTTAGGTTTTCTGTGACCACTTCCACTCACCCATTCCTGTTGCTGGATTGTGGGAAAATGCCTACATGCCACAGTGCTAGGAGAGTGGGGATCGAGGGCTGCTAAAAGAAAGCAGTTTTCATGCCTCTGATGCACAAGCAGAAATGAAAACCTGCCTGGGTTGGTTCATATTCCTGTGAAAAAGTAAACAAGCAAATCCTGGTTTATAGGACATCAGTATTGGTATCACATACTCTGAAAAGTCACCTCGTCTTGTCAGCATCATAACTGATATGCAATTACAAATGGCCCTCTTTGAAAGGAGTGCTTTGCAGTAGCATCAGATATTACTTTAAAAGGCCTTAATTGTGGGAAAAAATCCTATCACTTCATTCAGTACTGTGGTATTTTACTGGAAGTCTTGGAAGGAGGTGCAAAGTGGTGCAGTCTTTATCCTGTTGTTACCAGGAATCCTTACCAAAAAACAAGGGGAAAAATGGTATTGGAGGGCTCAAATAGCCAAATCAGGGTGGATAAAAGATTACTTCTAGTACTACTGAATTCTTAACTTTGAACCACATTTCTTTTCCTTCATTTTTTCTTTTAAGTATTAGGACAAGAGTAGGATTGGATCCTACCTCCTCGTGGCCATGGATGTGCATGGACAGCCCTGGTCTGTGGTGTCTGTGTGATTTTCTGGGGTCAGTGATGTCTGTGTGATTTACTAGGGTCTCTGTACTGTCCATCCCTTCTCTGTCCAGGTGTGTGACCCCAATATTATGCAAACCCGAACCCGACAAGTGCTGAGGTCTCCTGGCAGTTCAAAGCCCTGCCCTGAGGATTCACAAATGAAGCCGTGTATTCTTAATCAAAATTGCTTCCAGTACCACTACAACCTAACAGGTAGGTACAAATTCTAAGTATACCTTTAGTATGAGTTTTTAGTTCTGTTTGCTTTGGGGAGTTGGTTAAAGCCTCGACATTGTTGGTTTCAATAAGGTTAATGATACGCCTACATTTTTCACATTAGTGGACAAGTGCACAATTTTTGTATTAAAGTTGTAGTTGTTGTTGCAAGTACACTGGAAATAAAGCATGCTAAATGGGATTTTCAATGGGTTATCAACAGAATTAATTAGAAAATTCCTATTAAAAGAGTCATCTGTGTGGTTCTGGTGAAGCCAGTAATACCAGCAGAAGTCTGCTTTGAAGGCAATATGAGTTATATGGGTGGGCATAGGATATTCAGAGCAAAATGCATTATTTAGGACCTTAGAAGCAATTGGTTCTGTTGCAAACAAATGAACAGAACAAAACTGAAAAATTCCTTTTGTTTTGACCAGCTGAAATAAATGAGAAAGGCATACAGAGGAGAGATCTAAGAGGAGTTTGGGGGCTGGTGGGAAGGGAGAGCAAAGCAAGATAAAATATATGAATATAAACTCAGCCTGTTTGTAATAAAAGCTCTAGAAACAGAGGCAGTAGGATGATGCCTTTTTTATCATCACATTTCAGAAATGCAGAACATTTATGTGTTCATGTTTATCAAAGGTGGAAGACACAAAGTAATAGGTTTTCTTCTCATTCTTCTTATTTATTAGTGGTGTATGGAAATTTTAGTGGCTTCTGTTATGCTTTTTGTTTATTTTAAATGGTGTTTTAAAGCTTATTTCAGTTTAGTTGTATTCTGACCAACGTAATTTCAGACAAGTAATAAGAGATTAATTTTCTTCCGCTAGAAATACTGCTTTTTATTTCATAAGTGTTAGAGTTTAGTTTTAAATAATGGATATCTTTGCCTTGAGACAAAAACAGGTTAAACCAGAGTTCCCCTTCAGAAACTTCCCCAGCTGCTTTATCAAAGTGGAATTTTACTTCAGACAATGCAGTTTTGTACCTGTGCCAACTGGATTGAGCTGATAGCCTTTATCAGTGTTCAGCACGTGCACTCCAATGTACCCGTGTCATAATGGGGCTGCAAAGAGAGGCGTCTCCTCTGAGACTTGCCTGCCTTTGAGAACAGCTTTCTTTGGCAGGGGGTTGTTCTTGGCTGTGGGATGCCCTCACGTGGGGGAGTGCTGCTGTAGGTGAAGGCAACACCCGTGTTTGAGGCTTCAAAGCCAGGCTGGATGGGGCTTTGAGCTACCTGCTCCAGGGGAAGGCGTCCCTGCCACGGCAGGGCATTGGAACGACACAGCCTTTAAAGGCCCCTTCCAGGCCATTCTGTGGTTTTGTACAATTCTGTGTTGAGTACGAAGGCGACCTGCAGCAGTGCACCCTTTGCTTTGCTTTGTGTCTGCAGGCTGGAGCGGGTGCCAGCTGGGTGCCAATGCCACCTGCGGGCACGGGGAGCGGCGCCGCCTCCTGAGCTGCCGGCGCAGCGACGGGGCCACCGTCAGCATGCAGCTCTGCCAGCAGGTGAGCAGGGCTGGGACACACCCCAAGGCCCCTGTGTTTGCAGAAAGCTGGGCTGCCTTCTGATCCACGCTAAGAATTCCCCATAAACGGCGGGAGAGATATGGATGGAGCTGGGGGCTTTGGGAAACAGAGGTGTGTCAGTGGGTGGTGTCACTCCTTGCCTCAAACACACGAGGCATGGCTACCAACCCTGCACCATCCCAAAGCTGTGGACCAGGGAGATTGTTTCCTGCTGTTAGAAATCTAGGATTGTCCTTTTGGGATGTTTAGATGTGAAAAGCTTCAACACCGAAACCGCATTCACCCATTGCACCCTCAGGAAATCTTCCCGTAAACGCCATGCTGGCGCCCTGCAGAGTTACTGCCAGTTCCTTCTTGGGTGCTTGGCTGTGGCAGGAGGTGGCTGGGGCCTGGGGAAGCTGATGCCTTTGTTTCCCTGTCACAGCTGCACCTGGAGAAGCCCGTGCCCACGAGCAGCCGCTGCGTGGTGGGCTGCGCCGTGGACTGCCAGCTCTCCCCGTGGTCAGCCTGGTCGCAGTGCTCCCACACGTGTGGCGCCGGCGGTGAGTCCCTGCCTGCCCTCCTGCCCCCCATACCTCAGCAGTGCAGCACAGACAGCTCCCACAGTCCCAGGCGGGCTCAGGCAGTTCCTGAGTAGGGGTTCAGAGGTCAGGGATAGCCTCGAGCCATGCCTGAATCCTTCAGAGGTGGTTTTGGACACTTGAGGTCCTGAGGTAGTGGGTGTTCAGAGCAAAGCAGGCTGTTTTCAAAGTACTCTAAAGTGAAAAAGCTACTAACTCCTCTGAAGGGAATGAGTAATCAGATGTCTGGAGGATTATTTGCTAATTAATTCAAACTCTCAGAATTCAGTCACAGAACCATTAACCCCAGAGATGGGGAGTATGTAAAGCTAGCAAAGAGCTTGGGAGTGTTACAAGATTCTGAAGAGATTAATAAATAAATACAAATTCTCTGATGAAGTAATTTTTAGTAACATAATTGTATCCCATTGAAGAAAACACACAAAGACTATTTTTCATCATTTAGTGTATGCCTCTATCCCCATCTTGCATCCACAGGTCCCTTAACTCTTGTATGACCCCTCAGCAAGACTTTCTACAGCCAGTAGTGCTCACCAGCATACAAAAAGTGAAAGGATTAGAACCTTTTTCAACTTATGTGATTTAAAATACCCTTTGAGTATTGACATGAGGAAATGCATTGAAGGTTTTATTTTCAATAAGCTTGGGACTTTTTTTCCCAGGCTTCTGATGTGCATTAGATGTACAGCTAATGGTCTTTAAGATTCAAAAGCCATAATGTATATTTGAATCAAATTCACTTAAGGTCAAAAAGAAAAAAGCTCTTAACTTCCATAAAATGATTCCTTCAGATGGATTCCAGAGATCAAAGCATGTTACAGAAAAAGCTTAATATTTGGATTAGTGCTGTTCTTTCTTTGCTGAGCTTTTAGCCCATTTGTGAAGTAGTGCTTTCTTAACAGAAATGAATAATTCATGGACAGTGTTTTAACAACAACACACTGGTAGTGCTATTAATTCAAAATTTTATTATTTTTCTTTAAAATTCATTTTGGAGTGTTAATGCTGGTGTTGCTGAATAAACTTAATTTAATTTTTTGAGTGTTCAGTCACTTACTAAGTTAAACAGAGTACAGTGCAAAAGCAGGTTGTAATGTTTTTATGGTTTTTAGCATGCTCCAGGAGCAGCTCACCCTATATAGTACCTGAAGGTTTCTTCATCCTGAGCTCTTATATTGCATAGTTTGCAAAAGGAGGTACTCAAGTGAAGATGTGTCTTGCGTTCAGCCCCTGATCCTGAAATGCTTGTGCAAATTCCAAAGACTGGTTAAAGAGCTGCCAGTGAGCACAAGGAGTTACTTGGTGTCCTAAATCAGAGGAAAGCTGGAAAGAAAATTCATGCCTTGCTGAAAGACACTTTAGGTGCCAAACCTCTTTGAGGCTGCTTGAACCACACAGTCAAGCCCAAGCTCAGCTCTGCTTATGGGTCATCCCTGATCCTCAAAGAGCATAACTCTGCCATGCTGCTGCCTGGAGAGCTGCCTTGTACAGGCCACTGTACCACTGCTGTTGCTGAACATGGATTTAAAAGCTGGAGATGATCTTCTGTGAACTGTCTTAGAGATGATCTTCTGTGAACTGTCTTACAAAGTGTGTCGTAAAGAAGCCAAGTTTTGCTCAGTCCTTCTCTACCACTTGAACAACTTTGCAGGGACTCAAGAGTCTTCTGAACCTCATGCCAAAGCAGGAGCATCAGTGAAACAAAAGTACTCTGCATCCAGGTTATTCTGAGCACAGGGTTTATTTTCCTGTAGCCTCGGTCCTGACCTGACTTCTGCTGTATCAGCTCAGAGGTACCAAACATCCCTGGTGGTGGGGAGACCTTGGCACCAGTCCTGTGGCCGTGGCCCTGGTGTGGTTCCAACAGCACAAACAGTGTCACTTCAGCTGCTTCACTGTATGCCAGTGGGTTGTAAATATGCCTGGATGATGGCAAGAACAGAGAAGACTTTACTTGTGCACTCTTCTACAGGTAGTGCTTCAGAGGAGCACAGGAAGGTTTCCAGCCAGAAGGGTCATGGACTGCAACACCTTTGAAGTCACCCTGAGTTTCTCTTGGGCATTCGTGGGAGTAGGATGAAGCCTCAAATTAGGAAAAACAAAGGATGACAATAAAGGAGCTGTGGGAATTGGATGTAATAAACACTCAGAACTGCTTCCCTTTGCCAGTAATTGCCCACTGTTTGGTACAGCTAAAATGCAGGACTTAGGTGCTCAGGGTTCAGAAAAAATTCACAGCAAGTTGAGTGCAGCATTACTGGATCAGCTCACAACAATAATTTGCTTTTCTGCCTTTTTTTTTTGGAGAACATGCAGAAGTGCCATAAAGGACTGCAAAGAGAAACATAATTTAAATATAATTCAGGTCAAAATTTAGTTGCTGGATGTGTATTTTCACCTGGTTTTTTTACTCAAGCATTGTTGCTAAGAATTTTATTCTGTCCTTCTCTTCCAGCAACAGTTTGATGTGATATATTTTGATGGGTGCTACCTTTACTCAGGTTTTATTTTATGGAATAATGCATTTAAGTGGTGCTGCTGTGCATGTGGCAGTGGCATCTAACACAGTTCTGGTACACAGCAGCCAAAGGCGAATATATTGGTTTTTATGGATGGTGATGATGAATAAAGCAGATCTCTCTTTCCTGCCTGCACTGAGCCTGTGGAGATGTGTAACTGATGTTTGCCTGTTGCAGCTGTAGTTCTGGGCAACATCTGCTCAGGATGCTGGATAGGGCTTTAGGCTGACACTGGGTTATATATAAGGGTTCCTTATATCAGTTGCTGAACTGCTGTGAAAAGATGTATAGAACTGCTTTAATGGATGATGTTTCCGTGGCCTGAATCAAAGTCACTGGGAAGATGTGTGGTAAGGATAATCCCCAGCAAATTGAATTTCCTTTGTTAAGGCAAATGAGTACATGAAGATGCTGAATTTTTCTACATAAACGTTTTCCAATCCCATGTGGCTTCTCCCAAGTTCTCTAACAGGCCTGCTAAATTGTATGAAACCACCTACAGCTGTGCTTTGCCACTTACAAAGCTGATTTTATCAGATAAATTACAGGATTTACGAGGGCTGAACGTGTTTCTGTACCTTAGTCAGTCCTCAGAGCCCCAGGGACCGTAGCGGGCTGCAGAGACGTGGATCCCAACAAAACCAGAGTGACCTGTGGGACAGAGGTGAAGGGGCACAAGGAAGCACACAACGGAAAAATTCAGTTGTTGTATTCTTCCCTGGATCATCACCAATTTGGGAAAAACTTTTCAGTGTTTCCCTGTGAAGAAGAACTTGTGAGGCTTTCTCACCTGCTACTCCAACTTGGCAAGTTCCAGGGGGACAGTGGGAGATGCTGTGGGATGCTCCAGTGCTGCTGGAGGGATTGAGTGAAAAGCCCTGTTTACCACCTGTCCCACCTGCTTGTGACTGGACCTAACCTGGTTTATTTAAGTAACTTGGTCCCTGCTCTGGTCTTGTGGCTCCTTGATAGAGCTGGTTTTTATGTGCTCTGCTCAAACTCACTAAACTGGATACAGTGTGTTGGCCATTGGCACTGGGGTGAAATGCAGCAGGAATTTGAATCTTCTTGGTTTCAGCTGTGACACAAAGTGCAAGTAATGGCAAGAATTTTTTGGGGGGTAATAAAAATCTTGCTCTTCTGATTTGAAAATATAATCCTATATTCCTGAGACGTAATTCTTGTTGCTGACACAAAACGAAATTTTAAGTGACCAGTATTAACAAGACTCCTCTTTTGTTTTTTCCCTTTCAAAACTAATTTTTATACATGAAGAAATGTTTATTTTCAATTTCAGCACGCTTTCTGTGCTAATTTTTGTATCAGATAACATTGCAAAGCAGAGGAAGCAGAGATGCGGCCAATTCATTGGGAAATTAGAGAGCAATTCAAAAGAAAATTAAAGAAATAACTAGGATCACTTCAACTCTTCTAGAGTTTGCATTAGAAACAAATTAATTTCAGATGTAGTGAGATTCTGCTTTTCATAGGCAGCAAAAGATAAGGTATTTAAAAAGAAAAAAATTGAGTTTTTCTGCTACTTGAGTGGTAATTGAGCATCTAGATAAGGTTTTTGGAGTAAAAAATAATTAGAGCCTTAAGAAACTCACTGCAATCATTGTGCAAAGAAGGGTTTCAATGAAATTTCTTTCTTCAGTTATTCATTTGCAGTGTTAAAAGAAAATTATAGACTGAGTGAAGTCCCAGCTGACCGCAGAGACTGTAGAGTTTCAATAGTTTGGATAACCAACTGTAGGAAACCAAGATGGAAGGAAAGGTTGTTAATTCCTCTTTCTGTTCAATGATCTTCCCATTTACCCATTACTAGAAACACATTAAGCAGAGTGTACAAAAGGAAATGATTTAGTTAATTAAAATAGCTTCATGAATGCTTCAGGCTTTCAAGTCCCTCTAATGAAATTGGATCTTTTAACCTTAGGAGACCTCCTTCTCCTTAGCTCCATGCAGGGAGCTGGGGCCTGGCAGGGTATCCAGAACCCTGCAGCCACAGGCTTCCCACTGTTCCCCAAAGAGCCTTTCCCATTGCTCACCAATACTCTGCATTCAGCATTAAGACAAATTTGGCAAATTTGATCTCTGGCTGGAGAGGAAGGAGCAGCTCATTTTGACCAGTTGGGCCAGGAAGAGCTGTTGTGAGGTTCATCCAACAGCAGGCTGGGAGATTTCTCTTCCCTTGCTCTGATCTCTCAGTGAACCACAGAAATTTTTGGGTTTTTTCCCTTTTTTTTCCCTTTCTGTGCTTTTCCTCTCCTCCTCTTCCTCCTCCTCCTTCTTTCCTTTTTCCTTTCTCCTTTCCTTTTTCCTTTTTCCTTTCCTCTCAGCTGGTAGGATTTTTCCACCTGCTAATGTATCTGATTCCATGATGGCTGAATACACATTCATGTGGGTAACAGCTTTTCTCATCAAAATGTTACAAACTCCCCAGCTCTAGGGGATTAAAACTGGAAAAGGAAGACGTTTTAGAATTTGTTTTAGCTGGTTTAAAACCAGAATTTAGTGGGTCAGAGCAAGGGAATAAAGGTAAGAGAGCTTGCTAAGGTATCCACCAGTGCCTTTTCCAGGTGTGTCTGCTTTTAATTTTTATTTGCTAAAATATTTTTGAAACCTTGCTCTGTGGATAATCATGATGACAGATATCAGAGATGTGCCTTAACACCTGCAGTATCCTTAATTAAAAATCATGTGCATAAATAGCTGGGAGAAGGATCTGGCTGGGTACTGCAGCCTCCCTGTTTTGCAGGGTGTTTGCTCCCCCACCAGACTCCCCTCTGCTCACAGAAGCAGCTGAAGGGTGGTGATCCAAAAGGGAGAGTTCCACCACAGCACCTTATCTCTTCCTTTGCACTGGGTTAGCAATTACCACTCTCCTCAGCCCTGTTGTATTTTCTGCCCTTACTGCCCAGACCTTTCAGTTTTTAACTCAAACGTATTAAAAGACAGGGCAGAAATTTTATCCCCAGCACAGTCTTCTGCATCCCACTGCATAAGGGCTTTTTTCTTTTCCACTTTTCTTTTTAATTTGAGATGGAATTCTAATTGAAACATTTTGAGTGAAAACATTTCCTGGACATAAATGGACAGCAAAGGAGGCAGAAATGGAATTGCTGTAACTTTAATGAATATATTCAGTTTTATTAGTTCAAAAGTAGTACCATAATTGCTTTTTCCATTCAGTGGCTGAAGAAGTTTTCACCAATAATAAATAGGTTTTTTAATGGAAATGGTAGAAGTGGTTATGGACTGTAATAGCCACTACAGTGTTTGCAGTTTTCAAATTAGGTCTACATAATTGCTCATAAAAAGAAAATTTCATTTGTTAAAAATCTCTGGAAACGTATTGAATGTGTAATGGTAGAAATGCTGCTGCCATAGAAATTATTTTCCTGTCATATTTAATAATCAGGATCTAGTCAAGTATTTAAATGTGTTGCATAAACAAATACTATATTTGGAAAACATACAAAACCGTGTTTAAAAAGTGCGCTTGAAAATATCGGTGACTGCATTTCTTAGACTTAGCACTCGCATCCCTATTATCCAAACAGCCTTCCCAATTAATTGCTTTTTTTAACAGATTTTGGCGTTGGGAGATGAACTAGGAATGCTGATAAATTACAAAATCTCTCTCTCTCTCTCTCTGTCTCTCTCTCTGCCGGGCTGCGTGCTGTCTGTCCTAGGCCAGATGGTGCGTGGGCGCTCGGTGGTGCTGCGGGCAGCGGGCGAGGGCCGGCCGTGCCCGGAGCAGCTCAGCCAGCACAGGAGCTGCCCGGTGAAGCCCTGCTACAGCTGGCAGCTGGGGCCCTGGTCCCCCTGCATGCTCCAGGTAGGGCTTTCTGCAGAGCTCCCCGGAGCTGCCCCGGGGTCGGCACAAAACCCGTCGGCCTCTTGCGGGATTGACTGCTGCTGCTCCTGGCCTCCAGCTTGGCTGGTGGAGGTCTCTTGGGAAGAGGGGGAGGTTTGGGAGTGGTGAACACCTGCCCCTCATCTTCCAGCCATCTGCAGCTGTTCATAAGGAGTGTTGAGGGTTCAGGTACTGGGAGCTCAACAAAAGTACTGTAGGGGATTTATGGAGTGAATGTGTTTGACTGGGCATAGTTGTGGTGACCTATAATTTAATTACATAAAATATCTCTACCAAGAAAATAGATATACTAGATATCATGACAGCTTAGCCTTTTTTTAACCTTTCTTTATTTCCTTTTTTTAAAAGTGGCTGTATAGCAGGTCTTCCCCCCCAGGTCTCCTGTACAATAGTGTGAGTTATTGTATGGAGGGCTGGCTTCTACTTTCTCCTTACCCTGGCTATCTTTTTAATGATCTAAAAATGTCTGGAATCAGTTCCCATGCGCTGTCCCTATGCCTGCCACCTCTGCTCAGCACTGGGGCCATCATTTTTTTGCTGGCAGTGACTTCCATCAAGCTTGAATTGACTTTTTCTTCCCCTCTGTGCTTTTTCTTCTCTCCTTATCTGTTAGATCACATTTCCAATATTAAAACGCATTAGTTGGTAACCCAGTTTAAGCAGAGGTGAATCTTTCACATGAGCTTTATCAGCCTGCTTAAATCTGGCTTTGGTGAGATGGAGGGTAGGAGAAGTGTGGTGGAGACGAGCCCTGTCTGGTCCCAGGGGACAAGACCTGTGCCAGATCTGTGGCTGCTTCTCCACATTATATCATGTAGGAGATTGAAGCCAATAATGCACATAAAGACACACATCCCTTGTGATTTCTGCTCTGCCAGTGCCTTGAATACCCACAAGGTTTCTCAGTGTGGTGGAGGGACGTGTAGTGAATATGTGAGTGGCACAGTAAATACCCAGAATTTTCTCAGGTTTTCCCAAATGAAATCGGGATTGCGACAGTCCAAGATCAGAGAAACAGAGGTATATTTATATTTTCTCTAATCAACAACTCATTGCAACTACTGATGTGAATGTGATCCTTGTAATGTGCTGTAATCAGCATGTATAAAACGTATTTTACATAAATAGAACAAAATGGTAGCATCAGCTGATATGTTGTCCAGCTAACACAAGCAGATTCTGTTAAACATCAGGGAAGAGACCTTCAACGATAGGAGCTAGCACAGCTGATAAAAAAATTAGTAGGGAAGCTGAATTAAAGCCCTGGCTTACTCCAGATAAATAACACGTTGTGTGGATTAAAGTGTGCCCACCCCAAACCCAGCTAAATATCAGCTCAGGGTGAGTAAATCACAGCATTCCATAACCCAGATAGCATCCCCAGATTCAGTGAGTTAGACCCTGCTTCCCTCCTTCAATTACCACAGAGCAGTTTCTCTCCCCTTTGCTTTGTTTTGGAGAGAAGCCATTCTATTCATGTTCACTTCTCTTTAATGAGGTGCTTAGGAATTAAATGTAGTTCATAAATACAGGGTGATTTATTCCTGTGCTTTACCAGAAAAGAAGCTTAAGCCTGTGTTCTAGAGAAAGCTTTCAGAAGTCCTGTTTTCAAGGATGCTTTGTGAAATAAGGTAAAGCATCCTAGGGTAAGGGCAGAATGCACAGTGTGAAAGTGTCTTCCTGTCATAATAGAAACGGGACAATTAATTATAAGGCTAAAATATTTTTTTCCTTGTATTTTAACTGAGACTGCAATTCCTAGTTGTAGCAGGACTATTTTGTGCTAAATCGACTTTGTGTGAATAATTAGAGGTGTCTTCACAGTTAGGAATAGAGCCTGCTAGGTGTTCTGTGTTGCTGATTGTCACAGTACTGGAATCAGTGTGTTGCTCCCCAAGTAATTGCACACATCATAGGCACACCTGTGGCAGCATGGGGCATTTCCCCTGCATTCAGAGGGCTGCAGATCTTAGGAACTGGTCAATACATCCAATTTTAAAGAGTTGCAGGACATTAATAATTTTCCTCCTAGAGTTGAAGTAGTTTACTCTGATTAGCTTAAAAAAAAATTTAAAAAAAATTAGCAGTGTCTGACACTGTTCATCATTTTTTCCATTAAGGGAATATAGGTGGAATAGCCAGGCATTATCAAACACGAGCTGGCTGACATTCTGAAAAAGGCTTAAGAACCTTTCCATTCTAATGGTTTTAAAAGCACTCCTGTAAATGTGATCACGCAACACTCCCTCATTAGAGAGACTTTTACCTGATTAAATGCTCATCAACCTGTGAAAGCATTGCCCAATCAACTCTTTACCTGCAGTAATTGTGAACACATGAACCCCAGTAAAAGCCAAAAAGGGAAAACTTTTCTTGAAGGCACATCTGGGTGAAGCATCTCATTAGAGCTGTTACCTCCTGTCTTATTAGAGTGTTACATGTGGGAAGTATCAGATGTGATGTGAGAGAAGGCTGCTGGAGATGCTGCCTCACATTAGTGTGTTACTGAATTCCAGAGATTCCTGACTATTCGTCCCAGGAGGTGTGAACCTTCTTGTTTTCCCATCAGGGTGAGAGGTGGAGGCTCCATGCAGGTGCTGGTGGAGGGGCACATTCATCCTGTGTTTAGGAATGCCAGCATGGGTTCTGCATCCTCAGTAGGGTCAACATAGGAATTTTTGCAGAAAAATGGCAGGAATCCCTTGTGGAAGTCAAATTCCCACATTTTTCCAGCAAGGAGATAATGACTCAAGAGGCATATCCTGGTTCTAGGCAACCCTCAGAGGATCACACCTCCCAAAGAAGAGCATTTACAACAAAGAATTGATCCCCTGAGTTTTGAATATGTGATCATTTCCTTGGCAGTTTTCCTCTGATTAGCAGCTATTCCCTGCATCCTCAGTGTGCCATTGCTGGCAGAAACTTCCTCTGATTCCACACCTATTAATTAGATCTTCAAATATATAATTTTGGGGATATGAATAATTTTGAAGATGATGAGGAAGTTAATGCAGTGCTCCTGCATTGCTTAAGAAATTTTCAAATATACCAACAAGCATCTCCTACTGTAAGTGACAGGATGGCATTTTAAGTGTGTTCAATTGATTGTAAAAACCCATTGCTGGTCTTGAAAGAAAGCAAGCAAGTGGGAGCCACTGTTAAAAAGCAAATCTTTCTGTTTGGGATTGTTTTGAGAATTCATAGCTTTCGGTTTGTTGTTTTGTTTTGTTTTTCATTCTAGACATTAGAAAATAGGAATCTAACTCAAATATAGTGTGATAGACAAAGTGTTGCCTGTGGCCTTTTATAGTGGAAACTGTTGTACTGAAAAAAAGATATCGTTTTGACCTATTTATTTCTCAGTATTCTTCTTATTTACATATTGATATGTATATAAATAACTATCTACTGTTTGTAGAAGAAGTATATTTTTGAAAACTCATCTTCTCCAGTCATTTATTCATTATTTGTGTCACTTCAAACTGGAAATATTTCAGTTTGATTAGCGCCCATTTCCCCCAAGAACACTCTCCCTTCATCTTCTGTTCCCACCAACCATTTCTAAGCACTCTAACCCAGGGGACAGCTGCAGGAGTTTTTCCCACACCATTAATCTCAGACCACAACAGAAGTTTCAGCAGTGAAACAGTAATTTAGAACAGTAACTTACACACTGACTGAAGTGAAACAACTGTGTTAAAAACTTGGAATCTAGCTGCAGATAGTAAATCTACACTAATACTTCTTTAAGGTGCTTTAGATTAGCAGCTGCTCTAAATCCAGCTGGTTGTGCTCTTACTTCCATTTTATTGCTGATCTGCAGCAGAAGGGAGGGAGAGAATGCAGAAGCTGCCAGGTGTGTGCAGGAGAGGCGTTCTCGAGACTCCTGCTAGCAGAGCTGCTGCTGGATGAATGAACTCGGCAGGAGCCATTCTGTCCTGCAGATGAAGCCCATTATTTTAGAAGAATCCACTGCCAAGTAATCCAAAGGAGCATTTCCCTTGGTTATATAAAGGCAATGTTTCTTCCTTCTTCTGGAGTTTTGTTTACTGAATTTTTCTAAAGTGCCGTTTCCACGAGGCTTCAGGCGCACACTCACCAGGCATCCTGCAGACATGGGGCACCTCAACAGCATCACAGCTCTTCATCTGATGAGAATGAAACAATTCCACCCTCTAGAAACAGCCTCAGTGCTTCATCTCTCAGAGCATCCTCAGCCCTTGATCATAACTTTAGCCAAGGAATATTGATTTTCCACTAAAGGATGCCATCTTCAGTAGTTTGGTGTATCCTTGGGTGTTTCAGAAGTGGGATGATGAGCATGGAGTGGCTCAGATGGAGCCTCCTTTTTCTTGTCCAAATGAGGTTTAGTGCTGAGAGGTGGTGGCTGACTTGAGTTGGTGTTTCGGTGGAGTGTGTGACACGAATCTCTCTGTGCTCCAGATGTGGTCACTCCCTTTAGAACAGGACACTCACAGTGCAGTAAGGATTTTTAGCTGTTGCAGGATTTAAATTGTGTGTGTGCTCTTCTTGGAGTGTAGCATCAAAGGAGGGTAGAATAAATGTCTGTTCCTTATGAGCAAGCCCTGCTCTTGGCTTCTTAAGAGAAGGCCAGAATGTCTGCCCTCATCTAGCTTGGCATTAATTAAGAACCAGTAAATTCATTAATTTGAGTAAAAGGCATGAAGGGCAGACCTCAAAGATGGTACTAATCCTTTAGGAATGTATCCTCTTCCACACCTTTGTTAATCAAATGCTTTCATATGTGCCCCTGCCCCTGAGCTTTTGTAGAGAGGTGTACAGAGGAGACCTCCATTTGTCTTCTTATAACTGGTGATACTGTTGCAGACCCAATTTGTGTCTTTGAAGGCTTTTCATGTAGAATCAGCTGTGTTTCTTCTGTCATCTGCTGATGTCATTGATGTGTGCCTCCATTCCCTTTCATCATCCCGTAGGGTGGACAGTGTGGAGATGGATTGCAAGTCCGCAACCTCACGTGTGTAGTGCACGACGGATCAGTTTCTGCTACATCCAAACCAGTAGAAAATGCATTATGTGGTGAGCTACCGTCGAGAGAAAGTGTGCTGCAGTTACCCTGCTCTGTGCCTTGCCCAGGTAAAGGCTTTGGAAGGTCACAGTGAATTTTCTGCCTGTGGTAGCTGTCTGAGGTGGACACGCTCCCGTAGTTCTGAGTACTGTCAGCCCTTGTAGTACAAATCTGTGCTTCAGCAGATCAGGTAGATGCTCAGTCTTCTGTTTCTAGACCACCTGAGAAACTCTTCTTTTGTTTTTTGAGAAAATGAGATACCCCATGAAGCAGAAAGTACAAGTATTGTGTACTACTGAGAGATATCCTGGGGATATTTCACTATTAAAGCTGTTCTATGCTTAGGTTAGCCTTATCCTTCAATACTGATTCTTTTTGAAAACCTGTGATTTCTTCTTTCAACGTGCAGGCGACTGCCACCTGACAGAGTGGTCAGAGTGGAGCTCCTGTGAGCTCACCTGCATCAGTGGCAGGAGCTTTGAGACAACCGGGCGCCAGTCTCGATCCAGGGCCTTCATCGTCCAGTCTGCAGAGAGCCGCGAGAGCTGCTCGGGCCAGGAGATGGAAACACGGCCTTGCTCAGGTAGCTCGGCCACAGCGCTGCTCCCTGCCCGTCAGGAGCTTCTTCTGGGTTTGTTGCCAGGTGAGGAGTAACTGGTGTTGGTGTTGCAGGAGGGAAGTGTTACGAGTACCTGTGGCAAACCAGCCTCTGGCGAGACAACGTGCGCACGGTGTGGTGTCAGCGCTCGGACGGAATGAATGTCACAGGTATGTCCCCAAACGGCCTCGCGCACTTGGGAATGAAGTGTGTCCACACAGGCTCTTCTGCTTCTGCATCTGTCGCTCAGAGGGTGTTGGGCATCCTTCCTTGCTCCTCCAGAATTGCAGTTTGGGTTTTTGTGTGTAGGAAAGACAGGTGGGAGCTCACCAGCCTTGTTGTCAGCTCAGCATCACGCATGTGTTGCACAGGAGGATTTGGGCTAATTGCCCTTACTGTCAGGCTGGTCATGGCAAGAAATGAGTGCACACATACTAAAGGGCTTCCTGGGCTGGCTTGCACAGCCCTCAGTTCAGCCTTCCTGGGGCTGTGAAGAGCAGAAGAGAACATCACACGTGTGGTAGAGACCCCATCTTCTGCACCTCTTCAAAACACAGGAGTCTCAAATCACTCCAACTGTGAGATTCCTGCTGGTGCTGTGACCTACAAATTCTGCAGGATGAAAAGGGAAATTCACGGTCAGAACTTTGAAGCTCCGTGAGAGATTGACGAAGGCAGTAGGGCTGCATATCCATGGGATCTCTTTTCAATATGCACAGGGTAAACGAGGAGAGAGTAAAAATGAAAATGCAGATGTTCATGTCTAGTTCTATTTGCAGTGACTAGTTAGGATAATAACAAAAGTCTTATGTGCGAAGGTTGCCAAGTGTTTAAGAACTCATTAACATGTTTTTATTCCTATAGAAGCACGGGCTTTCCCAAGTGAGGATGGGCAAGGGCGTTATGTGGATTATGTCTTTTTATGTAGATAAGCCATTAATGAGGACACAGAAGATCTGCATCTAATTCCAGATTCTGTCCCCAACTTCCTATGTGGCCAGTGGCAAATTGCTTAAATCTGTATATCTCTGTTCTCCATTAACAAGATGGGTATGATAATAATTCCCTGCCTTGTTAAGGCAAATTAATTAATGCAATGCCTACAGATATTATGCTAATGTGCTTAATAGACTAGTATTTAACTATATAAAATAAGCAGGCAAGCACTTCTTACACTGTGGTGATCTAAGACAAAAACATTTTGAAGCAAGCCCTTGAAGACACTCAGTATTTTCTTTTGCAGGAGGGTGTCCTCTTCGGACGAAACCTGCCGAAGTCCGGCACTGCAGCCCGGCGTGCAGGAAACCCTTCTCCTACTGCACACAGGTAACTGCTCGCTGCAGAACGGGGCTGGGAAATTCATCTGCGAGATTTCGTCAACTAGATTGCATCTTCGGTTGCATTCCAGGACTTAGAAAATAGTTTCGTTTGTCCGTGGTACCACCTCGAGGATGTTGTGGGAATTTCATCCTGGAAGGAAACCATCAACCTGCACAAACAAGTGATGGAGTATTTTGTGGTGTTGCAAGTTTGGGTTTGTTCTATGGAAGGGGTTTCAGTTCTGATTTTAAAATTAAACCTCTTGGTTTCTTTAGAAAAGAGACTGTTCAAAACATCTGTAAAAGAGGAGATAAAGAAGCATCAATCACCGGTTTGGATCAAGAGTGTCACAACCCTCAGACAGACCTTATAGTTATATGACAATTAGCAAAGGAAAAAATAAAACTGTTTAAAAATAGAAACACAGAAAACTGAGTATCTATTTAGCAAACCACAGACTTCTAAAAACCTCTTGAAGAAACTGCTTAGTCAGATCCAGGGTCATGAATATTTGGTCATAAGAAAGCTTCATTTTAGATAGCCCTGTGAAATACTGGAGTGGAAACATGTGAAGAGGGTATGGGTCTGCAGGGGGATTGTTTTTGGTTTGTCTATTCTATTGCTCAGCAGGGTCATGGGAAAATTTTGACTGACAAGAGGAGTTTGCCACAGATTCCTGTTAAGCCTGTTGGGATGAAAATGTTTAATCTGTTGGACTATAATGACTGACTCCTTTTAAACCAATTCTCCAAATATAACTGGGCTTTTTTGAACTGAAAAGGGCTTGCAGGTACCAGTTCCTGGCTGGTTTGGTTTGGTGGTGGTGAATCTGCATGTGCAGGTGATAGCTTGCAGTTTGTTCAAGCTTTGCCTGCAGCGTGCACTGTTCTGTGAGAGGGCACTGTTTGGTGGAACGCTGAATTCCCTTTCATCTCCCAGAGAGGAGTCTGCGGCTGCGAGCGGGGATATACAGAAGTCATGAGATCAAATGGATTGCTGGATTACTGCGTGAAGGTACCAGGTTTAGAAGATAAGAAAGCTGATGTTAAGACCATTGCCGGAAAAAATAAACCAGTCAACTCCAAAATGCATGACATTTTCAAAGGATGGTCTATTCAACCTTTTAATCCAGGTGAAAAACTTAAATATGAATGGAATAGATTGTCTTTAGAAGGTTTCTGCAGAAGAAGGGTACGAGCTTTGTAGATGATAACATCAGAGATTGTTTCTGGGAGCTGCAGAGCGACCTCCCAGTTTCCAGCTCGTGTGCTGTCCTTCATGCCTTTGTGCCTCTACAGAGGAATCACAATCTTTTATGTTGAGAGATAGCAAGGACAGAATTAAGCCCATATTTTGCAAAAGTATGCTCATATGTGATTTGGGGGGGGAGGGGGAATGTTTACAACTATTATCTGGTGATATTTCTAGAAGTAATATGTTTGGGCAGAAGAGATATTGATCAGTAGTGCTTCAGAAGTTTCAGAGTAGAAAGTGCTTAAGATTTCATTAAAGAAAACATTAGTTGTTTCTTGCCATATTTCAAAAATATGTTAATATGAAAAGAACAGAGTGGAAAGTGTACAGTTTATTTAGTCTTGAGGGTTGAGGTTACATAATCACAGGAGTCCCACAAAGACACACAAGCTGCTGTCCCCAAGAAGCTCATCCCAGGTGGGCCTTTGACATCCACAGCATAAAATCCTTCCCACTTGGAACCACAGACTGCTTGTGCCCAGACTGGTCCATGGCTCTGGTGTCTGATTCCCATTTTGACTGTTCTTTTGAAGATGAATTCATTCAAAATAAGTTTCTGAAATGCAAGTAGGACTTTAAAAATGGGGAGCAAATGTGTCAGGCACATCAGGTTTTACTGAAAGGCATCTGTTCTCCTCATATTATAAAATACTGGCAGTGCAGTTCTTCCCCCTCTTCAGGTACCTGACTTTGCATTTGTTTGCAATTAGTTCCTAATGAACACGAGACTTTAGAAAACATGCAGCGAAAGGTTCTGTTAGGGGGTTCAGGGAGCCATAATTCCGTCTGATATATGTGATCACACTTTGAATGTTACATTTACATATTTGATTTGCAGACAGTGGTTAACCTTTGCGTTGACAGTCTCTGGGCTCACAGAGCTCAGTCCAAAGCCTGTTAAAGTCGGCTGCTTTTTGATCGAACCCTTCATCCAGTTCACCCACGCAGTTCACCAGCAGTTTGAGTCACAGGTTTGGGGTTAATTGCCTTTTTGTCAGCATCCCTGGCCCTCTGTAGGTTGTCTTACTTGGGTGTCGTCTCTTTGGCTGGTACCTTTATGGAGTTAGAAAAAGAGAGTGAGGTGTAGGTAGATGTTGCAGTCCTCTCTTTTTAAATCAGCGTTTGGGTCTGTCTGCAGCACAAAAAGCTTCTGGAGGGCTTTACCTCAGTGCAGCACCTGTGAGCCAACCAACTCAAGGTCTGCAACACAAACAGTGACTGAGGCACTTTTACAGAACATGCTGTTGCTTAATTTTAGGACAGACATGTTAGAGAAACACTATATGGGAAAGGAATAAAGGTGCTCCACGTGTGCTAAGTGTATCACCAGCCCTGTGGCACCCTGCAGTTAACTCTTCTATGTGCTTTTTAGACCCCAGCTCAAGGCTGGTGCTCTTCAAATCACTCCCCTTTGTCTAACTTCGCGACAAAATGTGTAATTGCACCCCTCAAAAAGGCCTCAGACTCACTACTCCGGGGATTTGCAGTGTTTTCTGCTGGCTGAGCCAGGAAACCATTGTTAACTCCCTGTTCTGCTGTTGATAGCAGGCCCGTGGTGAGAGCTGCCTGTATGGATGGTATTTAACACTCTGCAGCACCACAGTCCTTGACATTGTGTTGGTCAATAAAAGTACCTGTGCCTCCTCCAGCTTATCTGTGGTTTCCCTTCCCATTTACAGTTTGGAACACTAATTTTATTTTGGGGTCTTGAGGCTGACTTTTTTTTCTTCTAAATGCTCTTCTACAGGAGTGCACAGAACTGATTTCAAATCAGGCTGTTTTTCCTCTCTTAGCTACACTCTGAGAGGCCAGGGTTCAGGTACAGAATCTTTTCTTCAACTTGAGAGGCAATTTAAATAGCTTTGTTTAAATTGTCAGATGACATGGTCCAGTGCCTTTCTGCTGGGGCTGGAGAGCAGAGCTGCTTTCATAGCAGACATGCTGTGATGCCTTTATGGGGCTGTAACAATCCCTTTGCAGGATTGCTAAATATTTCTTGGCCATCTCCAGATGAGGGGGCAACAAATTTCATACCTAGACTTCAGCAAAATAACTCAAACAAACCAAGCCAGACCTGATGAACAGAGCTCTTCTCACATAGGAAATAGTCTGTAAGTGTTTGGAGAAGCAGAAAAAAAATTGTGGCAGTACTCAGCCTTTCTACAAAGTCTAGAAGAAAAATGAGAAAGAATGGGATCCGATTAAATGTGTTTCCCTTTGAAAAAATTTGTCATTCAAACATAAAATGAAAACCAGGCTCAGTGATTGTCCCTCTCACTTGACTGAATTTGAAATGGCCTCTGTCAAACCGTGTCTGTGGGCATGGCACAGGTTCCTGTTCCTGCCTCCAGTGTGTATTTGCAGCTCTGTTGATGTGAATCAGCTCAGACTGCTGTTGCATGGAAAAGTACCAAACCTGTTCCCTCCAAGGAAAGCTGGCCAGCCAGAAACAGAGCGAGGAACGGAAATATTGATCTTTCAAAAATTGCTGTTATTATTAATGCAAAGCCTGTAATTAAGGACCTGTCCAAGTGAAGTGTTCTGAGACGAGGGAATGTTTGAACAGACTCAAGCCCATGTGTGCATGGAGGGGTTCCTTCAGGGCTCCTGGGTCATTGCAGCCCAAAAAGCCCAATCCACAGCCTTACCTTGTCCTAAAGCCACTTTTGTCTGCTGCTCCTGTGGCCCAACCAGAAAGCTCTTTCCCAGCTTTATCCCTCTTACTGTTACAAAGCCCGTTCTTGTTTTTATTCTAAGCTGAATTTATTCCTATTTGTTGCCCCTAGTGTTTCCCAGTTCTAAGCAGCTTTTCCACTCATGCTTGCTGGTGTTTACCCCAACTGACCCCCAGGTATTTATGGAGAACAATCCCATCCCTTCTCAGCCCTCAGCTAAACACATCAGGAGTTGCTTGTGTCTGTCTGGGTCAGCTCAGCATTTGTCTGCCTCTGCCAGAGCAGCCACTGGGCTCTGCAGGGAATATACCCCAATTATCCTGTGCCTCTGCCCCTTTCCATTAAAATTTTTGTCCTTAAAATTAGGGATTTTTAAAGAAATCTTCCTCGCTATCAAAAATAGGGGTTTTATTAATTATTCCTAGCCAGTCCCTGCTGTGTTCCCCATCAATGATGCTACCAATTTGTCTTTAATCAATCTCTTAAAACTTTGTGTATTTTAGAATAAAGGGTTTTTTCTCTCCTCTTCTACCTCTGTCCTTTTTCCTCATCTTCCAACAGATGGTAAACTGAAGATATGGGTATATGGAGTATCAGCTGGAGGGTTCTTCATCATCGTTTTCCTGATTTTTACATCCTACCTGATGTGGTGAGTATGGCAGGTATTCTGTCCTTAAATAAAAGCTAGTTTGTTTTTATTTAAACAATCCAAAATACATCACAGCACTGCATTGCAGGCATTTAATGCTCAAGGCTTCAGGAAAGGATGTAGGTTCGACTGCCTAAGTGCCTTCATTTGACCCCTACCTGAGTAATTAAAACTCTCCAAATTGTAAATGTTAACAGCTGTTACTGTGAAGAAGTTTGGTGGCCGTGCAGGGAAAGAATTCTTTTTGGTTATCAATAGGGCCTTGTATTTATTCAGACTTCTGCTGGGATTAGAAAGGGGTTTTATTGTATTCTTCAAAAAAAGATAAAGTAAAACTGAAGAAAGGCAAAGGAGAGTGATTGGAACAAGGAGCTGGCTTGTGCTCAAGGAAGGACTAAATAGAATAGGGACATTCAGTTGAAAAATTATGTTTGATGTGGGAATACAATAGAGATCTAGGAAATCACGAATGGGGGAGAAAAGGGTGCTATGGAATTTTTATCTCCCACAATAAAAGAAGTAGGAGGCATCTGATGAAATGGTTGTTTAAAATAAACAAAAGATATTATTTTCCACACAGTGCATTATTACCTTGTGAGCTTGCTGCTGCCAGGGCTGTTCATGCCAGGAAGATAAATGGATCCAGGGATGGCATAAGAGTTCATGGGAGATTGGATCTCTTGGTGTTAATTGTGGGGTTTTTTAGCTGTTTGCTACAGCTCAGAAAATCCCTCAATGGGTTTTTGCAGTGGATACATCAGGTGGAAACATGTCCTGTGCCTAAAGCTGCTCTACCAGCCCTTGTTAAGGACAGGGGGTACCAGCTCTGCACCTTCAGTTCAGGGGGTCTGGGGTTTCCCTGGGGTGAGGGTCTGCCCTCCTCCAGCGCAGCGTCCCTCGGGCAGGGCAGCTGAGCCCTCGCCCTCCCTGCTTTGAGGGCCTGGAAGGGCACTGCCACTGCTCCTCTGGGAGGACAGAAAGGGAGCAGTGGGAGGCATCCAGGTGTCCTGCAATTCCCAAAGATTTGGCCTGAACTTACAAACATTCGTGGTGCAAGCTGGCCCAAGCCCTGTCCAGTCAGGGCAGGCAACCAGAGAGTCACGGCCATGGCCTGACAGCATCACTGCCCCTTTCATCCAACAGTTTGTTCCCTTTCACTCTCTTAGTCTTTCTCTCCCTCTCTCTCTTGGGTTAAAAGCTCAAATAACAGCTTAGGAGCTGCAGCTCCCTTATTTTCCAAACCATGTAGCTCCATTTCTCTGTGGCTTCACAGCAGAGGATACAGAGGATTTTTTAAATAACATTACACACTTCTCCATCACGTGGAGGCTGCTGAGGAAATGCATTTCTCAATAATAATTATTTTTGCTTCAATACCGTGCCAAAGAAAAATGAGAATATCCCACTCCCAGACAGCTCATGTTCAGATTTTTCTGCGAGGTGTTCCTTGTTTTGTCAGCTGTGAGAAGAGATGGGAGACGAATGTGCTTTATTTCCTCTGCAGATGGGGAGCACAGCTGGCTGCTCCTTTCTGGCAGGCTGGGGGTCCATACCACACACGTGAGAGCACCAGAGGGGCCCTGTGGTGCCAGTTACAGTTACAGCATTCAGTAGCCACTATGGAAAGTGGAATTTTTTAAATTGAAGTTTGGGGGTTGATGATGTTCCTGAGCTTGTTACAGTTTGTAATTTTGTCTTCTGAAATGCTTTTCTTGCAGTAAAAAAACGAAGCAGCATCAAAGCCCTCCACCACAGCAGAAGCCTCTAACCTTGGCCTATGATGGAGACATTGATATGTAACATAAACAAGAAATCCAAATGTAGACATCGACTGCCTTAACTGCTTTCTTTTTTGGAACTCTCCGACTTCTCAGTTTTTTGAGGAATCTCCTGATGTATAATATCCTGGGCAGAACGGAAATATTGCAAGCTGAAAATTTTGCCACCTCTTTATTAACAAAAATTGAAGTCAAGAACCTGGATCTTGTGAAACTTTTCTGAAGAGACCAGAAACTGCATCGATTCCTGTTGAACAACAGGAATAACAAAAAAAGAGAGAATCTGCAGACATCAAAAGGAATTAGTTTAAAAAAAAAAAGGCATGACAATCCCAAGGAAATTGTGACATTTACTGTAAATGACAAGTTTGACACAGCATCGTTATGCACTATATTAGTGCAGGGTTCTTTATTCTTCACATACTTCAACAATGAGTTTTCTAGTGTTTACATTTTGTTCAAAGACTTTAAAACCAGATCATGTATTTTGAGAAATGCAAGGAAGAATGAGTTGAAGTGTCTGAAGCTATCAGGTTTTTTAAAGTTTCTTCCTTCTTATCCTGTTTTCTAGTCTGGAATATGATTTTGCTTCATTTCCACCTACAGGACAGAATAAGGATTGTTATGAAAAAGCATAGGTGGTTTCTTAACCAAGAGTATTTTCTAAAACGCTGAGTAGATAGGTGTTTTGAATGGCTAGAGGATTTGATTGTTTCAAAAGGATTTTAAATTAAATTAAATCATGTAGATACATTATGGCCAGTTTAAATTGTTATTCAGTTTAATTAAAACAAACTCTGCTTTTGTATTTAAATTTTCTTATCTGAAATATTTATAAATTCCTTTTTTTGAATTTAATTACCTGACCTCATTTAATATACATCAAACACAAATGCAGTTTGTAGAAGGTCTTGCTTTTTTAAATGTTTCAGAACCACTGAGAAGTTACATGTCGTACAATTCTGGGAACATTTGAAGAGGGTAAGTGTTTATAATAGTGTGTGTTGCAAGTAAGAAAGTGCCATCTTGTGGTATTGACTTGTATTTATAAGCAAATAAAATGCTAAAGAGAGTGAGAAAATTGCTTCTGGTATGTTGAATTAAATGTGTGTAAACAACTTGTGTTATTAGTCATTTAGTGAGTCTGAGATGGGGCTTGGATTTCAAACTCCCCTGACATTATTTTGTGCTGCAGTGATTAGTGAGAGAGAATACAGACAAGTACAAGTCTAGGGAATAATTGCAGGTCTGGAGAATGCTTGGTCTTATTTTTAACTCAATGCTGCTGCTGATTCCAATAATCAGAAGAGAATAGGAAGAATTGTTGTCAGCCCAGCACCTCTGTGGCCCTTCCCCACCCAAAGGTACCTGGGTCATCCCAGCAGATGGGTATGGGCAGAAGGCATTGCCCATCTTGTCATGTTGCTGTTCACAGCTTTGTGAAGTGGTTTGAATGTCATGGTTTTATTGAAAAACGATGGAATTGTAGATAGGTTTCCTTCCCTAGGTCAGGATCCCACCCACCCAGCATTGCTCCCGCAGCACTGAATTGTGATGGTATTGTGTCACTGAGGCAGGGTCAGGAGTGTGCTTTTCTCTTCCCTCGTTACAGAGAAATGCTGATGGAATGGTGAGGGGAAATTCTCTCACACATTTCTGGCCCTGAAGATGTTCTGCTGGCCCTGCTTTCCACCCTGGAGCTATAGCTGTTTATGGAATATAAAGCAGGATCTGGTGTTTGCTGGTAACGTTGGGGTCCTAAATCTTTTTTCAATAGTGCCCCACAGTGAACCACTGAGTAACATCTACAGAGAAAGAATTACAAGGGGAATAATGATCTGGCACCATTAAGAACAACACTGACAGGTCTTAATACATTTTGTCTGTGGGATACTGTGTCAGCAGAGTGGTACTCTTTGAATAATGAAGGAATAAACTCAATTAAGCATGCTGTTCAGCAAGGCATTGGAGTGGGAAAGTTGGTGTAATAAGAGTAAAAATGCCAGCTGGAACATGTGGTCATTGCCCTCAGCATCAGGGTAAATTACAGTCCAAACTATGATGAAGAGAAGACTCTGGGGAGACCTCAGAGCACCTGCCAGTGCCTAAAGGGAGTACCAAAAGAGTTGGAGAGGGACTTTGGACGGAGGCATGGAGTGGCAGCTCAAGGAGGAATGGCCTCAAACAGAGTGCAGGTTTAGATGAGAGATCAGGAGGAAATTCTTCCTTGTGAGGGTGGTGAGGACTTGGCACAGGTGGTTGGGAGAAGCTGTGGCTTCCCCTGGAGGTGTTCAAGGCCAGGCTGCATGGGGTTTGGAGCAACATGGGATAGTGGAAGGCATCCCTGCCCACAGCAGGGGGACAGGCCATCGGGTTTCCTTGTGACCCAAACCGTTCTGTGCCTCAGTGATTCTGTGCCCAGTGCGGGAGATGTCAGACCCTGGGCGAGGTGAAGAGCTCCAGGTGCAACACTGCAAAGTGTGTTCATATGGAGGAGATGGATCTGGGCCTGTGGTTCAGTTTGGTGCCCCTCTCCCTCTCTGTGTCCCCTCTTGTGCATCTTCTGGCTGAGAAGGACTGGCCAGGGTTCCCGCTGGGGCCGGGCGCTGCTTGCGGAGCCACGGGGCTGGTGCACTGAGGAGGAGGCAAAGTCTGCTGCAGAGCTGTTGAAGCTCAGCGGTGCCCTTTAGGGGCATTTTCCATTCAGAAATTCCCAGGAAATGAGTGCACCTGTTTGACTTGGTAAAAGAAGATAAAATGAAACAGCGGGGAGGGCTCATGGGCTGCTGTTGGAGGCGGTGGCTGCTGGCTGTGCGCCTATGGGAATCCGTGTCTGCTCCTCATCCTGCTTGGACCGCATGGCGATTCAAATGTCACAAGGTAATTGCTTGTATTTGATAATTTGGGATTGAATTAAGCTGTGAAATTGAACCAGTGGCCCTGCAGGGTCCATGAGGCTGAGAATGCAGCATTGTGCAAACCCGGGAACAGATACCAAGGTTCTTTCTTGCTCTTTGTAAGAGCCCTGGATATCCTGCTGGGGGGGATTCCCAGCCTCCTGTGGGAGCACTGGAGTCAGTTCCTGCCATGTCCAGACTGAGTCATGGCATGCAGAAGGGATTACTCCCAGTTCTTGCCTATTTGGGATTTCTAAACTTCTTGCTGAAGTAGCTGGGGCTGGTGCTGTCCCCTGCTGAAGACAGGAGAGAGGTTTTGGTCCCTCAGGAAGAAATTCCTCTGTTCCCAGCATCCCATACAACACAGATGTGTTGTGAGATTGAGAATGAAAGCATCTGTGGGTGAAGAATTTCTTCCTGATACCAAATCTAAATTTACCTTCTTCAGAGTCATTCTCCCTTGTTCTATCATTTTGTGCCTCTGTTCAAAGTCCCTCTCCAGCTCCCTTGGAGCCCCTTTAGGCACTGGAAGGGGCTCCCAAGTCTGCCTGGAGCTTTCTCCTCTCCAGCCTGAACAAACCAAATTCTTTTAGCCTTTCTCTATAGGAGAGGTGCTCCAGCCCTCTGATTGATTTTTTTCTAAATGTATAGTATAATTTGCACTTGTGAGTGGAAGAAAAAATATTTAAATACAACTTTAAGTCTTGTTTTCAATTGGGAGGTCATAATGCAGAAAAAAATTACCTCACTCAGGACCTTCTGAGAGATGGATCAGGCTACCTGATGTATTAACATGCCTTGGGACAGATTATGGTTCTGTCTGGTTTAAAATGTAATTTAAATGAATGAACTTTCACGTCTTACAGCTGTGACATGCACCTGTCCTGGACAGGAGCTTGATTTATATCACCTTTGTGAAGATCTATCTGAGCCCGGGCTGTTACATGCCATCCATATGGATGTGCTCCTTGACTCCCGGAGCCACGGCCTGGCAGGTGACTCTGTTACTGTCACTTAGCTGCTGACATGACTTGTGCCACCAGCCATGCCATTAAGCTATTGAGATGTCACACGACCTGATCCCAGTGCTCGTGACGGGCTGTGCCTCCTGCTTCTGTCAGCCGTGGGAGATTAAGGAAGTGCCAGGTAACTCCTCCTGGCTTTTTCTGCCAGCACGGGTGGAGTGGGACGTGCCAGGGAGTTGTTACTGCCTGAGGAAGCTGTACAGCTGTGGGGTGGCCTTAGAGAAACCCGTCTGAGCCGTCAGGATAAGCAGGACTGGAAATGCGAGTGTGAAACACCCGCGGCACCTGCAGGAACTGGATAAATGGAACTGTGCAGTCATTCCTTGTTCCCGCCTGGCAGAAATGAAAGAAGTGTCTTGCTGTGACATCTGATAGCAAGGGACCCCAGCCTGCCTTGGAACAGGTTATTACTTAGCCACGCTTTGTGGTCTGGTTATTTTTACACGTGGGGAGGGAAGAGCAGATTTGAACGAATAGTTACAGCAGTAATCATGGCAACGGGATGCTTTCTGTGTGAATTTTTAATGTGTGCCCTTTCATCCCACAATCTAATAGAGTTCATTCATACTTTTAAATGTAAACCAATTGTAAAATGGTCACATATATCTGAGAAAACAACCTCAACCCCCATATTTGCAGACAGTGGCAATTATGCTCATTTGCTTTGATTACATGTTTTGTTACAATCATGGTGGGCTGCAGGCAGAGGTTAAAGCAATTTATGGGATTTATCCTGTCTGTGAAGAGATGTTTTGATGGAAAGAAAGATCAGATTCAGTTTCCTCCAATAAGAAAAAAGTGTTGCTATTCTCCTCCGCTACATGAAAGTTCACCTGCATGTCATGAATGTTGGGGTTGTCACACGCCAACATGACATTTGGAAAAGCCTCCTCAGACATAATAACAGTGAAGAATCTTTCAGCAGCACGTGGGAGAAGTGGAGCACCCAGCATTCATTCAGCAGATGAGGAAGGTGGCGTTCATGATTGTGTAACTTTTGGGTGCAATCTAGCTCTTACCCAATGTGAGCAGGCTTCGAGTAGCTTTTCTTGCAGAAGTGTCCGAGCAGATGAGTGCAGCCCAGAAATTGTGTTTCCAGGACACTGCCGTTGCCCAGTGGTCACAACTCTGTGCAGCAGCCGGATTGGGCCAAGGAATGATGTGACATTGCCCCTCTGCATGGCCAATAACCTTTGGTAGCTGTTCTGCAGCTCAGGTTTAGCAGGAATTCACAGGCTCTGTCACTGTTGGAGCATCAGGCAAACCCATAATTGAGGTGGCAAAGGAGGGATGTATCTGATCTGAAGCCAGTGAACGATTCTTATTGACTTCATTTAGAGATGATCAGACCATTCATACGTTGTTATCTGCTGCTCCCTTTGAGTTTTCCACCTTGACTGAGCTTTGTGAATATGAGTGCATTGATCCTGAAACACCTCATGTGGCAAATTAAGTGATTTAATTACACAATTTGCGTTTGCTTTCTACTTTGCAAGTCAATTTAGCTCAGTGACTGGATTAGAGACAAATACCCCAGCACTTGACAGGTCAGACCAGTGAAAGATACAAATGTTCCCTGAGAGACATCGTCTCTGACTGCTCTTCTGTAGTGGCAGCCTTGAGCTTCTTGGCTCGTGTGCACTGGGTGTGCCGAGTATATCCAAATTTATCTAAGTGAAGTACTTGGGGTGTACCTGAGGATGCAAATCCGGGATGGTTTCACTGATGGGATGCAACAGAGATTCAATTTATGGTCATCTGTGCTTTGAGAAAAGCATTTGTCTCAGTTGACATCTGTGTTTTTCCTGTTAATAGTGGATTTTTTAAATATTTCCTCTGATGAAACAGAAGCCTTGTCCTGCCAGCAATTGAAAGCAGGATTGAATCCTTTGGAGAAGGGATTCCACTGTGACACAGGGTTTTTTCTTCGACTATACTACACAGAACTTGTGGGTGTTGTAGCACAGCTGAAGCACCAGTGAAGTGTTTGTTTTGAGAGATGTAAGGAGGACATTTGCTGAAACCTTGACACTGTGTATGAGCCATCCCTCCCAGTGACAAACATTCCAGGGAGAGTCACATCAGAGCCAGGTCATTCCAGAGCAATGTACAGCAATCTCTTGTTTTCTCTAATGGCACCACACCACCTTTTTCACTGGGTAAACCACTTCATCTCCCAGTGTCTGACAGTCCTGGAGCAGAGAAAATGGACTTTTATAACTCAGCCCAGTCCTAGCTCTGTCTTCTATTGCAAGGGGCTGTTGGGCTGAGCAGAGGAGCAGCAGACACATTCATCTCTTCAAGCTGTGCCCCCTGCCTGACGGCTGCACGCCGCGGTGACAGCGGTGACATTCAGGCAGGGTTCTCATTGCCGGGAAGCATCAGGAGATTGCTGCTTCTCCACTAGAGATGGGCTGAAAATATCACTTCACATACCGAATTCAAGCAGCTGATGGAGCCTGTTGAAGACAGAATTGAGATGAAAAGCTGTAATGCAGATGTGTCACATCACGGTTGTGTTGTCACTCCGTTTCTTTTTATGATACGGCAGATCCACAGCAATTAATTTTAAATGCAGTCTCCATTGCTGCAGAGTGGTAACTTGAAATATTTACTACTTTATTTGCTTCATGCCAAGTGAGATTTCACTCAATTTGTCATTAGAAACACTGTTCTCTTCTGAGGAGAGAGTATATTTACATAAACTGCTCTCCAGTAATTCTGTGTTTTCTGCAGGAGTAGATTACATGCGCAGAAGTCTGCTGATGAGCCTGTGGGACTGGAGACAGCTGTTGGGGAAATAACAGTTTTGTTCATTGCCCTCAGTGGGCTGTAGAAAGGCCAGAGATCAAACTGCCATTCCTTTGTCACTCCTCTGAATGCAGCAGGAACCCTCACTGACCAGAAAAGCCTCTAAACCCAACAAAACCCCCAGCTCTTCAATATTGCAAAGTTGTACGGTGTTTTTGGTGTACCAGCAGAACATGATTTGGAAATGAAGAGCTGCCATCTGCAATGGTTTTCCTGGATCTCTTCTGAAGTCTCTGAAAACCAAAAACCAGAAAACTGCCTGTCTCGCCTAATCCTGAACTTAGGAAGTGGATTCTGGGGGAGGGAGGGTGGTGGAAGCCAAATGCTGTGAAATTTGCAGTGAAATGGAGAATGTTGCAGCACAGAGGATGCAGTGCTGGGTGCAGGACCAGCTCCCTCCTGAGTCTCAGCTGCACCGTGTGGGAATGACTTGAAACTTGTCTTACAGAGAGAAATGAAACATGTTAATTTATAAATCTGTAGAAATGGAAAATACATACAGGAGGCTCAGGGGAGTCCTCACTCTCTAAACTCCCTGAGAGGAGGATGAAGCCAGGTGAGGACCAGGCTCTCTGGGTAGCAAGTGACAAGAGGAAAGGGCTTTAAGGTGCACCAGGAGAGATTTGGGTCGGATGTCAGGGAAAATCTCTTCACCAAAAGGGTGGTCAAGCAGAGGAACAGGCTGCCCAGGGCTGTGCTTGAGCCCCATCCCTGGAGGTATTTTAAAAGCCATGTAGATGTGGCACCTGGGGACATGGTTTACTGCAGGAGGAGAGGTTGGAGTTGATGATCTTAAAGGACTTTGCCAATCTATTCTATTCTATCACTCCCTTAAACCTCTGCTGTTCAAGGCATGAGCTTCTTAAGCTGGAACCAGCCTGGCTTTATTTCATGGGTGCAACAGTTCCATGTGATGGCTTGGATACTGCCTTCAGGGCTGTGTTAAAACTTAATTTAAACAGGGAAGAAAAATCTATTGTGTTTGAAGATAAGCCCTGCTGCCAGCCATGGGCCAGGGGCAGCAGTGATGCTGGGCCAGTGCTGGGAGCTTTGGGAAAGAAATCCCTATTAAGATGCTGTCAGTGCCTGGATCTGTGGCTCGGTGCAGTCAAGCATGTTCTGTGTTTCATATTTTGTTTAATATTAGACACTGTCTGCTGCATGCTTTGTTTCTATTAATTATCTTTCATTTTCTTATCAGATTTGCTTACCTTTTTTTTTTTATGTAAAACTTTGGATCAGCTTTCTGTGACAGAAAAAAAAAAATAAATTAAAGTGGAGTGTTTCTCCCTTGCTGACACTGAAACAATGAATATGGATCAGAATTTTCATTTCCTTTTTTTTTTTTTTTTTTTTTTTTTTTGCCACATCCATTTGCTTGATAGAGCGAGCTTACCAGCCTAGTTTTACTTTGATAAACCTAATAAGGAAAATGCACTTTCCACCTCCATATTTTTTTATGCCTTGTTTGTGACTTCAGCATCCCTTATACAGGTTTAAAGACAATTTATTCTTTATTGCCCTTGAGTCATTTTGGGAGAGCATTTGTGTTTTTCCCGACATAAAAATGTCCCCCTGTTACATGATGAATATTAAATAGGTGCTTGAATGAGAATGGATGGGCGTGCTCTGACCTGACAGCTCCATTTACAGGGAGAGCTGAAGCGTCGGTGTTGTCTGCACCCAAATTACTTCACCAAATGGCCAATTTCACCATGGGCACGGTGTGAAGTCCCTTGTGTCCTGCTTTGCTAAGGAGGCTGGCCGGCTGAAGGCAGACCTTGGCTGCAGAAATACAGAGCAGGGCTCGGTTCCAGTGCTGGCTCTGCCAGCAGGAGCGATGGGAAGCGCCCGGGTTCTCTTGTGATGGGGATGTGTGGCTGTCAGTGAGACCCTCACTGTGTCAGCATTCCCCACATGGCTCCAGGTGAGAGGCCCAGGAATGAGCATCAGCTTGGGAGCAGAAAATATCCCGGGGAGGTAGAAAAGCCAAGGCAGGGAAGGGGGAAATCTGCAGATAGGCAGAGGAGGAAAAGGTGGGTCCTTTGTAGAGCTGTGCTGGGCCCCTCAGCCCCTTCCTGGGCAATGCCCGTGAGGGTGGGCTGCGAGTGCTGTCAGGGTGAGACAGCTGCAGGCAGGGCTGGGCCATCGCCCCTGGCAGTCCCCTCAGCAGGACAGGGACAGCTCAGCTGCCCTCATGGCTCATGCCCCTGTTGTCCAGCTTCTGTCCTTGCCTTTAGCTTCTTTCAGCGTCAGGATTAACTCCAGAGAGACCTGGTTTCTCGTCCAGACTCAGATGTTTATTAGTTCTTATCAACGTTACAGTCTCACAAGGGAGCGAGTTCTCAGCACTCAAGCTAACAAGGTAGAAATGGCAATGGCAGTTTCTCTCTGCAAGGTCTTTTAAGGGTAAACTAACAATGAATAATTGCCAGTAAAATGATTTTTACTTTTAACCCAATAACTAACTACTTGTTGACCACATTGCAGACTTCTCCATCCAGTCACACAAGGTCACCCAAACCCATGAAGAAGAAGGTGAAGAAGAAGAAAGCCAACGCCCTAACCCCTCCATCTTGCTCTCTATATATTACTATATCCCAAAACCTAAAACTCTTAAGTTTTTCACCATGTGATATCACACGCTTCTATTCAAACTCCACACCTATAATCCCAGTTCTATCACTCAATTTTGGGAGCCTTCTCCAAGGTCTCAGTTCAAATGCAGTGTTCTCCTGGAGGTCAGCACCTGTCGGCACAGAAAGCCTGAAATTCTCTGTGCCAGGGCTCCAACACCCTGTGAACCAGCCCTTGAGACAAAAATGCCTGGATGTGATATTTCCTCCTGCTACCAAGACAACAAACTGACACCCTCCTACTATAAAGAAGAATTATGGGGAGGTGAAACCCATTCTCATTCCCGTAGTCCAAGGACAATAAATGTCCAAGGAATGTGAGGTTTAGATCAGGTATTAGGAAAAATGTCTTCAATGAAAGTGTTTTTTGGGTATTGGAACAGGCTGTGCAGGGAAAGTGGTGGGGTCACCATCTCTGGAAGAATTCAAAAAGTGTGTGGATGTGACACTTGAATTTATGGTTTAGTGGTGAGCATGGTGGGGCTGGGTTAGCTGTTGATGATCTTTTCCCAGCTCAGTAATTCTGTGGTTCTGTGACAGTCCTGGAAGCGTTGCCTCCCCTAACCTGTCACGTGTCCAATCACTCCTCATGTACAGAGCTGTTCCTGAGGTGGGAACTTTCCCCTTCCTTGTGGATACATCCAGCTGCTCTCCAAGCAGAGGGTGAAGCAGAGAAACCCTCCTTGCACTCACAGGGCAGCACTCTGTGCCGTCTGGAGTGGCCATTCTGTGCAGCAGCTGGTGGTGAGGGCGATGGGGTGGTTTGTGTGACTGGATTTATTATTCTCTTCTCTCTAGGTTTTGTTTTTCTGAATGCTGCATTCCATGAATTCATATTGCTTTTTCTTCTGTTCCATTTGGGAACTGATGGAAGGAGGCTGTGCTAATAGGGTGCAGCACAAGTGCCCTTGCTGAGTCAAACATGCTATGAAAACTGCTTTTCCATTGGGGGAGTATTCCTTTTTAAGGAATAGGAAAACTACAATATCTTCACTATCTACAAATGCAAAGGGGACGACCAGGTTAATTATCACTTGCTTTAGTAAAAATGGCTGTTTAATGTCACAGAAAAAATAGTATGAATCTGGCCAAGATTACTTTAACTACACACATTCCCTCAACTGAAATTTAAAATTGTCACGTAGGAAAGATCCTCAGCAGCAAATGTGACTGCCCCAACCACAGTGTCCTAATGTGCTCTGAGACCTCCCTGTGCTTATCCCTGGATATTGCCTGGCTCACCTGGCAGTTCTGCATTCCATTTTATGGGAATGAGAGATTTGGCATCGTTCTTACTGCTCCCCATTAATAAATAATTAAATGCGGCAAAAGTGTTAAGCAATAATAGATCTGACAATCTAAGCTAATGTATAAAGACCTTGAGGATCATTAGCCAAAACAGTGTTTATTTCATAGAATCACTGAATGGTTTGTGTTGGCAGGGACCTTAACGATCATCCGGTTCCAACCCCCTGCCGTGGGGATTTGGTGTTAAGAATTTAAACCCAGTGTGAATGCAGCAAAAGCAAATGAAGATTCATGATGATCCCCTGCGCCAGTCAAGACTACAAGAAAAAGCAATGGGGAAACATCCACGTTCAATAGAGACACAGCCTATTCCAATTTGTCAGGGTTGTTAAAGGTAAGAGCAGCTTTGCTTTGCCTCGAGGCCAGGCTGGACGTCACACAGGGCCTGAGCCTGTTTGTGTGCCCTGGTGAATGGCTCAGTTGGGGTTATTTTTTTTGGTTGTTTGTTTGTTTGTTTTAAATTTGACTTCCCAGATCTTCCAGAGACCCCTGAAGAAGGTAAACTCTGGCACCATGGAATGTCTCATCGTGACATTGATGGGGTGGGTGACAGCAGCCTCCTGGAGCTCACAAGCACAGAGGGGATCACAAAGCAGCCAGAGGACACTGGCCACTGTGGGGTCACCCCAAGCAGCTGTGGAGGAGCCCCAGTCCCTCGAGGAGCTGTATTGAGGCCAACAAAAAGGGGTGTGCTCAGGAGCAGGCAGGAAAGTGAGTCCTGCAGTGATCAGCACCACCAGAACGATGGCAGAACTCTGTCTGCACCACTTGTAGTGCTGGGTTGGGTTTTAACACCTTTTCCAGGCTTTTATTGCTTTCTAAAGTATCAGTCCTGACACATGGCAAGACCAGCCACAGCTGCTGCTGGCAGGTGCTGGCTGCCTTATGCTGGCATTGTCATGAAGGTGGGATCTGGCCTGATTTAAAAATGCATCTCCTCTCTTAGCTTTGACTTTTTGGTGCATGCAAAGATATGGCAAAGCCCAAAGCACAGCATTAATTGCATCCAAGTCTGTACAGCCTACCACAGAACTATAGCAGTAAAGCTGGTGCCTCCTCTCTTTTGCCACCCACGAAGGGCTGTAAAGGTGTTTTGCCCCCTTGCCGTGATGGCAATAAGCCTTTAAGTGAGCAAATTGGTTTTGAGGCAGTGGAGTTTGTACCTTGTTTGCTGCTGCCTTTCCTGCTGTTTCCATCCTGGCTCTGGGCAGGTACAAATAATGAATTAACTGCTGGATAAGCCCCATGCTCCCCTGAGCAATTATTCTGGCTTCTGCCAGAGCAGACTCAATTTGTCCTGCAATAAGTACAATTTTCTGAGGAGTTGGTTCTGGTTCAGGCGCTAATCATCCACATCTGTGCAGCACAGGTATTTTTGGGGCAGAGGAGCCAGTTGTGAGTCAAGATGCCAGACTGGCACATCTTCAGAGCACCGTGGTGTTTTTGGGGATGTAAATGCCCTCCCAGCCGTGTGGCATGAACCCAGTGAGTGGAGGGAGGAACGGTATAAAATACAGCAACAATCTTGAGCGTTTGGGCACCAGGTTTGCAGCACTTGCTTCCCCATCTTGGGGAGATCAGCACTGGTGATCCAACATGAATTTGGCTCTCAAATATGTAAAATTTATTTGCAGAAGGTGCTGGAGGCTGGTAATGGATGTGCTGGTTAGAAAGGTGATTTCCTACATCTGCTAATTAGTTCTGAGCAAGGAATGTCATTAGACAGGAAGCAAATCATGGCAAGCAGTATTTGAGCAACAGTGGCCATGTGGTGCAGAGGCACCTGTAAACCTAACACAGAACTAAACACCAGCTGAAAGAGAAAAAAAAAAAAGTGGGGGTGACTGAGAGACCCCAGGCTGGATCACACTGAGCTGTTCAAGGCTTTCTCACTGTGTTTTAGCTTCAGGATGCCCAAACAAAGTGTAAAACAGGGCAGGGCTGGACACAAGCTCCTAATTTTGCTGTGCATCAGGTTCATGGACCAGGATTGTGTACAACAAGGGGCTTTGCCCATTTTTCTGGGAGCCCTGGGCCTGGTGAAGGACACCTGGAGATGGGTGCTAAGGGAGGTCTGGCTGCTGGTCTGAGGAGCTGCCTGAACGAACAGGCTGCTAACCTGCTGTGTCCTCAGTCACCTGCACATCAGAGACAAAGGGCCCTGGTTGCTAACAGCCTTTTGGGGGAAAAGAGGAGAAAACAGCTGCTTTCTGTCTTCCCTCAGAGACCCAGTGCTATTGATTGCACAGCAGCAGCAGGAAGAGTTCCTCGGGGCCTCCCCTGGACAGGGATCCGCAGCAGGTGGATAATCCCACTGTTTCTGTGCCCTGGGCCTGGGTGAGAAACTTGGCAAATCGCTTCTTTGCTGCCTCTGGTGCGGTCTGTGAGAGCTTCTGCACCAGCTCTATCATCATAATCAGCTTCCTTCTTTGCATAATGTTTTGATGAGTCAAAATTGCCTGGTGTGTTAAAACAAATGATCTCTGCACACAGAGATAACTATCTGCATAATTGGTGTTAATCACCGCCGAATCCTCTGTGAGTCTCTGCAACACAACCCCTGTCTTGGCTGTGCACACCAATGGCTTGGGTGCACATACCCTGTACAGAACGATGTTCCCAGCATCCAAAAAGCAAAGTCTAACACTGAAAGGCTTTGAAAGTGAGATTTTGTGGTCTCGTGCCCAATCTTTAAGTAGATGCAGAATCACAGTCAGTGTTACAGCCTGTTTACTCACTTTGAATATGTTATTAAGTGTTTATTGGTACCAAAAGAGCATAATTAAATAGCATGTCAGCTGCAGATCAACACTATATTGATGAGGGCTTGTGGCACAGGAGATGTGTGAATTTTATTAACATTGTCATTTCCAGTCCCCAGCATCATAAAGGCCTTGGACATTTCCCATTACAGTTGCAGATCTACCTTAACATTGCTAAAGCAATCGTAGTGTGGGAAATGTGATATCAACTGAAAAATAATTAAAGGCCTGGTGACAACTTGATAACACTGAATAATTGAGTGTGGGTAACAAATCCTGAATTCTAATTTTCTCCCTGTAGCTGATGCTAGTAATCAAGATCAAAAGTATCTTTGTTGCTTTAAGAGAGTTCTCTAATGTTTGTATCATGTAAGGAGGGGAAGGAAAAGAGATTAAAACCTCAGATGTGGGTTAGGTTTGCTAACAGCTTGGAATCCCATGCTGATCTGCAGATGGGAATGTCAGAGCTTGGTCAGAGCTGACCAAGCTTCTTCCCTCCTCATTCTTAGAAAGGCATAAAAGCTGCAGGAGATACCTCCAGGAGCCTCTGCAGTGTTTTTTGGGACACACACCCTGGGAAAATGTGAGTGCAAGCAATCAAGGACATTCACTTTGAGGGGAATGTCCACTCCAAGGGGGAAAACTTGAGATCTGCAGTATGGACTGCAGGGGCTGGGCCAGGAAGAGCAGGATGGCACGAGCCACGGAGGGTGGCTCAGCTCAGAGAGGTCCAGCTTTCACCAGAGGTTCTTCATTTGATTTTCTTTCCTGGGATTTTTTGAAGCAGTTGTGGTCTTGACACATTGAGGTTAATTAAATGCTTGGTGCTTTGTGACTCCTCACACCTGCCTGGAGCTGTGGGTCACCCCTTGCCTCAGCAATAGGACCCTTTCAGGGGTAGCTGGCTAAAATCTGGATGAGACGAAAGGAAATGAGATTCTGCAGCCACACCAGAGAGCGAGGACAGATGGGGGAGCTGGGGCCATCAGGACCTGTCATCACCTCAGTGCCCATGGAGGACATGGTGCAGTGAGAATTACAGTTGTGGTGATGGTGACTTAAATAGCATCCTTGTCTGAGAAGATATTAATCACCTTAATGTTGCCCAGTGCTCATGTGTGGGCAGCTGGAGCTGTCCCAAGGGGTGCTGGGGCGGATCCTGCACCCCTCTATTGCCAGAGTCACCCCACGACAGTGACAGGAGCCTGCAGGGATGGCTCTGCTCTGTGCTGCAGATGTGGTGTCCACCCCCACTGGGTCTGTGCAGATTGCAGGACACGGGGAGGAGCTCATCAGAAATTGGTCATAGCTGGAGGGAATGGCAGGGGAGCAAACAGCACTGAGAAGGTCCCTTTATTTCTGTCAGTATGCAGGTAAACAGGAATAAACTGCTGAGGTATGTTACAACAGCACACAGCTTAGAAACTGGACAACATCCAGCACTTTGCAAGGTGACAGAAGGTTGCCTGTGCTTGATGCTTGCAGTAAAACAACCCCATTTTTTTCCTGAATGTCCTGTATATTTACCCACATGAACACTGACAATTGTAAAATTACCTCTTTGCTCCCTGTGCTCAAACTAGTCATTACTGTACCTTTTTCTTTTTTTGTCTGATAAAACCATACAATAATATTTTGGCATAACCTCAAAGCCATATTTAAATAAAGCTGTTGGAGACTGCAAGTCACCATCCCTGGAGGCATTAAAAGACTTGGTGCTTGGGGACATGGTTTAATGGTGGCCTTGGCAGTGCTGGGTTAGCCATTCGGCTTGATGGCCTTAAAGGGTATTTTCAACCAAAACAGTTCAGGGATACTATGCCTCCAAAGAGCAGAATCTCCCTTTTTGCTGTTGGCTGTGTGACTCAAAGGTGGCACAAAGCCTTGTGGCTCCACAGCATCACTCCTTCCCTGAGTGTCCTGTCCTGGCATTCATCTGTGCATGTTTATTGATCAGCTATCAAACTGAATTTGGCAGTGTAGGAGACTGGGGATCATTTACAGCATGGTAAGGAGCATTTTGGCTCTGGATGCACATTTCAGACTGGAGGCAAGTGCCTTATCTCCTCCTTTATCTCATCCACTACTGATCCCTTGTCAGTTATCTTAACGCCCTTTGTAGTTCACCTGACCCCTCATTTGGAAGCTCTTTGAATCAGGTATTGGATTTGCTGTTCAGTGTTTGCTTGGTATTGCAGCAGAAATCAAACTGAAATTAATAAACAGAAGGAGGAAGTGTTTCTGTAACACTAGGGCACGAGAGAATGCTTGGGGAGAGACAGCACATCCAACACCCAGCTGCCATTCCAAAACCCAGGAGATTTTGGGATAAAATGTGGCACAGACTTTACTTCAAGGGGGTGATATTCTCTGTGAGCAAAAGCAAGAGCTGTTGGGAGGCAGGGAGGAAAAGGAAAAAAGACTTTGGTGAGGTCCTGTGGTAAAAACTGGCAGCTACTCTGCTGCATGGCATCCCACCTTCTCCAGCAGACCAATGCCCACCTGTCTTGTTTGGTAATGGTTTAATTTTTGCTAAATATTGCTGTAATTTAAGCAGCCCCTGCTGAGAGCTGCTGCAGCAGCAGCGGGGCAGGGGATGCAGGAGGAACAGGAGGCCCTGCCCTCACCGGGGTGAGAATGTGCCAGCCCTGGGCATGCTGCACACGGTGCCAGGACCCTGCTGGAGCTCCCTGCTGCATTTTGGGGATACCCACAGTGCCGGGGGGTGCTTGGCTCCAGGAGAACCAGCAGGGAACGCCAGGAGGGGCACAGAGCCTGCACACCATCCACCTCAGGCACGTGGCCAGGGGGCAAAGCCAAGGGCTGGATGGAGGTGCCTTGTTCAGACAGGGTTTCCACAGGGTTTGGCTTTGCTGCCTCTGTAAGGGCTGAGCAGCATGACAGCAGATTGGAGAGGGACACGGGGCCCTGTAGCTCTATCAGCTTTGATCAATTTTTCAGTCGAGTTGGGAATACACCAGGGAGCGTGTCAGCATGCTTCGTGGAGGCCTGCAAGTGCCTGCCATGGCAAATCCATAAAGCTCAAATGGGCTCCTGGAAAACACACGTTTTGTTGTCACCATGAGGCGACTGCTAAGCAGTGAGGAAAAAGCACAGGAGAGGAGTAGCTGGGACCTGCAGCTGGAGCTGCTGGGAATGCCCTGGCAGGGATGGTGGGACCCAGGGCTGCGGCGTCCCCAGCAGAGTGAGGGACACGGCCCCTGCTGCCACCCCAGTGCCCCTTCAGCCTCCTCACCCTCTGCCTTGGCTGCCCTTCTGTCTGAGCTTAATGAAGAGAACAATCTGGTTTTAGCAATTAGTGGAGGCACAGTGGAAAACACCAAGCAATCCCCAGTGCTTCTGCTCTCCCAGTTCTTAAAACACCATCAGCTGGCAGCATTGACTCCATATTTCGAGCATGTGGAGTAGGAAAGACATTTATTTTGATAATATTTGAATTGTTCTCCCACTTTTCTGAATTAATCGTTATGATATAAGATTAATTTGATTTCAGGGCATTTACCAGAGCCTTTTTTCTCAGACTCTTGAAGACACCCGTACACCCCTCTCCCTCCTTGCCAACCACTGAACGCATTCATGAAATTGCTCTGAAATTAATCCATTTTTGGATTTCTTTCAAAGCATTTTCTGTGTTTTGAAGCCTGGAGTGTATTTTAGCTACCTTAGCATACTCCTAAAGCCAGAGTTTTGCTGTTAAATATTTGATAGAAGGTTTGGGGTTTTTTTTGCATTTCACCTAACTTCAGGAGCTGGGAATTAATAAAAGCACCAAATATCCTGGCACTTGAGATGTAACAGTAAGAGTGGGTGCTTGCTGCAGAAGCCCAAGGTTACTGGAGGTCAGAACTGACAATTACTGTAGGACTGGAGCCCTCCTCACCCCCATAGCATTTCTGATGCATTGCACAGATCCTGCAGCCTAAATGTGCTCCTGGGGTGCCTCTGTGGAGTGCTCCTGCCCTGGAGAGCAGGGCTGATCCTGCCTACGCCTCTGCCAAACCAATTCTCCTGATTTTATCTTGCTCATTCTTAGGACAACTGTGGATTTCCAAAGAGGACAAACAAACAAAAGAAAAATTACCCAGAGATTTGACTATTGAGCTTGAGGAAATCTCGTGGCTTTTTCCCATGGTAACTGCTCCAAAGTATGGACATTTTCAGAGATTACCAGTTTGCTGAATACCATATTTTCCCCCCTGTGTTCAACCTAAAGTAGCTTTTCTTTCCACGGCCTATAAAAGACTAATGCACAAACTGAAAGGCAAACCCTTTACTCCTCCCAAATCTTGGTGCAGAGAATAATACTCAGCAAGAAGCACTTGCACCCTAACTGCTGCCTGAGGCTTGATCCCTACAGGATGAGGACTCAGCGAGTGATAAGTTCCCAAATGACCTCTGTCAGCTCCTAAAGAGAAAAAGGAAAGACAACAGCAGTCCGTGTGAGTGGGAAAGGCCAGCTCGAGCTCAACCTGACGGGATCAAAGCATAACGGAGAGCAGAAAAATGTCCTTGCATCCCCATCTAGTGGCTTTTGGTAAAATAGATCTGTAGTGCCTTGGTTTGGACGTGCTCTCCTTACTGCAATGTGCTCGAGGACAGATATGCACATTGCTAAACTCGATTTGCCAACAGATGCTGGATTTGATCTGCTTTTGTGAATACTCCTCAGGGTTTGAGAACTGGAAGAACTCAACACCTTAACGCCAGTGGAAAAGAAGCTTTGACCCAGCTTTCAAAGAAGAGTTAATTTAGGTGAGGTTACTCTTTTTAAGAGTGGGACAGAGCAGAAAGATTCACAGAAGAACAGCCAAAACCTCTGAGAACTGAGTATCCCCCACTGGGTTCATGCCCACTGTTTCTTCTCTCTGCTTACCCACGGAAATGTGACTCATCATCCTACGCACATTCCAAGAGATATTCCAATTCTGTAACATATTTTTGCCTGGCAGAGTGGCTTTTCCTGGGATACTTTGACTACTGAAAGTGTTCAGATCCCTTCTGTTCGGATGTGGTGTCATGGCTGGGCTCGGCCTTGCTTTAAGAGCAGGTAAGTAAAAGTAACTTAAATTCTGATCCTTCATTTCCTGTCCCACTCAATTCATCCTCCTTGAACCCCATAAACCTCTCTGGGTCCAGTCTCTGGCCTTACTATTTACACTGCTAACTTTGAGTTAGGGACAAAAATCTCCTTTGCTGGCAATTCCTTGTGTTTTGGTACAGCAGGATTTGTAAATACCCCTGTTTTGGAGTGCTGTTCCTGTTGGATGTGTTTAATCCTGCTGATGTTGGACTCCCCAGCACATCCTACTGGCAGCAGCACAGGTGCAGCCAGGGAAATTTAAATTCTGAGTGTGTTTTCCTGGCAGAAGACCTGAGTTTTTGGGGATAAAAGACACATTTTACCATATCTTTATGATGTCCTTGCCCTCAGAGACATTCTTCTTTGAACCCTGGATAGGTTATAGAGCAAAGCTGGTCTTCACCTTGAGCCAAGGAGCCTTTTTTTCCAGGCAGCCCCGTTGGACTTTCCCTCTGCCCTTACCTTGGCTGTGTAATTACAACTACATGAGTTATGACCTCTAGTCAAATGGGCTGAAAAGGGTCATTTTAAAAGGCCTGGAAGAGCTCTACCAGGATCCAGGCTTTAATAAAGAGGCAGGAAAGGCTGTGTTAAAAAAAAAAAAAAATCTCCAGGATACAGATACTTCAGGTTTTTTGGGAGGTTGAACAGAAACATGTCTGGAACCCAGCAGCATGAGGGCTGCTGCCCCCAGGGAGGGATGGGTTCTGATTCTGCAGTGCCTTTTTTACAGTATTTATCAGAAATTATGTTCTTTTCCCCGTAGGAAAATATCCTATATACACATATTTAAAAAAAATACTGCTGCTGAAACTCCAAAATCTACTGCTGCCCAGGATTAAAGGATTAAAGAAAATCAAAATTTCTTCATTTAATGAGAAATCTTGTTAACTATCAGAAAAATGGGCATGGCAGAATTGCTGGCTATCCTTCTCTCTCCCAGAATTTGCTTGATGGAAAATAACATGTTTGCATGAACTATTTCACCTAGGAGAGTACAGAAACTACTGTACTTGAGAAGATTAGGCTAGAAAACTGAAAATATCTAATTGATGAGAACATTTTCAATAAAGTGGGAAACTGCTACAAAAGAGCTTTGCTCACAAGAAAATCAGAGTTACTTTACCTGAGCTTTAATTGGTTGTTCTAGGTGGATTTGGAATAGT
>VWZN01013116.1:790115-800182 GCA_013396955.1 Regulus satrapa | reverse complement strand
GGGGCCCGGGGGGGGCGAGCGCCCCCCCCCCCCCCCCCCAAAAAAAAAAAAAAAAAATTAAAAAAAAATTGTTTGCAAATTTTAGGATCTGGTCTGGATTTTAATCAGATTTTAGAGAAAGTCCATTTGTTCCTGTTTCACCTTCCCAGCAACAAATGTTAACCAGTCTCAGAATCCAACCCCTGGCTGGGGAGAAATGGCAAAACTGTCAGTGGAAGAGATCTTGGCATTATCTGTGCTGGTGAATGCTTGTGCTGAAGTCTCTCCAGGTCTCCTGGCAGGTCTCCTGGCATGGCTGGAAACACTTGACCTGTCAGAAATGGAGTTCATGTCCAGAGCTGTTCCTCCCTGCACAGGAAAAGCCACTCTACCCTTCAGCATTTTAGTGGGAGATTTACTCTGAAAACCACCTTGCTGGGTTCACCCAGCTGAGGGAACAAAATAACCCTCTGTTTTGGTGGGCAGAGATGGAAGAGGATGGAGGGCTGAGTGGAAATTGGAGGGACTGGCCTGCAGCCAAGCTGGAGATTACAGAGGTGGGCTGGGTTCTGCCTTCCTCCTGAGGAGCATCTGAGAGCTCTTTCCTGGGGAGAGGTGAGGTCAAGGTGGTGGAAGAGACATCTTGGACATACCCCGTGGACATGAGTTACATGATTTTGGCACTGAACTCAGATGAAATCAGCTGCTCTTGCAGGTCTCTGGAAGGGCCACAGTGTCTCTGAGACTTCTGGGAAATCTCAGTCTTTTCTTGCCTTCATTGACCACAGCAGTGCAGTATTTGCACGCAGTCCCTTCCTTGCTGCATGGCCAGCATGGTCCTTACATGTTTATATCTCAAAGCTCCACTACAAGCTCCCTTCCTTTCTGTTCCACATCCTGCCTTATTTTTTCTTTACCTGGGATTTTTTTTCCTTGGCAGAAAAGACTGTTAGGCTGGGGTCTGCTCTCTCAGGCTGCTTGTCCCGAGGCATTTTCTTACAGCAAAGCTTTGGTGTGTCTAAACACATTATATCAGATATCGCCCTTAGGACTTGCTGTGCATCTCAATACTGAAATGTGATTACCCAGGAGGTGACTCTTCCCTTAGCACAGACAGCCTCATCCCAAGCCTGTCTTTGCAGAAGTGAGGTCCTTGCTCTGATTTAAATGCATCCCTTCCTTTTGCCAGTAGCACCTCATCCCTGTTTTATGTATGAGGCACATTGTCAAAGGAAGATGAAGAAAGGAAAATATCAGTCTGATGCCTTCAACTGAATTGACTGGTTAACAGTTCTGCAGGGGGATGAAAACTTCCTCAACACATCTCAAACAAACACTGGAGCAGTGGCCTCTTGTGGGTAACCTGCCCCTGGAAGTATCCAAAGCTAACTTGGGCAGGGCTTGGAGCAACCTGGGATAGTGGAAGGTGTCCCTGCCCATGGCAGATGATTGGAACAAGATGAGTTTTGAGGTCCCTTCCAACCCAAACTCTTCAATTGATTCTAGGATTCTAGGATTCTATGACTGTGATCAGCTACAAAGAAGTTTTGGCTTTCTCTAGTGAAAAAAGAACAAAATAAATAATGGATTTTCAGGACTGGAAAGTTTGTCCTGGAGCATCTTCCTTTTGTTTTGCATTTTCAGTGCAGCCTCAAAAAACCATACAGGTTCTTCAAATAACTGAAGTGCTATACTTTTCTTACAGGAATAGTTTTCCCAGCATGAACTTTGAAGCAGAGATTCTGACAACTCCACACGATAATGCAGGTATTTGGGAGGAAAAAAAAAAAAGAGATATTAAAGTAAAATGCCCACTCAGATTGCTATCGCTACAAATATGTTTTAATTCTTTTGGAGTTAGAGATTGTTAAAAAAAACCCCAACACCACCACCAAAAAAAAAAAAAAAACCCCCCCCAAAAAAACCAAAACCAAAAAACCAAACAGTTGACTGCAGTTCAGGTGATTTCAGGTTCATGTTTATGTTGGGTACAGTTCAAAGTGTTGAGGATAGACATTGATGTCTTTACCTCCAATTGGGCTGGACCAGGAGCACAGCTGCCAAGGATGTGGTTTTGGAAACAGCAGAGGCATTCAATTTGAGGTTGCACTGTCCTGGATGAAGCATGCATGGCTCTCTTATTAGTGGTGACTAAAAGCAGGTGATAAAACACAGCCCCTTGAAAGGCAAAAGTGAGGATGAAGATTTTCTGCCGAGTCCTGTCCTTCATCCTCGTTTCATTTAAGAGGAATAGCTGATCTATTTTTATTTTTTTTCCCCACTGACTGATGACTTTTCAGCATTGATCTCACAGGTGGAGCCTTCCTACTGCAGCCCATTGTCTGAGACAGACCCAGCAGGGCAGGGCATCCTCTCACAAATCTCAAGTCTTAGTCCTGCCATTGCTCCTCAGCCCTGAGCATCTGGCCAGAGCTTGTGCCCTGGCAACAGCCCTGTCTTTAGGATGGCACAGCAGGAAAGGGAGACTTTGCAGTAATTGCTTGGAACCCCTTGAGTATCCCTGGGTTTTCTCTCAGAGGGAGAGATCTTGGTATCAGCTGCCCACACTTGAACAGGAGCCCATTCAGGTGAAATTATTTGCCATCAGTTCCCTCCTGGCCATGAGCTGTTGGTGCCAGCAGGGAATCCACCTCCCTGGCAGCCCATTTCAGTCCCACGCTGGCGAGATTCACAAATGAGATGCAACATTTCTGCTCCAGCTGCAGTGTTTGCGTTGCATCACCCCTCCTGGGAGGTGTGCCAAGAGCTGCCCGTCTCAGCCACACTGTCCAGCATGGGCACCAGTGATGGCCCACAGGTTTGGATCCACTCTGGGACTCCACCTTTTCTTCAGTCTTCCAGAAAACCCCTCCAGTTCCATCCCCTCTTGCAAACAGAGTGTCCCACATCTGGCTAAACATTTTGGACACATTTTCCTCAGGCTGTCCTGTAATGATGAGTCACTTAGACAACGTGCTGGTGTTGAAGGGTACCCAAGAATAAATTTGGAGCCCTGAGTTTCAACAGGTTGGAAAGTACATCTTCTGCATCATTTCCCCAAATTTCTGGCTCCTGTTGGGTTAGGTTGGGTTTCTCCCATGAGATAAGTGTTTTGATCCTTCTCATGCCTCAAAACCTCTAACATGCAATCCATATTTGTTCCCCAAGAGCTCTACATGATCCCTTCCATGAGAAGCCTCACGGCTGAGGAGTATGTGGAGGCCTTTAAGTCCTTCTTGGATCACTCAACAGAGCACCAGTGCATGGATGAGTTCAACAAGGAGCAAATGCCCAACATTGTGGCTGGGTAAGGAGCACATGCCCCGAGGTGGGAAAGCCATTTATTATCCTGGGAGTCAGCAGGATTTTTTGGGCCAGGAATGAACTTCAAATGCTTTTCAGTTTTAAGTCTCCTAATGGTGGTTTTTAGGAGATTCTGTTTAATGACTCCAGAGTAGGTGCTGTTTCAGTAAATACACTGTGCTGCCTCTCAGCTTATGGTAAGGAAAGACTCGAGACCTCATTCTCATGTCCATCTCTTTTCATTAGCTGATTTCCCGAGGATTAAAGTTGGGTTTTTTGGTTGTTTGTTTTTTGCTGAAAGAAAGCTCTCTTGTGCTCTCTCCCTGCTTTTGGGACTTTATCACATCCATCCAAACAGAAACACATCTCTAATTCTCTCCTAGTGGCTAATTCGTGGTTTTCCCAATCCCCTAAGACCTCCTTATTTCTATCCTAAGTCGATTTGCATTGCTTAAGTATCAAATGATAATCAGTTTTGTAAAGTATTGATGTAATATCTTAAGGCTGGATAACTGCAGACAGCTTCAGAACAGCCTAGATCTAAAGCACAAGAAAGTCCTTTCAAATTTGGGTAATTTTTAGATGTTATAGAAACTGTATCTTTCTCCATTAAGAAAAAAAGTTTAGGCAAGCAAATTTTGATTCTACAGAGCAGAGATATTTATAAAAAATAAACAATAAAATAATGATAATTAAAGATTATTTTTAAAAATTTAATTGGGAATTTAAATAATGGAAAATATTATGGCTTTCTATGCTGATGATTTTGGGTTTGTAAAGGGGTTGTGACCCTCATTAGGGCTAAGGCTCCTGGACTTGTCCACACCCTTCAGGACTTGCAACTCATCCCACTCCTGTGGAATCATTACCGTGGTGCCTCCTGAGACTGTGTCTGGGAAACTCAATCCCTTGGCACAGTCCATGCATGTGAGAGAGCAGAGTAAGGCCATAAATCATGTCAGAGCATGGCTGTTATTAAATATTCTGTTAATGGTTGTTATTAAATATTCACGTGCTAGGAAGCACGTGGCTGGAGTCTTTTAATAAGCAATTTTTCTAAGGTAAAAAATTATTTAAGATTCAGACCCTCCTCCCTCTTTCAATCCAAGGTTAATGTTGATAAGAGATTATTTCCAGTCATGGTTTTGCTTTTTCTGGGCTTTTATATCCAGTATTCCCTCCTGAGGGGCTCACCTTGTTCCTGCTTCCCCAGCAGGGCCATCCCAGTCAGGTCCAGCCCCTTTGCTCTGGGGGTCCCACAGGCTTTTTTGCACAGTGCCAGCCCCAGCCTGAAGAAATCTCCTTGGCAAAGGGTGAGAAACTCCACACCGTGGTGCCTCCTGTACTTTGAAATGTGAGCTGGCTGATGTGGGCAGGCTCCCGCCATGCTGGTTATCACCAGGCTCAAAAGGCAAAATCAAGTTTCTGCGCTGATTCATGTGCATAACGTGAGAATTTCCAGGCTGACGTGCCATCCGAGCTCTAAGAATGAAAACATGGAGTTGTGTGATTGAGTGGGGTTAAGTAACGTGTTTCTATCCTTTCAGTCTCGGCGCTGGAAAATCGACCATCAACGTTCTGGGGGTTGGGAGTGGCACAGGTGAGGAGTGTGGGAATGGGGCACGGGGCACCTGTGGGGACCAGAAGGAGATACTGAAAAATTGGGCAATGGGGATTACCCAGACATTAATGACAGCATTTCCCATTGAAGCATAGAAGGGAAGAAGGAGGAGTGGAGCTGGCATAAGAGGAGTGCTCCTTCCCTTCCTTCCCTCTCCATTTCCCTTCTGAAACACTGCTGCTCAGATCTTTCTGGGCAGTGAGAAATGTGTGATTTTGGCTTCATTTCTGCATCTTGGTGACTCTCACCTGACTTCATTTGCCTCAAAGCAGGGACTCCTCCTTCAGGTTAGGTACAAGAGCATCTTCAAACCTTGTTGGAGGGAATTAGAGACATTGGAGAGCTTCTTTCCACCTTAAATCCTGCCTTAGACTATCCCCTCTGTAGGGATGTCTCCTTTTGCTTCGCTTTCAGGGATCCCAGAGGACAAGGCTGGTGTTCTCAGTAGTGCAAAACCACCTGGCCACAACCATTAGCATGGGACTGCATCAGCTTTCTCTTTCTTTGTTACTGCTGTGTTTTTACTCAGTGATAAGTAGGTTTTAACTGCAAATGATATTTTTCCCCAGAGAGAAACCTATCCTTTGGAAAAATAGCTTTAAAGTTGTTCTAAATGCATTTGTGTTTTAAAAAAAACCCAAAACAACAAAACAAAGAAGTGGTGAAACAGCCAACTTTGCTCCTAGGGAAACTGGGAGAAAATAAAGAGTAGAGAAAAGAAGCAGTGGTTTGATTTGTCAGAGTTTACTTCTGCTTTGAAAAGTATTTTCAGCTGAATTTTAAGTGCTAATACTTTCAAATGAAAGCATTTTTCTTCCTTTTTAAAGTTTTGTTTTCCTGAGTAAGAGAAAATTAGCATTTGATTGTTTTCCCCAACTGGGAATATGCTGGAGCATATGAGAAACCAAGCAGGAAGAAATGATTCACTTCTCAATTACCCTCTATTTTCATTAAGTAATATAAAACAGAAATTCTGACTCCACAAAAGCACAAGGGGGAAATGAACTTTTAGCATCGTCCTTAATTTTCCTTATGTCCTCTTCAGAGGAGGTTTTAATGGCAAAACAAACCCTCTAAAATTTCCTGTGTTTCCTGGGTGAGTGCCCCTCTCAGATGCCAGGACAGGGGTCCAGAGCTGCACCCCCAGCTTGCCCATGGCTGCAAGAGCTGAGCCTCTGGGTCTGGGCAGGGAGTGAGCTGGGATGGCACCGAGTAAAAGGTTATATCTGATCCCTGACCTTTTCAGATGTGGGCTCTGGTTTCACAGAGTCCCCAGAATTAATTTAGTTGATGAAAATATTAATGGGGATTAGTGGCCGACTCCACATCCTGAAAGCCTCTATTGTGGTCCAAATCATGTTTTTCTCACTCACCCCGTTTTTCTCACGGCTGGTTTAGCTCAGAGCTGGAATTTTCCAGTCCTGTCCCAGCCTTGCTGTGGTCAGTGCTGAAGGGCTATTGCTGTTGGGGCAAGCTGCAGCACAGAAACCCCTGCCCTAGTGTGCTGTATTTTACTGCTTGTTTTCACAGACACCCTGGTCGAATATGTTATTGCACCTGCTCTTGCAAACACCAGATTAACGTCCTTTACAGAGGTGGAGTGAGAAAAATCTCCAAACCTAAGCAGCTTTTAAACATCCACCTACTCTTGGTACACCCATTGCCTCCATCAGTGGCTCCAGGGCATGGGGCAGCGATGTTCTGCCTCTGGCCCTGCCCCAAGCCTGCAGGCAGCTCTAAGGGCTGGTGCTCCCCAAACCAGGCCCTTACAAAATGGCATCTAGGACTGTCACAAATTGTTCAGGTGCTTGCTATTGGGACCTTCCTTCTTGTCAGCAAGATTGGTCCCTGCACCCGCCTGCAGTGGAGGGTGCACCTCTTCCCTTGAGCCTTTGGCTGGCCCTGCCCTGCTGCCATTCCTTATGGCCCTGGGCTATTTTTCCTCTAATATCAAAAGGCCCATCCTTCCTCGGATGCCCCTGTAGTGCTGGCATAGCTGGTATTTCCCTCCTTGAACTCTGTTTACTGCAGCACTCGCCAAAGATGACAGCTCTTCCCGTGGCTGGTACCTCAGCTGAAAGAGCAAGGAGGATGCAGGATCTCATATCAAGACCTCTCTGTGTGACATTTGCAAGCCAGGACTATTTTTAGGCCCCACCATCAGCCACGGACATGATTCTCGCAGAGGTCCCATCAAGGTGGTCGCATCTGCTGTTTATTTACATAGTTACAAGTGAACCAGGGGAGCTCACACACTTGGCATACCATGGCATTTCTGGGAAATAAGCAGCGTGACCAGTATCACCTCAGAAGAGGCTGGAAATTTCCTAGAACAGGAGGACAGACTGCTGCTTGCTCCTGCAGAGCTTACACAGCTGCACAGGAGCACCAATAGCTACATTTGCAGGGCACTTCTACACAAATATGGGAGTCTCTGCCTGTATTTCCAAGATACCCATCGGTTATTTGATGCCCTGGGCTGTGGGCAATCCCCAAAGATGGAGGATCCAGGATCCTGCATGTCAGTGGTCTTTTGTGATGCAGCTCCCCAAACCTTGGGGCTGTGTCACAGCAGCCACTGTGTCCCTGTGACAGCCCCGAAGCCGTGGGCCACCCCACGCCTGCTGGAGTTACACAGCTGGCTCAGCTGCCCCCTTGCTCCCATTGAAACTTTGTGGGATTGTCAAAAACTCATTTTTCATGGTTATTTTTTTAAACAGCGAGCTGCAGTTCTTTCGACCTGTCTGTCCCACCACCGGGGGTATTGCCATTAGCAGGTTTCTGTGCTGCTGCTTGTCTCTGCCTTGTTCTCGGGCTCCTCTGTGTTAGCTTGAGCAGTGCAATGCCGTGGTGAGAGCATCACCAGGCTGTGCCACTGCGTTAGCCACTAAGCAGAGCTTGCCCCACTTCTGCTGGGGGATTTCCTGGCAGGGGTGGTGGCAGGTGCCCTGGCATCCATCGCATTTACCTGCTTCCTAAAGGAGTGAATCTGTGTTTGTTGAATAGGTGAGCAGGACTTGAAAATGATCAGGATACTGCAGGCTGTGCACCCAGGGGTCTTTATTGACAATGAGATTGTGGAGCCCAACCCACAGCATGTGGCAGCTTACAAAGGTAAGGCTACAACTGCTGCCTGGGTTATAGCAAGGACCATCCATTTGAATGATGACTTTTTCCTGCTATTTTATGAAATTCACTGGGTTTTTCCTACTCTTTGAAATAGAGCTGGTGAATCAAGCTCCAGACCTGCAGAATGTTTCTTTTATTTGGCACCAGCTCACTTCCTTGGAGTATGAACAGCAGGTGAAGGAGAAAGGCACACATAAGAAATTTGACTTCATCCATATGATCCAGGTAATGGACACTGTTTTAGCACAGGACTATTGGATTTAACTACTCCCTTCAGTTCTGCTGTGTGCTTAGATTTAGGACCAGAGCTGAGCACAGCTCTCCCATAACAATTCTGCAGAAGCTCTACAAACACCAAAGCTGGCAATGCTCAGTGCTGTGAGATGTCCCTAAATGGGCATGTGGAATCAGGAAAGGCTGGGAAGCATCTGGTACAGAATTTAAAACACCTCTAAAGAAAGGGTTTAAGCCTTTGGAGGGTCATTGCACTGCTGAGGAGGAATAATGGCTGTGTCACTGTCTCTTCTAGATGCTGTACCGTGTGGAGGATATTCCCAGTACTATCAAGTTTTTCCACAGCTGCCTTGACCATCACGGTAAACTCCTGATCATAATTTTATCAGGTAAGGGACACCTTGTTTTGTTTTTTTTTTTTTTTTTTGCTCCATTGCTGGAGCTTTGAAGAGATGTGAAGTTTGAGAGCCACAAATATTTATCTGGGGATGTCAGTGGTGCTTATTCTACAGTAAATAACTTTTTTAAAGGCCGGATTTCATATGGAGAATGCAATCTTGAGCTTAGCCTTGGGCCCCAGTGTCTGATGGAGCCACTTTGTGCTCTTGCTTCCCTGCTCATGGAATCGAGGAAGTAGAGAGAAGTGTGGCTGCCCATGAATGAGGGTCAATCCTTCCTCGTGGTGAAATCAGCACTGCAAAAATACAACCTGAACTCTGGGTGGACTCATCCTTAGGGTTCTTATCTTTGTACAGCAGCGACCCAGACCCCAGAAGGACAACAGATGATACCGAGAGCTGAGGGCTTTATGGCAGCACAGGAAAAAAGGAGGCACAGCATGATGGCACTTAAAAGAACAGAATGTTTCATCCCTCGTGCCATTCCCCAATCCTGGGCTCAGGGTGTGGTGGATAAAGCACAAATTTCTATGTTCCCCATTAAAAGTGCCTCTCACATTGCCTATAGGCTGTTTCCCTTGCTGTCTGGGGCTGCTTTTTGAGGCATGCATTGAGCACTGGAGGTTGGATGTGTGAAAACTCCTGAACTGGTTTGGCCCAGGGACAGTAAAGAGGTAGCACGGATGCTGAGGCTCAGCACACTGGTACCCCTGTGTGCACCCTTCCTCCTGGGCAAATTCAGTGCTGCAGACATCTCCTGGGAGTTTCCTTTGAACAGGACAGTTTCGGAGGGAGGGCTGAGGGAAAGCAGCGTTTCACGAGGTGCAGATATTTATTTATAAGTAGTCTCGGGCAAGGGGAAAGCTCTCCTGCTACCCCTGTCAAGGGCAGCGAGGGGGTCTTTCCCAGCTCGTTTCCCAGCTGGTTATCTGGTGTTTGCCGGCCTTGGCTTTGCCAAAGTAACCTCCGCTGGTGGCCCGGCAGACAGCAGCGGATGGGCCAGCCTGTGGAAGAAGCACCGGGACTGCCTGCCCGCCACCGACAGCGGCCACTACATCACCTGCAGCGGCATCACCGAGGTGCTGCGGCGGCTGGGGGCCGAGCACCGCGTCTACGAGCTGCCCTCGGGCTGGGACATCACCGAGTGCTTCAGCGAGGGGGACGCGCTGGGCGGCCGCATGATGGATTTCCTGACGGGGACAAAAAACTTCCTGGGCACGGCCCCGCCGGCGCTGCGGCGGCGGCTGCGGGAGGCGCTGTGCCAGCCCGAGTGCAGCAGCACCAGGGACGGCAGGGTCATCTTCAGCAACAACCTCAGCATGATCGTCGTGGAGTCCTAGAGCCTGCCCGGAGGTGGTTTTTTAAAAGGTTTTTTTTGTTGGTTTTTTTTGGTTTTTTTTGGG
>VWZN01013116.1:762740-789806 GCA_013396955.1 Regulus satrapa | reverse complement strand
GTTTTTTGGTTTTTTTTTTGTTTTGGTTTTTTTTTTTGTTTTTTTGGGGTTTTTTTTCCCACCGGGACTGCCGCTTTTCTGTGTGCCCTGCTCACCTCGCCAGCCGCCGGGGCTGGCCGTGCACAGAGCTGCCGCTTCCAGGTGTGCCGGGACAAAGACCGGCGAGGTGTCCCCGCTGCTTTGCACCCAGGTAATGTCACCGCACCCAGGCCCCAGCTGTGAGCTGCTCTGCACTAGGCTATTTCACGTGGTTTTATCAGCGTAGGCATTTACTGCCCCGAGTCTCTTCAGCGCCTCACAATATAGACATGTCTTAAAAATTTATCAGCCTTTTTTGTTTGGAGAATGTTTTGGAACCCGTATGGATGATACTTGTCCTGTGCTCTTTCAGGCAGACATTAATTTTGTTACTTTCTTACTACCGTTTGTCTCCATGTAAAATAAAAGCAGTCTTAAAACATCAACAACAAAAAAGTCACATCTGCTTCTGCGCATGTGGGATTACAGAAAACAGAGAGCAAAGAGGTCATTGAGTTAAAACCAAAAAATATGCACAGTACCATTTTATGGAAGCATTAATGGTTTACTTCCAAGTGAGAAAGATGAACCTGAGGATGTGGAATAGCTGGGAGTGAGCTGCAGCTTGTCCTTGTGCTGCAGCCGTGGAAGGCAGCCTGGCTCCCTTGGAGCAACATTGCTGCAGCACAGCAAAACAGCACCAAGGGCACTGAAATGTGGTGTTTGTGTTAAAATGTTCACACAGGTAAGTTAAGGCTATTTCCCCAGGGCGTCTTAAAACATAGCGGGCTGAAGGAGGTGCTGCCAAGGCAGCCAGCTCCAAGGGGAGATGTCACACAGGATGCCAGTGAGGGTCGGTTCTGCATTTGGCACCGTGGTGCTGTGCAGCCCTTGGGCTGGGCACATGGGGAAAGCTGCCTTCAGGGTCAGCACCTCACTGCAAACAGCTCCACGGGGTAAAACACCAGCTCAGGTGGGAAATACCTGCAGGCACAGAAGCCATCTGTCTGATTTTTCCATGCTCAAGCAGGTAGGACACACCTGTGTGCACCTGGAGGGGCTGAGGTTGATGTGTGGTATGGATCAAACGGCTTCTTCCAGCACCACGAGCACGTGGCTCGTCTCCCTGGCTCGCAGGACATTGCATGTCATTGTTACCCACTGTCACCATTTGGACTGATCCTGCCAAAACTGTCCCACCCCACCCACCCGAATGCTCTTACTGCAGGGCCCTGAAAAGGTAATGAGCCTGTGGGGTCATTGTATCTCTGCACTGCCCTTTGGGTTTTTTCAGGTATTTTTTTAGGTTTGGGCTTTATCATATCTTCTTGAAACACAACCATTTCTCCTGAAAACTACTTTAATGGGAAAAATGAGCAAAATAATGGGAAAACAGGAGCATGATATCGTCTCCCTGGCAGGACCGAGGCACCCTGGCCTGCAAGTGTTATTGCTGTCAGTTCCAGAAGCATCAGTCAAAACTGGATGACCTCCTGTGGTGTACCCCATACTGTTACACAAGCTTTTCCCTTTGATCCATCCTATTGTTTATTCCATAGGCATCTCCTTTGCTGGTGCTGGCTGGCAGCAGAGGGTAGGAAGTGAACAGCTGGGCTGTTGGACAGGCTCTCAGCACTGCTCCCATCAGTGTTCTCCTTCCACTATGGTTTATTTCCAATCAGCAGTGATGTCCCTGTCTCTACATGGCAGATTAAGAGGAAAAAGAAAGGTACCATAAACCAGGGTTGCTTTTCAAGCTTTGGAAAAAAAAAAAACAAAAAAAACTACCTGTTAGTCTTTGCAGAAATCTGGCACAATACAGGTTTGCTCAGATCTTCCCCAGCCCAAGAGGTTTTCCACCCCTCTTTGGAGTTTTCTGAGCAGGCAGACACATTTCCAATAAGCAGATACTCAGCAAGACCCATCTGTGAGCACAAAAATTACCCACAGCATTGTAAATCAATGCACAAATGCTCAAAAAAATGGAGCACTTCAAAGCAGACTCTTTAGTGACAGGCTGGGGAGATGAAACAGGGCACCCCATTAAAAACACAGCTGATCAATGCTTTATATATAATTTTTCCTTTGATTCTTCAAAAGCAAGTAGTTTATCAACAACTCTGCTTGTACACCTGGAATAAATAGCATCTGAAGTGTCCCATTTGTTTATGTATTTATTCTCTAGTGAACATGCTGTTTATGAACTATTTGTTTTGCTTTCTAAAAGATGCTCTCCTCCCATGCAGTATTTCAGACTGTGCTTCCCCAGCAACAGGAGTGTGGCCACAAGAGGGCTGCAGCAGCCAGCGGAATAAATCCACCTCCCAAAACACTGGAAATGCTGAGCTGAAGCAGCAGAACCAAGCAGTCAGGCAGACAAATGTGCTCAGCTTCCCTTGCTGGCTCGTGGCATCCTGATCCTAGCAGCTGGGGACCACATTTTTTTCTGCTGCAGTCATGGGATCTGACTCTGATTCTGGGCTCTGGTTTGTAAAAAAGTCACAATAGCACAGCACAGCTGCCACAAGGGATGCACAAAATCTGTTTTTTTTTTTTGTTTGGTTTTGTTTTTGTTTGTTTGTTTTGGGTTTTTTGTTGCTTTTTTGTTTGTTGGTTTGGTTTTTTTTTTGGTTTTTTTTTGTTGTTTTTTTGTTTTTTTGTTTTTCTCCCACTCGATGGCTGCTGCTGGAGCTCAGGTCTGTGGAGAAGAACCCAGGAGTGACAGCTCCCAGGGAGGCAAACAGCAGGAAGGGGATGGCAGGAGTGAGAGGCTGCTTCAGCTTTAGCTTTGAGCCAAATAAACCCTGCTGGGCTCAGGCCAGGAGGAGCCCTATTCCATAAAGGATTCCATGGCAGTTCCCAGTGATGAGGAGCTGGTCCCTGTCTCCCAGAGGGAGTTGTGCTGCTCCATCCGCACGAGTTTGCTCCAGCCCAGAGAAAATGCTTTTGTGGATAACCATGCAGTAAGCTGCCCCGTGCCCTCTGCAGCAGAATCAATGCCTGCCAAACCCAAACTGCACTGTTTCACATGGAGCAGTTGCCGATTTTATCCTCATTTCCTGTTCACGTTATGCCCATTTCAATGCACAGCTCTGGTTGTGTTACAACCAGAAAAGGAGCTACAGAGAACAGCCCTTTACAAGATCAAGGATGGATAATTTTAGTTTCACTGGGCCTGTATGCAGTCTTGGGGGCTGAATGGTTTGCCTTTGAAGTGTTAAGGCTTCTCTAGTCATGAATATCATCAGGGGAGAGAAGGTAGCATAGGAACTGCAAAATCTAGCAGCTGATTTCTGAATAATCTCATTAAAAAGCAAGCTCAGTAAAATACTGGAGTGTATACTGAAAAGATTATACTTAATCTTGGGGGGGGAGGGGGCGGAATAAAGAGGCTGAACTTTTTTCTCTTCCCCTTCAACATTTTCCCACAGAAATTTATTGAGACTTATCAAGCATGTAGGATTGTGCTCACCTTTCTGGAGCTTACGAAGGCCTTCATAGGAATAATAACCTCCTGGACATAGGTTTAGAAAGGTGTTTATCATCCTGCTTTTTAAACTGATTTTTTTTTTCCAAAGTCATATCCTTCAGAGTGAGGATGACTATCTATCCAAGTCTAAAAAATATCTTTATTATTGAGCATTGCTCCTTGTAGTCACTCACCTCCCTTATTGAAGTATCAATAGAAACTTAAATCTTGCTAAATGGTGAAAGTCTTGTTAGGCAGAGAATGTATTGTTCATCCCCCATTCTCCTTTAATTCCTTGTTAACAACAAAGAAAGAAAGAAAGAAAGAAACAAATCCCCCCCCAGATAAATGTTGGGAGTAGAAGCTTCAGCTGGAAGGACCTCGTGCCTGAGGAGGGTTTGTGGAAGATGTGAGATGGCAGGATCCCAGTGGGGCTTTTCTTCTCATCTCTGAGAAGGAACAGGAAAGAACAGAACAGGAGTTTCATTTCCACTCCCCACTTCTGATGACACGTTTGATTAGACCTGCCAGCAAATTGCTAGAGAAAACATATGTTTTGTCATCCATTGTAATGATGGTACCTCTGGTGAATTTATAAATGTGATAAGGAAATTTTCAGAGCGGTCTCGAAGTCCCTATTGCTTTGTTAACATTTTTTTAGCATCCTATTAATCACTCTGTATGTATCTGTCAACAGCAGATATTATGGATTAAGGAAGATTACAGCTCATTGCTCCAGTGGCTGTTTTCTTTAGGATTTAACTCCATGGGCACTTTGCCATTCGCCTCCCTCTGACAAAACCAGCCCCTTGCTTTTGCAAACACTTTGCAGTGCTTCCCTGACTAAGAGTGGGTTTATTTACAAAAAAATTAAAAAAAAAAAACAACCCTCATCCAGACAGGAGATGTTTTGATTTTATTATTTCTGGAAAAAGGGCTAAGAACACTTCCAGTGCTGAACAAAGAGTCCACAAGATCCTGATTTACAGACGTTTCCATGTAGATAAATGTTGCCTTTGTTTTGTCATGCTTGTGCAGATCATGTCACTTGTTGCATGAGGAAATGGGATGTGTGGGGAAAATTTGGGGAAATTCAGAAAAAAGTTTAAGAAATTTTACTCATAGACTTTCTCCATTGTTTACTATCAGCTATTATTCAATTCTGTGTATTCGTTGTCCACTCTGGGATACAAAGAAATCCTTGTGACTCCTATGATGCAATACAGAGCAGAATTCACACTGGAGAATCAAACAACTCACCCATGAATAATCTTCAGAATAAAAATTATTCAGCCAAATTTACCCCCTTGTGCCAGGACTTGTTTTTATACATTAAAAAAAAAAAAAAAAGTCAAAAATACCAATTTTGATCCAGACATTCTTCCTGAGCTTATTTAATTCTTACAGCTGGTGTCCCAGGCCTTAATCATTCCTTGCTCCCTTCTCTGGCAAAGCATCTCCCCACATCAGTCTCATCCCAAAGCAGCCAAACTAAAGAAAACTTTCCTCCTGTGCTCAGAAGTGTCACGGCCAGCCCTGGTCCTGGCTCTCTTGCAGTTCCTGCCAAATGTTGCTCCAGATTTCTTCCTTCAGAGCCTCAGGTGACACAAAGCTCCTCCAGGTGTTTTACTGGGAGCCTCTCACCCCATTTCAAATATCTTGAGACAGCAAGCACTGCCAGAGCTGCCTTCTCTGCACTTTGGGTGAATTATCTCCGGGCCACTGCTTAATGTTTATTACTTCTGATGCTTTGAAATTTTAAACTGAGGGCATTAATGTAACCTAAGGCCAATTAAAGGGGTTAATTGGAGAGGAAATTCTTCCTTTGCTGTATGACACAGCTCCCCCTAAGCCCCAGCAAATACAGTCCCCAAATTAATTCTTGTTTTGGTGAGAATTTAAATAAATCTTCCAGTTCCATCTCTCGGCCACAAATTGCTTCTGAATATAATTAGCCTTTCTACTGGTACTGGAGCCTTATTTATTTATGTGTCAGTCCCTGGAAAGTGTAGGAATATATAAAATTTCACTCAGGCTTAGATAAATAACCTCCTTGACCAGAACACTGTACTTTCAAAGAAAGGAAGGAAAGCAAGGAATATAGAAAATATTCAATATTCTATATATTTCTTATGCTTTCCCCACCCTCTATAACCTTTTGGAAACCTGTTGGTCAGGGACCTCCTGTGCTGAAGGCTGCATCTGGGCAGCCATCCTTCCTCCTTGCCTTTCCTCATTCATTTCCCTAATTTCTTTCCACGTGTTTGCAAAAATAGCCAACAAATAAATCCATTTCAAGACCTCTGCACAGTAATTTTTTATCTTGGTGAAATATATGGGTTTTTTTCTAATATAATTTCCTCTAACATGTGAGGATCATCTGGCCAACTTTCATATACCGCCCGACTGCAAATCTGTCACCTTCTGTTTCCAAAATCAGGCTAGAAATTATTTCAGAGATAATCTGCTGTTCAAAATCCTCATTTGGCTATTGCACATTGAAAGAGAAACATTGAAGTCTGAGAATGCAAAGGAAAATTCATGTTTGTGATTAAGGTCCTCCTCTGTTCCCAGGGTATCTGTATTTCCCAGGCATGGGGCTTGCCATGGGCTTTCCCAGGCTGGCCATGATCACTTCATCTTGCTTGGAACCAATTTTCCATCTTCAAAGCCTTCCTTTCCTTGCAGGCAGGTCATGAGGCTGGATCCATTACTGCAAGCGAGAGGTTTTATTACTGAGGTGATAAGTGTCATGCCAACACAATAGTAATAATAAATAACTCCTCTAAAAGTGTAAAAGGGCCTGACATTATTAATTGCACTTCAAGCTCTTGCAGTGTGTGTGGATCAGGATTGAATGTAGAACAGACCAAAGGTTTTTTTCTTGCTTGCATATTTGCTCTTTGGAAAGAAATGTGTTTTGTTCAGCTGAAATGTCCTCGGTGCACTGAGCCTGCAACAAACCTCTCACCTGTGCCAGCCCCCATCACTCCCATCAGGGCTCACACGTCCCTGCTGGCTTGCAGAGATGGAGGCACATCCCTCTGACTGGCAGGGGAGGTCTTTCTTTTCTACATTTCCCCTTCCAAATCAAATGCAAATGCTCTAGATCTTCTCAGTCCTAAGTAGAGATGACTTCAAAAGGAGGCAACGCTTTTAGATGCTCATAAAAGATGGGATTTCCTGCATCTCTCCTGCAGGTGCCATTCACTGATGAATGTGCAGAGGGCCTCATAATGCTCCAAAAGTGACTAAAGCTCTTGGTTAAAGGCAGAAACTGGTCCCAGGACAGCAGGACAGCACAAAGCATTGCACGAGGCTGCCTTGTACATCTGAGTTGGGATGCTCACAGATAAGTTCACTGAGCAAAAGCAGGTCACATCAGCAGATTTAATGTGTCCTTTGAACCTCTTGCGCCTCATTTTCTGTCCTCTGCTCTAACATTTATCTTCTTTTGATCATTTAGTGCTGGCAGTTGTTTCATTACAATAGAAATAAAAATAGTTGACACAAAAGGGTGGAGCTTTGCCTATTCAGAGTGACAGTGAAAAGTTGCTCTCCTGAGTTGGCTTGAATAGAGTGAACATTATTAAGTGGTGACATGAAAAAGACCTCTCAAAGGAGACAATGCCTTCATCCAATTAATCCTTCCTAATGAACTTACCCTTTGGAGGTGGGCAGAACAGTTTCAGCATGAAGTTTGCTTCCTGTGATCATTTGTGCCAATAAAAGTCTTGCGAGGAAGCTGCTGAAAACTCAGGTGAATGTGCCTGAAGTGAATTTGTTTTGATATTTGACTTGTCAGGAAAAAAAAAAAAAAAAAAAAAGTGGTTTGTACTTTTCAACCTGATCTGCCATTGTGCACTCTGTTGATGATCCCATCCTTTAATAACTTCTCAAATTATAATAAGGCTCCTAGGCAGCCACTTCCCTTTGGATTCACAGCTGAGAAAATTCCACGTTTGAAACACTTGGAAAAAGAGTTTTATTTGATAACCTGTGTTTTTGAGGTGGGTAACTACCTTGGTGAACACCTTAATGGTTATTTCAGTAATAGTAGTCTAAAAATACTGTCTCTGAGAAATTTGGATTTAGGAAAGAATCCTTTTTCCACTATGTTCTAATGATACTTTGCACTTAGGAACATTCTTTTATCAAAGCATGTTTTATTCATCAATGCATCGGGCCCTCAATTGGTTTTGTTTAATTGTGACTCTCTTTGTACCATAGGCTTGGAAGTCCAACTGTGACATTTCATTGCTGCTTTTTCCTGTGCTTTGGAGATCTCAAGAAAGAAAGTGCCAGGAAGGGGAAAAGAAATGTGAAAGTTCAACCAAAGCAGAAGTTGTCAGACTAAAATAAATCCAGAGGGAGGAAAAAAGTTAGAAGGATTGATAAGAAGATTTTAAAAATCATATATTTATGATGTGCTTATTATTTTATAAAACTGGGATCTCCTGTTTATCTGCAGTTAAAACTGGTTCTAAAGTGGGATACCATCTCCAAATGAGGGCACCCAAAATTATCTAACTAGCTCCTACCTCTGTTTTAATAACTCATATTAGTGATCTGATTTTCATCATGCCCATGAATATTTTGCAGCCTTGAAAAAAGAAAACATGCCCAAAAGTTAGGATTTCAGCTGATAAACTGAAATCCCAAATTTTTAATATTGGCCACTACAAATTGTCCACTGCTGTGAAATGATTCAGTGAAGTCATCATGAATAGCAACTGTAAGTCTCCCCCATCTCCAATTTAACCAGTAAAAAAGAGACCTTTAATGAGGATAATGGAGATAATAGCTGGGGAGAAATTATTTTCCAGCTGCTACATGGTTCTGGGGTCATGATAAAATTAACCACTTTGAAGTTGTGCAGCCCAGTTTCATACCTCAGACAAAGAATTGGGATAATTTTTGAGCACTGCAAGCTGCTCATACTTCTCCTACTGCTTGTGGCAGGACAAAATAGTTCTTAATTTGCACTTTGTTCAATATGGAAGTGGAAAAGCCAGTGTATCCAGCCTAGTGCATCCAGGTGGTGGGCACTAAATTAATATTTCTTTTCCTATTCTGGAAGAGTGTCTCAATCAAAATGAGATTTTTATGGCCTGCTTTAAATTTCACAGTCATAAAGATGAACACGCAACTTTTCCAGAGAAATAATTAGGTATCACAGAATAAAGCACGTCCCCATCAAATAATAATAACACATTTAATTGTGTGAAAAAAACTATACCAGCTCTAACAGATTTTACTGTCTATAATTTATTTCTCGATTAATGGGTATTTTGTAGTCCACCAGTCCACTAAGTATGCTTAGTGTATATTAATGCTTTTCTTAGCCATTATTTCTGTTTCTATTCCATGTAGACTAAAAACTACTACATCCATTCTTTTCAATTAATGTCTTGGTATAGTTTATTTTAACAAAAGCATTGTTCCTTTGCTCATTTTTTGTCAGACATTTAGCCCTGGGGCTAAACCAGCTAATATGTAGGTTTTATTTTTCCCCTGGTGGTCCCATGGATGAGCTTGGATTAGAGCGGGTGCTCATCAAAATGTAAAACACATATAATCCCATTAATTGCCTGAAAACTGGCAACGGGTTAATAAGTGCAGATTGTGCTCCTGAGCTGGACATGCGGGTGGTGTAGTGGCTGTGAGACCTGAAACAAAGCCCTCAGGAGGCTCCAAACAGAAAAGGAGAATTCAGCTGGCCCCAGTTTGTTGTGTGCTTTGATTTGATCTCCTCTTTTGGGGCACTTTGGGCTGTGCCTCAGGGCAGGCAGGGGGATATGCTGCTGTTGTCTCCCAGAGCATGACCAGGTTGGAGAAGACTCATTCCCTGAGTTGGGTTTCAAAGCTCAGCCACGCTCTTCGGCTCGTGGCAGAGCTGCTGCTCGAGTGACTCCTCTGATCGTAAAAGGCACTGATGCATCAGCACCAGCCAACGCCAGAGCCATCTATTTACCCAGGGAAGTGCTGCAATAGATCAATGTTAAATGCTTATTTGTGCTTCACTGCTCCGAGGCACAGAAACTAATTACCAAAGATAAATTAGCCCTTGTGACAATGACTAAGAAATACACGTCCCAGGATAGGCCACCTTGACCACAAACACAGATAATTCTGCCTCTGACGAGGAGTGGCAGAGGGTTACACAGCTCATCCTTCAGCCAGAGCTCAGGGTGGAGTGCTGCTGGCTTTGTCCAAGTGCTGGAGAGCTGCTGACCATTTGCTGAGCCCCTGAGTCCTCCTTTTCCCTCCAGGAGTCACTCACTTGACTGTCGTGTGTCTCTGTTTGCCCAGCTGGGGATTAGCAGCAGCAATAAATAAAACACCTTATGCAGATACCAGCACGCCTGACTGATGGCAAGCTGTCCCCAAGGGCTCCGAGTTAACACACGAGCTTATGAGCTTTGCCTTTACACCTTGGCTGCTTAGGAGCTGCAAATGCCTTCTTGCTTTGTGCCACCTGTGCAGCAGTCAGTAGCAAATGGAAAGTTTTCAATTTGGGGTGTAATTACAAAGTTTTCCTAGCTAAAGGCACTCGGTGTTTCTCATGGCAGCTGTCATCAGCAAATGAGAGCTTGTGAGAGTTACAATAGGTTTGCAATGCCACTGCTTCATTTATCCCTCCCATGGACCTTTTACTTCTCTCTTCCTGCCAAATTTGGTGGATCAAAATCCAAGAACATCTACCCCATCTTATTTCCTTATTCTCTAACTGGAACTGAGGGACTCAGGAGGGATCTCTGGGAGTGCCTGGGAGGCTGCAGACCTCCTCTAAATTTTCCCTGCAAGGAAAGGAGGAGAGAGCTGCTTTCATTATTTTTTTGCCCCGAGCCTTTACAAAAGATCTTGCTAGGCTGGGCACTGCATTTTCCACAAATTTTAAATCCAGAGTACAAAGCCATTTTGGATTCAACCCTGCTCACTGTGTCCATCCTAACAAGCTCAGGGGAGACCTGCAGGAGGAATAACTGGAGTGGGGAAACTTGGGAACTCTCCCAGTGCTTGGGGAAGGGTCATGCTGGTGTCAATATCTGTGGGAAAGCTCCTCGGTAAGCCAGGTTGATTCAATTGCTCTTTAAAAACTCATAAATCATTACACTCTTCCCTGTCTTCATGGGAAGTACCTCCCCCAGCTGAGATATCTTAGCATTTCCCTTGACTGTAATCACTGTGGCACCACAGACCCATCTCATGCTGGAGCATGGCAGTCCCTCACCTGTTCCCCTGTGCCACCCCACACTGTGCTCTCAGCCCTCAAGAACATCCATTCCTCTCAGTTCCCAATTCTCCCCTGCACTGAAGGGATCCCCTGGGCTTGGGGCATCAGCACATTTTTATCACCACAATCTTCCTTTTCTGCCACGATCATTAATGGGAATATTAAACTGAGTGACTGACCCTTGAGGAAGACCCTGGAAAATGCCTCCGGGTTTGCTGCTTCTCTGAGAACTTCTTGTTGCTGGACCCCAGGTATAATTAAGAGGAATAACCTGTATTTTTATAACTATGCTTTAGCAAGCGAATATTTTCTAAATGTGAAAATCCCTGTGATTGCTGCCGGAGAAAGTGAAGCATCACTGCTGTCTCTGTGACATCCTCTCTCCCTCTTCCCAGCCAGCAGAGCAAAGCATTGGTGAAGTTTCTGCAGCCAGACTTGTGAGAGCCCCTGTGCTGGTTGGGGTGGACGCACCAGCTCTGGTGTGAGGACACTGCCCCTGGCTCTGCCGAGCCACCAGGAGGGATTGGCTCCAGCTCTTAACACAGCTGGATTTTACAGCGTCTCATCAAGCTCTGGTTGTGAGCCTGGGGGTACAAACCCGAAAGTTACACCTGGGTGGGGTTGAACCCTGTCCATCAAAGCCTCCTGGTCACGTTAGTGCTGTCGCAGGTAGTTTTCCATCATTTTGGTTTCCGGCAGCAGAGGTCAGCATTGCCCTGCTGATGGACGGCCATATTCCCACCTGCAGGGAACAGCAAAACATCACAAAATCAGTTTTCATTAGTCCTTGTTCTTTTGTCGTGATGGATTGTGTCTTTGAGCTCCAGCAGCTCCTGGAGGGGCACACCAGCTGTGTGTCCTGGGAAGTGACAAGGGAGGTTGTGGGGTGGCCTTGCACATGCCATGGGCTGTTCGAGGTGCCTGGGACAGCAAAGACTCGCCCAGGATGCTGTCATGGGACCTGTGGGACACCTGTGTCCCCCTGGAATTGCAGCAGGAGAGAGGCTGGTACCCCCAGCACCACAGGCATCCCCAAACATGGACAGGCAATGGAGCCTGGGGGCCTTGGCCATGGATCTGATGTTCCCTGTTCGTATCAGGACTGTGTTCTGTCTGATTTATGTCTCCTTAAATGGCTGAGGGATGTTATAAGTATGTGACTCAACTGTTATTGCATATAGATAATTATAGCACTTCCAAACAACCTATTGGACACTCTAGTCAGGCATTAAATAATTGCTCATTCTTTATAATTATCCTTCTGACACAAGGTGAGTCTAGCAGAGGAAACAGAAATGTTTCCTCAGAAATGTGAGCCAATCTTTCAATCTGTATCTGTTGCCTAATTGCTGTTCTGTGTCCCTAATATTTTTTCCCGAGCTGGGAAATTCATCTTTCTGACTAGGAGTAGTCTTTATTTTGAAGTCCTTGGGGTTTTCACCTACATATTGAGTGATTCTGCCAGGCAGTTTCCAATCCTTATGTTCTGCACCGTGCTGAAGTTACACCACCCTTGACACGTAATGAAAATATTGCACACCAACAAGCCAGCAGCTGTGCAAGTCAAGCTGGTTGTCTCCGTGTTATTGTCAGCCAAAATCCCAATCTCATCATAAACCCTGGGAGTTGCAGACAGGAGTAGTTTCCATGCTGCCTGGCACTCACTGTGGGCCTCCACTTGGAGCAGGGGAATGGCACCAAGCAAAGCTGTCCCCAGAAGCCTGAGCAGCCTGTGGGGACAGCGCTGGCAGCCCTGCAAAGCAAAGTGGCTTTGATGTCTCCATGGATGGACAAGGTGCTGATCAGCCCTCAGTCTGGGTTGAGGGAAGTGGCTTTTACCTTCCCCTGTGCACTCCAGGAGGGACAGAATTTTAGGAGATAAGTTTGGGCTGAATGCCTGACAAAAATAAGCAGTTTGAAGGCTGGATTTGGTGTATCCTGGTAGTGACAGGAAAATTCAGGTACAGTGGCAAACCTGCTGAGCTGGGCTGTCAGCACTGGCTATCAAAATGAAGATCAACATGAAATCACCACAAACATGTGTGTGATGTGAGAGACTCTGTGGGATTGTCCAAGGGAAGCTGCCTAGGGAGCCCAGGACTGAACTCTGTTAGAGGAGTGAACCCTTGTTGCCATTCCCTCAGTGTCCCTCAGGCATTTATTGCATCTCGTACATTTTTGTGCTTTCTTAAAATTTCCATCTCTTGCAGATGATGGCAAGGCCCACGAAAATTCTGTGTTCGATCCCAAATGAGAAGTACACCACTGGGACAAGGATTAACACAGCAGCTTTGGTCTCAAGACATCTGGATGTGGTGCCAACGGAGATGAAGAGCTCACTGTGTGGTGGGAGCAGCCTGGGCCCTCCCTGGTCCCCCACCTCTCCACCCTGCAGTTTGAGAGGCATTTTCTATTGAGTTCATAAAAGAAACACCACACAGAATCCCCTGGCCGTGGCAATAGATTCAATCAGTCTCAGTCCATTAGCTTAACTAATCAATAGCTGTAAGTGCCATAATGCTGTCTCCTACTTCATCTCAAAAGCTGAAAACTTACAGGAGGCCACGTGTAATTACGGGCACTCTCTCCATTAACTTCAGGAAAATTAAACAGCCAATATTTGAGTGTCTGGCAGGTTACTTCTCTCAGGAAAGCTGGCACATCCAAATAGAACAGAGCTGATTAATGGGGGAAAAAAAAGGGCACATTTTTATCAAGGCTTTTCATGACATTACCATGTCACTGTCACCCCAGCAGCTCAGGATGTGTTTTGGATGGCATCTCCCCCACTGCACTTTGAGCTGCTGGCCGCTGCTGCAGGGACCTGGGACAGAGATGTGCGTTTGGAATGACTGCAAAAGATCCCACTCCCTTGCTCTGGAGGGAGAAAATCCTCGGTGAAAATTGCAAGAAATAACACTAAGGGGAAAAATAATCCCACAATATAGTAGTGAAAGGGGAAAGTAATAGTAAGACATTTTAATAGTAAACAACAGTGAGAACAACAATAATAATCCTCTTCACAACTTGTTTTGCTTATTCCCGTGCTGTAAATCCTCTGTCTGGAAAAAGGATGGCTCCAAAATTTTATATTAAACTCCCTTTAAAGCAGATATCTGCCTCTGGGAAGCCAAAAGTGGACCACATTTGCATTTTTGTGCCTGAAGGCTGGAGACTGAACCTTTAACCCTGCATTGCCAGGAGCATTCCAGAGCCAGGGGGTACATCCACAGCCCAGGTGTCTCCACTGGGCTCTGAGTTGTAAAACTCATTAACTATAGCAACTCTGTGTTTTTTTTCCCCAATTATTTTTGCCATAACGGATACACTGTGCCCAGTTCCAGTTCTCTTTGCCTTTTCACGTACTGTACCCATCCTCTTGTACCCTAATTGGAAAGATATTCCCTGCTGCCTTCCTCCACTCTTCCCAGTTCCCTTGGAATCAAGATGTGACTGCAAGAGGAAGACAAGCACCCAGAGCACGGCCAGGAGGTGACTCCTATCACTGAAATCAGGAGCAAATCCTGAAGTGCTTCTTTTGTCATCATTAACTTCGCCAGGAGTTGTCAGAGCAGAGACAAAATCAAACCCGAGTGAAACAGCAAATATGATCTGCAGAGCAGGCTCATCCCAGGGTAGAGATTGCAAAGAGGATTTCTGCTCAATAAAAGCATGAATGCACCTATATATAAAGAAACTCAGAGGGTTTTGTCTGCGGGAAGATGAGAGGTGAGTAGGGATCAAAATAACAAGATGGCAATGTAGCTTTCTAATAAAAGCCTGATGTCTTTAGTGTAACTGGTCCCAGGTTTATTTAATCAGGAAAACAGCTGGGCGTTTAAATAACTTGCAATATAAAGCCTGCACAAAGGAGAGAGGGAGCAGGCTGGGGTGGATGTGTCTGTATCTTGTGGGAGGATGTGAATTTGAAAGAAGCAGGGACACTTGGAAACTGCCTACAATGGCAGCGGCTGGCTGGAGGGGACAGATGGAAATGGTATTAAAGAAATATCATTTCCAGCAGCAGTTGCAGGCCTACAGGGCAGGGAGGGAGGGGAGAGGAGGGATCGTGGAAAGAGATAAGGAGGGCAGGTGGAGAGCAGGGACACCTCGCTGGGAATGGCAATTGCTGGGGCTGGAGCAGGAGAAGGAGCTCACGGGGACCCAGCTGCTCCTCCCAGGCCTGCCTGGTGCAAGCTGCCAGGCAGGCTCCCTGCAGACATCCCTCCCAGCCCCTTCCCTTCCGAAAAAATTCCTTCTCAGACAGAATTCTTCACATCTGGCTCCGGAGCAAAGAAATACCCCCTCAGCTAAAGGCTTGAGGAGACGACTGTCAGGCTGTCATTTCTTTGGGAATGGCTTTTCACAGAGGGGGGGGAAATCCACAGTACTTCTAGGGAAACTTTAAGATGGCCTTTTCAGCATCTCTTGCTGAAGCATGAATGGACTCTGCAGGGAGGAGCTTCCAGTCAAGGCTCCTGTTGGCTTCAAATTAAGTTGTAATTAAAAAAAAAATTAAATGACAGCACTATCCATGAAAAACTCTTGTACATTTCCACTCGAGCAATGTTATAGCACTATGTCAAAGGCTTTTGCATGATCCATGTACCTCGAACTGATAAGTACTAGCAAGGAAGCAGTGCTTTTGTACTGATATTTCACTGTGAAATCCCACATTTGCAATATCTTTTGGCAGTAGGTATGCTCAGCTCCAAAATTAATATATTAGTTCAAACTGTAGTTAAAAAAAAAAAGTAGCATAAATTAAAGCATGGCTGTGCTCAAAGCCAAGCTTCAGCATGGCTTTGGAGAGCAACCTTTTGCAGGTGATGGTAAAGCAAGGAGGAATGGTTTTAAACTAAAAAAGGCAGGCTTTTTAAGAAAGGCAGGATGTTAGGAAGAAACTATTTTCTGTGAGGGTGGGCAGGCCCTGGCACAGGGTGCCCAGAGAAGCTGTGGCTGCCCCTGGATCCCGGGCAGTGCCCAAGACCAGGCTGGACAGGTCTTGGAGCCACCTGGGACAGTGGAAGGTGTCCCTGCCTGGGGCAGGGGGTTGGAACAAGATGAACTTGCTCTTTACAAGGTCCCTTGTAACCATTCTGGGATTCTCTGGCCATACCAGACCCCGATGGGTTGCAGACCATCTCACTTTCCACCTGGAATGCCACAGTTCCAGGGTCTAACTGCACGTGACAGTAGTTGATCATAACATCTGCCATTAAAAAAAAAAAAAAAAAAAAAAAGGTGAAATAATTGTTAATAGCAGTTTGCAAAACTGTCATTCTGTTTCTGGCCCTGCCTGCAGTTTGTCCTGTGGCTGTGAGTTGCACAGTGTCATTAAAATTCATTTTGCTGGATGAGCTTGCTGAGAATGAAGGGCTGGAGAGGCCAAGGTCACAGCAGAGCAGCACCCCCTGGCCAGCCATGCTGTTTGCAGGATCACTTGATCTTTGTTTTTCTTATCCCTCCACCTCTGACCCATTGTTAGGCCTGGGGGAAATGAAAACAGCATGAGCTGAGCTTCATGTCCCATTGGTGCCCAAAAGGGAGCCCTGGGGCCACACAGTTCCCCCAAGAATTTCCAGGGCTGCTGAGCCCTCTTCCCACACAGGCACTCCTGCAGCTCACTGGCCCTCTTTCCACACAGATCCTCACCAGTGACCTGCGAGAACATCCCACCATTGCCATCAAGTGGGCAGAAGGGGCAAAAACTTGTGGGGTGTAAGGAAAAAATTTTAAAAAAAGACAAAAGGGCAAAGAAGAAAAAGGAAAGGCAAGTGAGTGGTGTGGAGGTGCTGGGGGTGCTGGGTGCAAAGCCCCATTTTCAGGGTGCTGTCTTCTGTCCCAGGAAGCAGAATCCCTTCAGAAAGAAGCATGGAGCATTTCAGGTGTGAAGGTTGCCATGGCAGTGTTATGGCCAAAGCGTGCGCGGGCTCTGCCCTACACAGCACCAGGGGGGTGTGCACTGCCAGCAGCCAGGATCCCACCCAGGGGAGCAGGTTTTGCCTAAAGGGTGCTCTTCACCAGGTCAGGGTAATTCACATGTGGGGTTTTGGCACGAGAGGTGGCTCACAAACAGCTGAAGTGTTCCTAACGCAGACAACTTCAGGCAAAGGTTTTGACGATGGGAGTTGCAAGCAGCTCCTGCCATGGGAGGGGAGGGAGCGTGCCTAAACCTTTTCAAAGCTTAACATAAAGTCCCACGGGAAGGGATATGAAGGGCATGAAAGTGCTGCACTTCAAGCAGAGAGATTTAGGAGGCACGTGAGCCACGCCAAGGAGCTCTGAGTGGAATGTTGAGCTGTCCAATTCTGCTGGGCCGGCCAGCGCCGCTGCCCCTGCACTGCCGTGTCAGAGCAGGGCACAGACAGACACCAGTGCCGTGTGCTCAGGGGATGATGCCTTTCCAAACACAGCCTAGAAGAAAGCCCTTCTAATTTTGGTTGATTGCTTTTCAAGTGTGGCTTGTTCAGATCTTCTTCGTCACGCCAGCTCTTGAGGGAGCTGCTAGAGGAGGAGGAAAGGGGAAATTAGTAACGTGGGGAAGGTGCCAATGGAAGTGGATGTTGCACAGATGTAGGAAAGGCAGTGATCTTTTGAGCCAGGAATATTTTTTTTGGAAAAAAAACAACTACTGCTGTTCCAAGTGAAAATTAATTAAAATACGAGCAGGTATTAGGAGCTGCATGACCTCTGTCTCACTTTTTTTATCATCCATGGATCTGAACTTCCACTGAGTCAGCCTGGTACCAGGGGAGCTCCTCATGATAGTGTCTGAAAAATAAATGCCCAAGTTGTTATTTTTCATTTATAGGTTGCTGGGTATTTCTGTCACTTCTCTCCTCATATCACTGCATCTTCAAAAGAGAAAATAATTATTCTCATATATGGGTAAAATGCCCTAAGAATTGGTTGGGGTTTTTTTTCCACAATGAATGATTATTGCTTCCTAAAATGTGTAGAATCAGCAGCAACAGTGGCACACACACAAAAAAAGCCATCTCCTCTTCCCTGGCATAACTCTGCTTCCCCACATCAACAATCTGAGCCAGGTCTTTCCCGAGTCCTTCATGCTTCTCCAGCACAGAAGAAACTTCCTTGGCAGAGATTGCAGTCCCCAGGAAAATATGAGCTGCACTCAGGGCTAGCAAGAAGCTGGGGTTCTGTGTCTTGTCCATGGCTGCTTGTGGCTTCCCAGGACACTCTGTGTGATTTCTAGCAGCATCTCCTTCCACCAGCTCCTTCTGGTGTGGAGCATCTGCTGGTGAGGGTGTGATCATCCTTGACCACCTCCAAAACCAAGAACAATAGTGAAATCCCTTTTCCTTTTTTTTTTTTTTAATTTGAAATTCTTTCTGAGATCAATTCAATTAAGAATTTCAGTTTCAAATTGCTAATATAAATGCTCTAATATTTTTTTCAGTCTGGGGATAGAGCACTGATTTGTTTCACTAATTGCAAGCCAGAAATTTGGAGAGCTCCATAATGAGATATTTCACAAACAATTTTTGGTTCAATTAACTTCAGGAATAGGAAAAGCAAAATTATTTTAACTAAGCCATACATTTGTAAAAAAATTATTCTGTTCCTCAGATTTACTGGGGAAGATAACAAGACACATTTGTTGAACAAATAGTTTCTCAGCAGCCAAGTTCAAGTTTTGCCTGTTGTAGTTTCTCAGGCAATAGAAATACAACAAAAAGTGAAATACATCCAGGTATTAATTTTTTGTTCTTTCCCCCCAATTTTTCTTTTATTATCATCTGTTTAAAAATCATCAGGATAATGATCCTTAATAAGATGTTTTAACTTGCAGCCAGCCCCTCTGGTGTGAAGAGCTGTGTCAGCCCAAAATGGGAAAGGTCCAGTTTTAAGGTGATGGTGCCAGTGCTGGGTTTGAGGAGGGACAGCAAATACTCACCCACATCACACGGGAAATCCATGGGGTGCAGCTGTGGGGGAGAGCACTGCACGCCCACCCAGGCTGCTGTAGGTGCCAAGCCCACCCCAACTCTCCAAATCTCAAATCTGGGTGAGGGTGGGGCTGTTCAGACCCAGACCTGGGGCAGAGACAGCCAAGCTCAGCTCCCCCAGGCCACCCCCATTTGTAAGGGCTGCAGTAAAGGAGCTGCAGCAGGGAGGGGTGCCTGTGGCCGGGCCCCTCTCCCCCTCAAAGGGAACTCTGCACTCACGTACGTCTGCATGCAAAGCTTTGGAAATTTCCATTTTAATAAAAGTAACCTTGGAGAAGCATGAGCAATAACCTGTCTGTTCTTTGGCACTGACAGTTCAGTTGTCCTGAAAAATGAGATTTTGCTAGCCCAGTGCAGTGCTCTTGTTATCATCCCCAGCTTACATCAGCGTGCTTTATTAGGAGACAGCAGAAATAATTCTTCAGACATTAAGCAACGTCTCGCTCCTGCTTTTATCAGGCTGGCTGTGTTTGATTACATCAGATCCAGAGGTAAGCCAAATAAACTCCTGGATCGTTTGGGCTTGGACATTTGGTCCATCTAGAAATGCTTTGAAATCTGGTTACAAGGTAGAAATTAGGTAGCTCCTGTGCAGCCTTTCCTGCTTCTTCTGCCTCTTCCTGCTTTCCTAGATCTGACCCACGTACTCTGTAGTCCTGTGTTAAATTAAGGCGGGGGGGCATTACACATGGATCCATCTCCCCAGCTCAGTCTTTCTCGGCTGTGACTCCAGCCTCTGCTCCCTGCTCCAAAGGGATGGATGTTCCCCCGGGGGAGGGCCGCTGCAGCCATTCAGGTGAGGGATGGTCTATTCTGGCACTGCTATCCCTTCTGAGATAAAATCAACATTGCACAGCCTTAGTCTCCTGTCTCCACGAGCAGGCAGCAGCCAGTCCCAATACCCTGCTCATACTCTGGTTTTTGCTAGCTTAGATAGGACTTTTCATCTCAGAAGGCACTGACAGATTTACCAGTTACCATGGCTCTTCTAAATCGTCTGTGGATATTTATTTTTTTCCTGCTATTTCCACTTCTGCTGTGGGACTGATGAGGCTGTTGGAGCTTGTGGATCACCACAGCCCAAGGGAAATCGTGTGCTGCTGCTGGGCATGGCTGGTGGGCATCCTGGGAGCCTGGGGCAGGACATGGTCCCCTCCCCTTTCCTCCACCAGGGGCTGTCTCCCAGCATCACTTGGAGCATACCTGGAGGAAAAGGTTTCAGTGATTCATTTGGACCAAGACCATGACCTTTAACTCCTTTCTCCTTCTTCCCAGAGTACAAATTTTCAGCTCAAACCCACACGGATGTATTGCAGAGAAGGAAATAAACTGCAGATGTTGGCTGTTCCCAGCTCTTGACTCACCTAAGGGGCCAGTGAGAATGACTTGTGTCCTTGCCAGGTTCCCAGGGGGGCTTGTCACACTCACAACTTTGTATTTTAGTATTATTCTACCTCACAGCTGGCCAGGTATCTGCAGAGCTGTGAAGTGTCCCTTGAGCTGTCATGAGAGAGAGATATTTAATATGTCATAGTGATTATTTCCTAAATATGAATGTCCTCAGGGCTTGTAGGATTTCCTTTCAAAAACTCAGCCTCCTGCTATCTGGGGCAGTGCTGCATACAGGAGGACACATGGTAGAATGGGACAGGAAGGTGATTTTTCATAAATAAATATTAAGAACCTGTGGCTGCCCCATCCCTGGAAGGGCTTGAGGCCAGGTTGGATGGGGCATGGAGCAGCCTGGTCTAATAGAAAGTGTCCCTGCCTGTGGCGGGGGTTGGAATGAAATGATCTTTAAGATCCCTTCTAACACAACTATTCTATGATTCTGCGATGGTTCTATGATGTCAAATAGTGTACAACCATTTGAATGAACAAACCCATGGATCTGCCAGGTTAATGTGTCTGGCAGGCCGTCCCTTTGCAGAATGATTCTGGGCTCTCTCCCACAGCCCCTGGCTCAGCACAGCCCTGCCGTGGCACAGGGCTAGGCAGGGGTGCAGCATCCCCAGATCCCTGCACCAGGGCAGCACCGAGCACACATCACACCTGGCTGGGGTTTCACTTCAATCTCATGTGTCCCCAGGGAAAATTAAAGAAGCAAATTAACAGCAGCATCTTTTATTTTCATAATGCATTTTAAAGCACCAGATGAATTACTCTTTGTTTTTTGCTTTCTAAACTTAGGCTTTCATATTAAATGGCAGCTGGCATCTTGAAAAAACCTGTACTTAATGCTCTACAGAAAGAAAAAATATGGGCCAGATGTACTGAGTTTATTTTCTTTAGACCAGCTTTGGTGATACCAATTAATACAGATTTCTAGATGGCACAGAAAACCAAACACCACTGATCTTGCTGCTCAGCTGTGTTTGCCCAGCAGTGATTATCCCCAGGACAGAGCCAGGGTGGGCTTCCCTGGGTGGGGGCCATTGCTGCAGAAGGGACATTTGCTGGGACACTGCAGGCCAATAGAAGCTGGCTTGGTCTGTGGCTGATGGGGTGCTTTGGGTTTCATTCTCCTCAAAACACCCATTGAAAATAAAGTGATAGAATTAGGGAACCACCCAATGGTTTGGGTTCCAAAAGACCTGAAAGGCCACCTAGTTCTGAGCTCCCTGCCATGGGTAAGGAAGTCATGATTGTTGATTTGAAAGGGCAAAACTGCTGCTGGTCTTCCAATTCTGCCTGTGTGGATTTGGCATCACTTTTTGAAGCACAGAATCATAAAATATGGAAGGTACTAAATATTGTGGCATTCTGCTCCTGGTGAGACCCTTGGTAAAGGGATTTGTGTCTCATTCCCTCAGACTGGTGAGGAAATGGTGCTGTGAACAGAGGGAGAAAAAATTGCAGTGGGTGTTGCCTTCGCACACAGTCGTCGTTCTGGCTGAACAATTTTAACTGTTGATATGAAATCTTCATTTGAGCAAACTCTCAGCTAAATGTCAAACTGCAGCCATTCTCCTTGTAACTGTGCCTTTGAAAGAATCATTATTAATATTACTGGTATTATTTTATATGACTTTTGTCATGTGAACAGCTCATTTCTCCTTGAACAGCTCATTTCTCTATCAAACTCCAGAAGGAAAGCTTCTTCATTTAACTTTAAAAAATTCCTTCTTGCTAAACATGGAGAAACAAAGAATAATTTGATGCACACACAGGGCAAATGCGTTGGTGCACTGAGCACCAAATCAAAATGTGATAGCAGACACGGGGCAATGGTTTTATCCTTAGTTATATTCCTTGGGATAAAACCGCTCCTAACAGGGCTGCAGAGGGTGTACACAACTTGGAAAATGCTTCCCATTGCTTCAGCTCTGGAAAGTAAGGAATAAGAAGAATATCTGCTGGCCAAACCAAACCAAACCAAACCAAACCAAACCAAACCAACAAACAAGAAAAACCCTCCAACAGATAAAAAGAGCAAAATTATCTATAACAGAAGGGTTCTACAGGCAAATAGCTTATAAGCAAATTGCAAAGGATGCTGCCCATCTCCACATGCCACACACTGAGACAATTATTTCCAACTTGTCAGGAGCCGCGTTTTCTACATTGCACTGTCAGGGCTTCGTTCGTCACGGCTCCTATAAGCAGCACAGGGATGGGGCTCCGTGCCTGGCTGCTCCCCCAGCAGGGTGGCCGCGGCTGTCCCGGGGGACACGGAGAACGGACCGGGCAGCGCCTCTGCTCTGCGGGCAGCCGCTGCCGCACCCGGCCACAGCTCTGCCCGCTCCTTGGGCAGCAAATCCCTCCCTCTGCCCGCTCCTTCCTCGGGCAGGGGAATCCCGGGCCCGCTCCTTCCTCCGCCCGCTCCTGGCCCGGGGCTCGGCGGTGACGCGGCCGCGGGGGTGGGACGGGGCGGGAGGGGACGGGACGGGACGGGAGGGTGGCCGGACACACGGGTGGCCGTGGCGGGAGGTGGCTGAGCTGGGAGCACATCCCAGGAGCTCGGCAGCGTCGCTCGCACATCCCCGGCGGGAGCGGAGCGCCCCAGGTGAGTAGGGCAGCCCGGGAGCCGGTGCCGAATGTTCCCTGCAGGAACAGAGGGATCCCCCGCAGGCTTTGGCCGCGCTCACTCGGTTCGCTGCCTCCGAGGGGAGGGTTTGAAGGGTTTTACGGTGAGTTTAAAGCGGGTTTCGCTCTGCTGGCGCCGGCGCAAAGCGCGGAAGGATCAGCTGCAGGAGCAGTGTCCGCTCCCGAAACTCCTCCGTCTTTTTAGGGAGGTTAAGTTTCGATTATCATGTCCGAGTGAACATTATTACCTTACAAGTTTCTGTCAGCCTAGTTCAGAAAACAGTCCTTTCCTTCGCGCTCTTTACTCGTTTTTTAAAGTTAACTGGCCGCAATTCAAACAGCAGAAAAACAAACACGGAATGAAATAAATGGGGCAAATTCCAACAGCCAAAAGGGTAATGAAAGAAACGAGACAAATTCCTTGAACTGCACCCAACATGAAAATGAATCCCGGCTGCTCATTAGAGACTGCTGAGCTGGGGATGTTGGCAAATTAAATCATGGGAAGCAGAGGGAGGCACAGAAAAAAGGGTCGATTCTCTAAATCTCTGCTTATAGACTGCAAAATATTTTTTTCAAGATTGAAGGTAGTAAAAATATATTAGTGGCAAGCAGCAAAGCCTCCTGATGCGCTTAAAATAAAAAGCAAGTAGTCAGGCATAGCAAAAGAATGGGTAAACACAGAGTATACCATTGTGTTTTCAGGGTGGGTTAGCAGTGAGTCATCTTCATCCAAGGTACATCCAGGAGTTTCCTTACTATTGCTGGGAAAATTCCCACTTGGATTCCCCAGGTGTTTGAGTGCTGTTCATCTGGGTCAAGGAGGGGTTGCCAGCAGAGGCTGACAAAGTTTTTAAAGCTCTCCCATCTACTTATCACCAGTGTTGTACCGGCTTGTTTTTCATTAGTGCTCTTTAAAATGTCCAGTTTTCCTATTTTTTTTTTCCCACTTTAAGGTCTCCTTTGCTGTCTGAGAAGTTGGGGGGCAGGGAGTGGACCAAGGCCAGTCTGCCTTGGAGGCAGTATGGGTGGAAAATCAACCTTGGGACCTGCTCCAGAGGTCACCACTGGTCTTTGGGACTGCCTCAAGGAGAGCAGTTATCAGGCATTGCTAATTGATTACGAATTCTGAGCCACTGCCAGTGGCTCTGGCAGCACACACGCTGGAGGAGATGAACTGTCCCCAAGCTTCACCATGCCCCTTCCTGCAAGAACCTTTGGGATGTGAGGAGATTTGGCCCATGGGCTGCAAAACCAAAACGTGTCACGGCTTGCGTATTCCCTTTGTCACAGGCAGGGAAGGAAAATGGGCAAAGCCAAGCACTGGATGATGCTGTCACTGGAAAGGGGGCAGGAGAGGGAGCTGGGCCGCTGCTCAGTGTGATAGCTGTTCCTAGAAAGAGTCCCTAGAATTAATCCTCCACTCAGCAGAAAGAGAGTAAGATGATGGTCATGCAGTGTGGTTATACCAGGAAGAAACTGTTCCAAGCCCATCTTTTTGCTGGTGTACACGAGAGAAGGAGATGGCACCATCGTGCAAGACATTCTCATAAACAAGTGAGGAAGATGTGGCCTTGATGAGAGAGGTATTGGCTGGGTGGAAAACTAGAAAATCTGTCAGAAGTTTGCTGCCAGAAAGGGAGGCAATGGCGCATCTGAACCTGAGCCTGCTACTTTTGTTTCTATTTGCAGTTTGAATGAGGGACAAGACTGTGTTATTTGATGAGCAGCTGGGAGAGACTTGAGTGCAATAGAGTATATATTTATAATTCAAAGGGATGAGAGAAGCAGCCTGGGAAAAGCCCATGATTTGAATCCAGTGGTCGTGCTGGTGAGTGAAGGCAGCGAGTGCAGGGTCTCAGTGGAGCCAGGGAAGCTGTCCTGGCTGTGCTGGGAACCAGGAAAAGCAGCGGCCAGGAGAACTTTGTGCTGCACTTCAGCATCAATGGGGTTTGACTGGAGACAGTCCAAAGGGAGCTGTAAAAATAACAGGAGCTGGCTGGGATGTAACCTCTGCAGGAAAGCCAGAGGGGATGGGAAAGGACACCAAGGAAATGTGGCATGTCCTTAACCATGGGGCCCCTGAGGAAGCCCCTTTCTCCTTGCCAGGTAGGACAGGATGTGATGAACTTAAACTGCTGTTTAAGAGTGGATAAAGATATCTTTGTGCTCTTTTTAAGGCGCAGTCTGACCCTTCCCTGGTAGCACGCTTTGCCTTCCCCACTCCTGATTCTCTGTAAGCCTGGTTTAGCGCAACATCTATTCCAGTGACTCACGTGGCTTTGGTGAATTAGCTACTTAGCCCATGGGAATTGTACCATTAGCTTCAGAAGAACTAGAAAAATAAAGCGCATTTATAAGGTTTTTATTGTTTTCACCCCACCATCAGCATTCCCCTTAAGAACATCAAAAGATTAAAAAAGCAGATAGAGACATCTGCCAGCATCTCTGGAGATGAGTGTTGTACTTTCTTCTAATCCAGACCCAGCTTTTGGAGCCTCTCCATGCCTTCAGAAAACAGAGAATTTTAAAAATTTATTTATTTATTTAAGAACCATCTAAAGACCCTTTTCCCATGTTTAAACAGAGTCCTGTGTCAGCACTGTTAAAAAATGCTGGCACCTGCTCTGCACAGATTAAAGATGATAAATTACCCTTTGCTGCTCGGACCCTGTTTACAGATTCTATTACAAGATTGTGCAACGCTCTGAGGTAGCAGCAGGGCTGGGAACATGGGCCAAAGTCTGGGTAGAGGCTGGATTTTCCCCTCCAGCCCTTTTCATTCCTTCTCCAGCTCTGAGAGAAGAGCTGCAGGGAGCAGCCTGTTGCCTCCTGCACCCTCCCGACGGCCACCATGGCATCATCCTTGACGAATTTGATTGCTGATCCTGACCGATGCTTCCGGTCACTGCGACTCTACCTGGAGAGGTCGACTGAGCACCAGAGCACGAAGGAGTTTGTGGAGAAGCAGCTGCCGGCCGTGATAGCCAGGTAACTCCGAGGTGACCACCCTGGGCTGAAGGACAGCCAGGTGCCACCCTGCTGCTGGCCTCGGGGGGCTGTTTCCTGCCCCGGCCTCTGACAGGGCTTGGCTGGAGATTCCACTTGCACACGCAGCTGGATGTGGCTGGCCAGCACTGGTTCTCCAGCAAGGAAGAGATAAGGCTGCATTGTTTCCTTGTGCACGAACACAGCTGGCCCTGAATCAGCTCTGAAATGCATGAGCAGATACCACATTCCAGCACCAAGCTTGATTGAAAGCAGCTTTTTAAAAGTAAGATTTTCCAGTAATATTTGGGGTTTCTCTAAGATGGCTGCATCTTCTCCTGCTCTGCCTGCCCGTGTGTGTCCTCTGCTGGAGCCCTCATTTTGCAGGCTGGCTTGGGAGCAGGCACCAGCATCAAACCCTGGCTCTGGGGAGGCTCTTCTCAGGGCTCAGGGTTTCATGGCTTGGCCAAAGCCTCACTCAGGGATTTTGGGAGCATTACACTCTCCTCTCTCCCTCCCCATTTTGCAAAACTTCTACAAATAATTTTTGAGCTGCTGGTCCAGACCCAGAGGGCTGTCTGTTCCTCAAAGCACAGACCCAGAGAAGGCATGAACTTGCTTCTGCTTGTGTTCCCTCATAATAAAAGCAAAATTCCACCTCTACAAGATGCCAAAATAATTGGAAATCATGGATATCCAAAGGGAAGCGTTTGGAATCTGATCCTTCCTGTCCACTCGCAGGCATGCCTGTGTACACACACTTTGCATTTGGGTTTTGCCCTGCAAATTTCAGTCTTAATGGGATTAATGTCTTAATGGGATCTCCAGCGTCTCACATCGTGCATGGAACCCTCTCTATGGGGCAGCTGTCCTAAAATGTATAAATTATGTTTTTCAGTATTGGAAATGGGAAGTCTACAATCAATGTTCTAAGTGTTGGTGGTGGAGCAGGTATGTATGGACTTCAATATTGATATGGTTTTTCCTCTTAAAAAAAAAATAAATAGATGACTAAAAATTGCAAAAGGAGAAGAATGGGAAAGAAGTCTTTCCTTGATAAGTCAGCTCCAGAGGACAGGTGGTGTTAGTTGGTGTGTGACCACATCATCTGAAAACAGCTTGTGCCTCCCCACTCTGATTCCTCTATGTCCTCCACAAAAAACTCTACTTCTACACCATCCTTCTGTCCCCTCAAAGGCAGCGAGAAACTTGAATTGCTCCATAGGATTTCTACAAAAAGAAAACAAAAAAAAACCAAACCAACAACCCAAACAAAAATCAAAAAAGGAAAAAAAACCCCTCAACCCCCCAAAACAACAAAAACAAACAAACAAAAAGAAACACTACCCCCCCCC
>VWZN01013116.1:730295-762564 GCA_013396955.1 Regulus satrapa | reverse complement strand
CCAAACCAAAAACCCAAAAAAAAAAAAAAAAAGGAAAAAAAACCCCTCAACCCCCCAAAACAACAAAAACAAACAAACAAAAAGAAACCCTACCCCCCCCCCAAAAAAAAAAAAGAAAAAAGTTTTAGATTCATCAGATTATTGAATTTTTACCTGAATTGCAAGTGCTCTCCCCTGTAGCTGTACTGAGGTGATAACAGCCATCAGTGCTATGCAAGAGCCGTGGCTGAGCTCTGCTTTGCCTGCATTTGCTGACCCCCATCAGTGTACAAGCTCCTCCTGGAACCACTGTCCCCCAAAACACCAGAGCATAAACTGCAGAAGAAATCCAGAAGAAATCCCCAATACTAAGCATTTTATCTTAAGTTCACTGAGTGGATAAACAATGCCAGTAAGATCAAGAGGCTTTTTTTCATTAAATTCTTGCCTAAGTGCCCCCATAATTAAAACCTATGTTTTCTTCTCCATCCATTAAGTCACCACACTTAAATTTTATATGAACAGTTAATCTAGTTTAAATGCTGTAGTCAGACCATCGCCACAGACTGCCCTCAGTTTAGTCAGTCTCTCCTCCATACAGTAAATGTATGTAAATGGTGGGAAGTAGTTATAAAACAGAGTGTGAGAGAGCAGGAACATTGCTCTCCAGAAGGAAAAGAAAAAAGAAAAGAAAAGAAAAGAAAAGAAAAGAAAAGAAAAGAAAAGAAAAGAAAAGAAAAGAAAAGAAAAGAAAAGAAAAGAAAAGAAAAGAAAAGAAAAGAAAAGAAAAGAAAAGAAAAGAAAAGAAAAGAAAAGAAAAGAAAAGAAAAGAAAAGAAAAGAAAAGAAAAGAAAAGAAAAGAAAAGAAAAGAAAAGAAAAGAGAAAGGAAAAGAGAAAAAGAGAAAAGAAAACCATATAAACCGTAAAAGTCATTAGTGCTGCTATAAAGTAGCAACTGGGCTATAAACTATCCCGTTACGTAAAATGTTTAATTACAAACTTAATGGCGAGCATAGTGGTAGCCTTTAAAAGGTAATTGTGTTGGAGAGTTTAAATAATTCGGATAGCCTAATTGCCAAATTGTTGATAATGCAAGCTGCCACCGATCTGACTGTAAAATGCCTCGGGACACTTGTTTGCATATAAAAGAGCTAAGTGAAGTCAGTTAAGTCTGTGGATTAAATTATAAATCAAAGGGGTGGGTTTTTTTGGTTAAAAACAGTACAAGGGTGATTTGGTCACACAAGAGAGGAAGGGAATATATTAATCTATCTGCATATGGAAATACTTTTTTTTTTTAAAGTTTTAATCAGGTCCTTTTCAAAGGACTAAATAATTTTATGGAAAGTTGGTAAAGCAACCAAAAATCAAACCATTGCAAAAGTTCATTACAAATTCTGTGTTCCCAGATTTTACCATGGCAGACTAAAGAGTACAGGGCTTGCTGCAATAGGAAAGCTGAAGCTATTTCTGCTGCTTCAGAAATTCAGTTTCCCTCCCTCAAAGAATGTGCTTCCAGAGAGGTAATGTGAATGTTGGTGTTGCTGGTTGCTTTAAGAAGCACATGTAAGTCTGAGGAAATGCAGCTCTTCCTCACTTTGTATGTTAGGTCCCTGGGCACTAATGAGCAGTTTAGTGCCCGGTGCTTTCCTTTTGTTCCTCAAATATTCTGCACGATGGAGCTAATGCTGAAGTGGTGGGAGTCCAGGGATGCTGAGAATGATGAGGGTGGGCAGAGGCTGTGCAGGTCCTCCTTCCACAGCCTCTCAGCAAGGGCCTGTCCAGCCATCAGGGTGGTCTTCCATCCCAAAACTTTGCTGGGTGGCCTTCCATTCAGCACAAAACTTGGTTCATTTGTAGGGAATTTTACAACGTGGAGGTTTGTGCCAGCAGAAGTAAAACTTCCAGGACTAAGTTCAATATTTACTTGTAACATGACCCCTGGATCTATTATTCACCGTAGTTACCCTCTGTTTCACTCTTTCTTACCTTAATTTATTCTGTTCTTATTTTTTTTCCATCTAAAATTTATCCAAGCACAATAAGCAGAGGTTGTAAAAAGTTGAGCAAGCCAGCAGGATATTTCTGGACCTCAGAAATATCATCCCCCTGAGTTCCCTACATTGCAGATGGGGTGAAATGGCTGAGAATGCTGGAGCTATTTTAAAATTTTGAAATCCTGGATCTAACGGCACATCCATCAACAAATTAATTACGGCTGGCCTGAGCAGTGTTTAGAGAGAACTCCTCCTCGACAAAAACATTAAATGCAGTCATCTCTGGGGTATTCTGTAAACAAGGGTTAGCTAAACACAAATGGTATGTGCTCTATTCATCATACTTTTGGCAAAAGTCACAGGACACTAAAGACAAACAGATATGAATATTGTCTCTGATTCCAGTGTAAACACATATTCCCTTTCCCTCCCTTCCATGACCTTGTAACCAGTGAGGTGCCTGCCTAAAAATGCTCCTACTGACTCCTAAGAAATCCTGCCAAGTCTGTTCTTATCTTGGAACCACCAGAACTGGCACCATGAGAGTCGTGTAGGGTCTCCCCCTCGAGGTTACCCCGTGTCCAGAAAAGAGGAGGGCAAGCATGACTGTGTCTGGCCTTCCCTTGGCTCTGGTGGTGCCAGTCAGAGAGGAGAAATGAAGAGAGTTGGGACTGATATTGACATTTTTTCTCAAATCCTGGAGCTTAATCTTCACTTATGACCTATGGAGAATACAAATCAGCTGCTTGGGCCTGTGTGGTGCATCTGTACATAAATGGCAGAAATCAATCTGCCAAGCTGGGGATGTGATGGTGGTGGAGATTTCCTTTGCCTGAGCTTTGCTTTCATTCTCTCTTTTGTGTCTCCTCCTTCTTTAGGTGAGACGGACTTGCATATCCTCTCACAAATACGAGCCAGGTATCCCGGGGTCACCATCAACAACGATGTGATAGAACCAAGTGTTCACCAAATCTCCAAGTACAAAGGTATTTTTACATTAAATAAATTAAATTTACACCAGTTATTTCACATGCATTAAAAAGCGTTGAAAGGTGGATGACCCTATGTTCAAATGCCCTCTTGACAGAACTGTCTCTTGAAAGTTTAAAAAATTCAAAATGTCATGCTTTTTTGCCATCATTGTGTCTCAACAATGCTCACTCTCATTCAAATCTTAGTCTCTCACACTGCAAAGAACTCTGTGTGGCAAATGCTTGGCTAGACAGACCTTTAAACTTATACAAGGTGGGAAGTGATGGGTGGTTGTACGGGATTGGAGTGAAATCCCTACACTTCAGAAAGTTTTTCTATTTCAACTTGTGTTGAATCAGGATCCTTCCTCAGCATCAAAGGGAAAATTTTAGTGTCTCATGGTAATTCTCTTACATCTTAAAAATCCAACAAATAACTAAACCTCACAGTGGGACACTAAATTAGTTACCAGGCTTTGAATTAGAGAACAGGGAAAGGAAAGCAGGAGTGATTGGAGAGACTTTTGCCGTGTGCTCTGGGGCTCAGAGCTTCTCTCCTTCCCCCAGTCCAAAGGTCTGAGCAGCATTCATGAAGGAATGAAGGAAAAGGAAACATTTTCCGAGGAGGATTGAGTGTTAACGAGGGCACTTGGATCAAATTGCCCCACAAAGTGGGCACTGAACAGCCCAGTTTGATAATCACTGGATTGGCCAGCAGGATTCACCTGGCAGGTGATGGTGGGGTCCAGGGAGGGGACAGCAGCCCTGGGCAGAGCACAGCTGGCCCGAGAGCAGCTACTGAGTGAATGTGGCAGCAATGAACGAACCTCATCAGCTGGAAACGTTCCAAACCATAGCTCCAAAAATACCAGGCTCTGAAACCACACTGTAAATCTCCAATCTTGCTCTTGCTCAAGTTCTTAAAAATGAAGCATTCCCAGTGTGAATCAGCTTGTGGAAGCCAAAGGGGGGGAAAAAAAAATCGCTTTCTCCTTGCAGTGAGCTCAGAATCACTGGAAGCACCAAAGGCTCCCAGGAAAAACCTTTTTTTTTTTTTTTTTTTAATATCTTTCTCAATTTAACACAGATCTGATCTTTTAAAAGATGCCTTGTGCAAAATCCCAGGAGCTTTTATGTTGCTGCAGGCTGAAATGGTGAAGGGTGGGCAACACAGCATCTTCTCTGTTTATAAGACAGTTTGTGCACTTGAACAAAGAATTTCTGTCCTGTCTGGGCTACACTGGACTGGACTTGCTGTGACTCTTCCCAGTGGTCCCACCATCCACCACCAGTTAACTGGCATTCCTATCCTACTGCAGTGAGTTTCTTTCCAGAAGAAAGTTAAAGAAAATATAAAATGTTGTCCTTATTTTAAGTTTTATGCTAAACTAGAAATGAAATATTCATCTGAATTTCTTTCTTTAAACTCTCTTATTTGGTAATTAATCATGTCCCCAGTAGCTACCATTAATTAGGTTTCTGAGGCCTACGATTTTCTGTAGAGAATTAGAAACATTATCCCCATCTCTGAGGATTCAGCAGTTACGTTTTCTGCCTCACCAAACGCTTTCTCCGTGGGAAGGAGAAGCCAAGCTCACGAGAGAAACTCCCTACTGGGATGTGCAGTGATGACAAAGTCAGGTTTCTCTTGGGCTGTGGTGTGTGATGGAGGCTTTCCTTCATTCCTGGTGGAATCCCTTGGTGGCCATGGTTGGAGTGTTGGTGGCCCCACAGCCCAGCTGCAGCCCAAGCTTTGATGGCACCCATCAGGTACACAACCAGCTCTTGGCTGAGAAAAGAGCTCCAACCCAGGGGAAAGGGTTGGAAGACTCTTCAATAATGGCTTCAGATGAATATTTAGGCAGAAATTTACCATAATGAATTTCCACTTCCTAGAATTTGGACTTTGAAGGCCCAGCCTGGAAAGCAATTCAGTTTTCTTCTGGGCTCCTCCTTGCAGACAGACCAACACCCAAACGGAAGCAGATTGCCCCAGATTATTGGTGAGGGGATAGAAGCTGCTTCTGAGTTTGGAAGAGGGAATTAAATCTGAACTGCCAGTGCTGGGGCCAGTGACAGATAAATGGAAGCTAACAGAGTAACAGTGGCAGCATCTGAAAGGAGTGGCCCATTTCCAGCCCCCGAAGAGAGGAGATAAGCACTGATGGAGCTTTTCTCATGTGCCTGATGGGGATGTGTCCAAATCAGAGCCCAGAAGGAGAACACTGCCATTAGTGCTGTAAAGGCACTGCTCTTAGCAAACCGTGTCGCTCTGAACGTGTGTTCTGTAGCTAAGGCTCAGCCTGCCTTTGGGCCATGTAAGTTTTAAATTGATGTTAACTCCAGTGGAGCACAGGAGCAGAATCAGGGCCTGCTTTGTCCTGGGGCAGTCCCGAGCGCCAGGCAGCAACGCCATGAGATGAGCTCCATATGCCAGCAGATGGACATTAGTATTCCAGCATCCCCTGCATTATGAAATTATCTCTCAGTTCTGCTCCCATAGAAACAATGGAAACGCAGCACTGAGCCAGGCCCTCAGTGTAACTCTTTGAATCCAATTCTCCAAATTCCCATTTTCCTCAGTTGCTGATGTGCATTTATTGAGGTCTGAATTCACACCGTATGTCACTCCTTAAAGCTCTTTGCTTTAAAACACTGTCATCCCTTGTGCCTGAAGCAGTTGGTCAGAGTTGTGGGCTTCTGCAAAATTGTTTCAACATGGAAGCAGCAGAATGTCAAGAGACGGGTCCTTGCTTTTGGAACAAAGCTCTTCCTTCTCCTAACAGCCCAGTTGCACAAATTTTGAATAAGACATCCACTTTCTCTGCCCTTCTTGAGCTTTTAATTGTGCTTCTCTTCTCAAGAAACCCCTGCTTTGATCCATCCTTGAGCACCTGTTTTTATTTGGGGAAAATCCTCCACCATGGCCTGACCCCTGCTCAGCCACTGGGTTTTGTGTGGCACATAAATGCTGGGGCCATCAGTCCTTCTATTCACCATGAAATGTGCTGCTTCATATGTGGCCTCATAACAATTTATCCCAGTCAACATCTTTTAATTAAGCTTGAGCCAGTCATGAGGAAGAAATTACTTTTTTTTTCTTTTTTAAATTTTTTTTTAGCTCAGGTAAACACCAGAGGAGCCCAAATGAGGGAGCAAAGGGAAAAGCATCAGACTCTCTTAAGATTTTGTCCTATAAAGCCCTCTACAGCCTTCTCCTCACATATAGGAACAAGGGTTTAGATATTCCACTGTTGTGTTAAACTGGTACCAAAACTCTCTACCTAAATATGGCTTTTGGATGTATTAAAGCTCTGATGGAAATGAGCCCCATATTTGCAATTGAGATAACTGTGTCCTGCCTTCTCCTCTGTTTCAGAGCATGTGGCTCAGGCATCAAACCTCGAGAACATAAAGTTTACCTGGCACAAGGAGACAGCTAATGACTATGAAAGCCGAATGAAGGCAGAAAAGGAGATTAAAAAATGGGACTTCATTCACATGGTCCAGGTAAGAGTCTCTGCAAAGGAAATGTTGTCAAAGACTCAGCTGTTAAAAGTATGCATGAAGTATGTGACCTCATTATCCACTCGTAGGGGAAGAAAGGTGAGTTTACTTCCCAGTAATTTGAAGTGCTTTAGCATAAATGAACTGCAAAAATGAAAAGCAGCTTTGAGCACAGTAGTCCTATTAACCAGGCTGTGGGTGGCAGTCAACTAAGAATACATTTTAGCTAGTGTCTTCAAAAGCTCATTGTCCCCTCCATGAAATTGCCTTTGTATTTCCAAGTTCACTGAAGAAAGGCAAATCTCTTAATCTCAGGTTGATGAATGAACATGAGCTGGGTCCTGGCAGAGAGCAGGCAGAGCATGACAGCCCTGAGCCTGCAGTGCGAGCCCACTGCCCACACCTTCCTCATGTGCCTCACTGTCCCTGCTTTTCTGTCAGCATTGCCCCCATCTGGTTCCCTTTAATGGTGGCACTAGTTACAGTAGTCACCAGCATGGCACTGTATGTCTCTCTAAGCATCTCTGCTTTTTCCAGATGCTCTACTATGTGAAAGACATCCCAGCAACTCTCCGGTACTTCCACAGCCTCCTGGAGCCACAGGGGAAGCTCCTCGTTATCCTGGTGTCAGGTGAGAGCTGCTCCACCAGCACTGCTCAGTCAGGAGAGGGCTGGGAGGACCCCTGGGGCTCCTGCATGTCACACAGGCCACAGAGGTGAACAGACATCCCCTGAAACGTGCGCAGTGTCCAAGTCTGTCATACAGACCAAGGACTTATGAGCCAAAAAACCCCATATCGAGGGCACAAAACATCTTTCTCTGCCCTTCCCCATCCTACAGCCTGCCCAGTGGTGGATGGCAGCAGAGGCCTCTCAGCAGGAGAGGCTCCAGCCCACAGCTCTCACTCACAGGAGCCCCTTCAGCCTGCGCTGTTTGCTGGAAAAGCCTTTCCAGGCTGGGCACTGCATTGTCTCTCTCCCAGAGACCTGTGGCATTTAGCAAACGGCTGCGGCGGGGCTCGCAAGTGCCATACAGCAGGTGTTGGAGCACATATGGTTCATTTTCTTTTCAAACTGCCCATTTCCTTAATATCATCATTTTGGGTACAAAACTGCATTCTCGGGCTGTTTCAGATCTCATAGAGATGCTCTGTGGTCAATCCAGCAGGAAAATGTTGGAGCAGAGTGAACGACAACCTTTTAATACTGTGGGCAAGGTATGCCAGAGACACTGCAATGGTGGAGTCTAATTTGACTCTAGAAAGCCTTTAATTTGCCTCAAAAGCTATGGAAATTTCAGCTGTGTAAACAGTCACATCTAACAACTCTGAAAGGTATATTAGGCGTTATTTGTTCAGAGGTTTAAGCTTAATTTCTCATTGAGTTTGGCCACGTCTGCAAACGTGATGAAGTTCCTTTTATTTTGTTCATGAAGGATCCACTATGAAGTGACACTTCTGACCTGAATTTATTCGACTACTTTTTTTCCCCCAAATGTTTTTGGTTTGAAGTGTTTTCAAGCTGTTTACCACAAGAAATCTATATTTAAAATTATTTTTAAAAACCTGTTCATGTTCTTTGGCTGAACGAGAATAGATACTAAGACTATTACTGATTACCTGCATATAGTTAATTAAAGCTCTTTTCCAGTTGCTTAACCTATCCCCTTAGATATTCATAAAATGTGAATACAGGAAAGAATGTGTGCCTAATAAAATTAAAACTATTGACGTTCTGAGTTTATGAAAAGTATTTGAAGCCCTCTCTGGGCCAGGTGACTCTGTTTTCTGATGGAGCAGAAATTTCCAGGGGTAACAAAAAAGTGGAAAAGAGGAGCAGGGCTCAGAATAGCAGAGAGGAAAGAAAGGGGAAAACCTTGAGGGAAACAAGAGAATGGAAATAGAAATAGAGATAGAATAGAAATAGAGAGGGAAGGAAATTACACTGCCCTGCGCACAAAAGCAGAGCCGTGTGCTGAGCCTTGCAAGAGCCATCCTGATGATGCTGTGTTGGGGAGGGGATGATTGCTCAGCTCAGAGAAGGCACTGAGTCACAGAGCACTGACACCAACACATTTCCTGCAATTAGCACTCTGCATCCAATTTCCACTGGGTGAAAGAAAATACTGTAGCCCCCTCTTCTAAACAGCAAACAGTTTATTTGACAATAAGTAACTGTTTGCAGATAAAGCAACTGCAAAAGCAGAGTAACTGGTTTTAGTGCCTAGGGAGAATTATTGTTGTAACTTTCAAGAGCTGCTCATTAGGCTCGAAGTTTTCATCCTGTCCAGTCATTCTGAGTAATCCTTCTAAAAATTATTTACAGAGATCCAGGCTGGGGGAAAATAAAGATGTGAAGATGTATGTGGGGGCTTTTCAACTTATGCAGCTGGCTTGCTTTATAAAATGTCTCTTGAGAAGAGGTACACAAGTGTGACCTGCTCTGGCTCAGCTGGAGGCTCAAGGAGGGGAGCTGGGGCTCCAGGGTTGGTGCCCACCCATTCCTGTAGCCCCCAGACCTGAGGAACAGAAGTAGGGAGGCAGACAAGTCCACCATGCCCCAGGACACGTCCCAGCTCTGGAAAGATCCCACTTGCAGTGATGTCAGCTGCTAAAAAGCCCAGAGAATCAAAACTGCTTTCAAATGGTGTTTTTCCTGAACTCTGAATATTTTTCTGGTGGTTTATCTCTCAGGAGAGAGTGGCTGGGAAACGCTGTGGAAGAAGTTTGGCTCTTCCTTCCCTTTCAACGATCTTTGCACTTATACTTCCTCTGCTCATTTGCCAAGGATGTTAGATTCAGCTGGGCTGAAATACCAGCTCTACGAGTTCCCATCCCACGTGGACATAACGAGCTGCTTTACTGAAGGGGACAAAGATGGGGAGCTCTTGCTGGATTTCCTGACAGAAACACTTGACTTCGTTAAAAGTGCCCCTCCTGAACTAAAGCGTCAGGTACTAGAAGAGTTAAGAAAGCCTGGATGCAGTGAAATCAGAGATGGGAAGGTGTTTTTCAATAGCAGCATAGGTGCCATAGTGATTGAGCCATGAGTTAACCTCTTCTTCTTGATACATGAGTTAACAGCTGAGATGCATTTTTCCATCTTTTATGAATGGCTTTATTTACTTCAGCACTGCTAATAACTTTTGGAGCTTGTTAAGAAATCAGTATTAACATCTGTTGTTTTAAGCAAGCTTTAATACTTGATTAATTCTACACTCATCTATGAATGTGTAACTCCCTAGGCAGTAAATTGTGCTTTATCATACAGATGTTGTGTAATCAGCTATAACTCAGACCCATCCACTCAGGCACTGCAGAAACCTAACCATTTCCTAAGGAATAGTCCAGAACTATGTGGGGTTCCACCATCTTCGTTTTAAAACTCTCTACAGATTAAATAAGCAAATTGCAGTTTCTTGGTGCAGCTGGCAGGAGTGCAGGCTCAGAATGACCAACCATTGGGTGGACCTTTGGTGGGATTTCTTGAGCTTGGGACTTCAAGATCTCATACCTGCAGCAGCTGTGAAAGTGGCCTCACTGCTGCATGTTCAGTGGTTGCCTGCTCCTGCCTCTGCAGGCATCTCCATTTGATGGCACTGCTTCCCCTTTCTGCATTTTTATTTTATGATGACGTATCTGCAGAGCCATTGGGTGCCAGCTCCATGGTGGCACTACAAGAGGGAAGCAAGGGGAGATGGTTGAGGCACAGGGCTGGTACCAGCTGTCCTGGAGAGGTGGATTTCAGTGCTGAGCCCAGATGCAAAGTCTTTGGCAGGAATCAGCTGTGCAGTCACACAGACCTTTTTTAGTATTTTTACTTAACCACATGATGCTTCTGGTCCCAGACTTCCCCTATGGCAGCCATGAGTGGCCTGTGAGCTTTGTAACAAGGAAAATGTAAAAATAAACTGTAATATCAAAATGACTGGTTCCAGTTGGGATTTTTTTTGTTTGTTTGTTTTGCTTTGGGATTTTCTGGGGATTTTTTTTTGTTTTGTTTTGGTTTGGTTTTTTCATTTTTCAGTGGCATTGTGTCAGGTAAATCTGTTCACTGTGCAGGGCATTCAGCAAGAAGGGGTTTCACCTCCTCAGCCTCCTCTTCATGTGAGGCTGTTGTGGTTGATGCATTTGTTTTGCTAAATGATTTTATAGTTTTCAGAACTGTTTTCTCTCTACAAGGCACAATTCATAGTGGGATACAATAGAGTCACTTGAATGGATTTAACAGCCTGAATACTTGACTTATACCCTGAGACAGGTGTGATTTCTGCCTTTGAAATAATTTGATTCAGTATTGAAATGGTTTACTTAAGGTAATACTTTTGCTGCAAGGATTTATGCTTCATTTTTGCACGCACATTTCTGATACAATATAGATTATTAATGATTTGAAATTATTTCAAGAGATCATATTGGGTGTAATAGCTGTTTACATTTATATTAGGGCAAGTTATTTGAAACTCAAACTTCTCCTGGTGCTCAGATATTAATTCTGGTGGGTTTCAAAATGTTTCCATGATAGTCCTCTGTTGGACAGAACAAAATCTATTATACCACTTTATGCAGTTCTGTGCACAGGCTGCTCCATTAGAATATATAGAAATACCTCAGTGTATCTGTGAGCTGCTGTGGTCCTATGCCAGAGCAGGAAGGAAAGAAAATTTCTCATTAGAACAGATTTCTGCATGCATTTCTAATGGGAAACAAATTAAAGTTACATTTACTTTCGTGGCTCTTTTGGGCTGTCAGTGACCTTTTCTAAATGGTGCTTGCAAAGCAGGTGACTGCTGAATATTGCCACATCAACCCTGTCAGGGATGAGAGATCTCAGGGAGCCACAGAAATGCCAGAATGAAACTGAAAAACACCAGTCCAGAGACAAAACCTAGCAATAAGTTGTCCTTGCAGATCCTGCTGTTTTGTTGGCTATCAGGTTGTAAAAAAACCCAACAAAATGAGAGGAAAAGGGGTTTTGGCAGTTCTGGAGGAGGCTTATTCTGAAAATGTGGAAAGATGAGAAGCACGAGAGCTGACCTGGAGAGAACAGAGGAGGATTTGACCACGCACACAAGAAAATATTGAGTGTGAATGCACCAAGAGCTTCTTCCCCTGTTTGGGTTCTAAGGAGAATTTCATTTGAAATCGGGGGGAAAATACAGTGAACTCCCTTCTGTATCTTGCAACAGCTTGTCTTAAGGGGCTGGGGAAAAACTGAATCAGCAGAGCACCTTTAAGGGATAAATTAGCTTTAGTTTTAAATTTGTAACACACATTTTCAAGAAGCAAGTACGTTAAGTATTATTTAGAAGGAAATGAATGTGGGAAGCACAATTTTATGCTATTTTATCCTAAAAACTGAAGGACATTTTATAAATCTCTTAAACAACTTCCTAATAGAGTGGAGAACCACATTTTCATGTGAGAATCACCCTTAATTGTTCAGTGAGACACTGCTATTCCACAGCAGGGTTGGAAAGTACACTTTGTCCATGGACTGGGATTTGTACAGCAGTCTGTGCCAGGGCCTCATCATCCTTAGGAATTTTTTCTTAATCTCTAATCTAAACTGTCAGTTTGAGCCATTCCCTTTATGCTCTCACTAAAAAGCCTGTAAAAAGGTCAAACCCCGATTCTGTATTTCCCTGGCTTGCACCCCTAAAAAATTAATTTGTAGGCTTTCTACAGAGGTTCATTGAGAGCAATGGTATTAAACCAGCACAATACTTGTTGGATCAAGTGTGGCTTCAGTATACCTGTATTACAAATACACCAGAAATGATCCTGAAAGCTCTGAAGAGCTTTCAGGGTGCATGGGTGCCCCTTTCTGGCCAAATACATGTTTTAGATATGAAACGTGACCCCGGGTAAATGCAATCCTTTATACTGCATCTCTGTTTTTCTGGAAGATGGCTCTGAGCAGTGCTTGTTTTTAAATTGGGAGACTTTCCTTTCTCTTTTAATTTCATGAGCACATAAACCTGAACTGTACAGATTCTAATGCAGGTACAGGAGAAAAAAGCTGGAAGGAGCGAGAGAGGAGGAGGAGGAGGAGGAAGAGGAGGGAGTCTTTTGAAACAACAGGCAAACACCTGGGCCTGTGTCCCTCTGATAAGTGGTTCTGATGCTGTGTCAGGCTATGATTGCCCAAAGGAATTCCCGTGGGAGGTTTGCTGTGCAGGGAGGGAATAGCCTGGTGTCCATGAGTGAGGCAAGGCTTTGGAGCGATGCCTCAAAGGCTGGGGGGAGCCACAATGGGGGAGGAAAAGGCTGACCCCCTCCAAAGAGCCCAGGCTTCGTGCACGTGTCCCTCCACAACATACACATCTGCCAGCAGTTCCAGGGCTGTTACTTTAAATCATACATAGAAAAATATTCTCACTGCTCCGTTAATTACTACAGCAAATTGAACAAATGCACTCACAGCTCAGCTGCTGTCACCATTCCTGCATTGGGGTAATTCATGCTTGCAGCCCATGATAGGATTTTTAATGTCATTACACAGTAGGGCAAAGTCTTCATTTTTAATAAAAATACAAATGCTAAAATGAAATGGATTAATATCTAATTTTACATCTTCATTTACATGATGTGCAAAATTATCTTAAATATTTGTTATGGATGGAGTGGCTTTCCACCAATTTAGGCTTTTTTTTTTTTTTTCATACTGGAGAATGTTAACAGAAATTGTAGCATAAATCATTGCCTTGTAGAGTACCAGAAGGCGCATATAAAAACCCATATCTTTACTGCACATATTTCCCATTAACCATAATCTATTAGTAATTGAAGTTCATTACAAATTCTTGTAGACTTTATTGCTATCATGCTGCATGACATAGTGAACCTGGCTTGCATAACAAGAAGTCCTTGCTGGGAAATATCCTATTAACAATGACAGTGCATTTGTCATTGTGATAATAAATCCAAAGCTGCCTGTAGATTATAAATTATTGCGGCGCCATTTCCACTGTTGTAGTTTAAAAGTTTTGTCAGCACTTCCATTTTGCCCCTGCTTTACGGGCAGTTATAACTTGACCATAAAAATCTGCAGCGAGCTGAATCCCATCTTACAAGGTCTCACTCTCAGAGAGTGTTTCTTCCCCCAGTGAGATTCATATTTCATCCATATGAAAACCTTTGAGGCAGAAGCTGTGTTTGTGACAGATTTTTAGGTTCTGCATTTGCACAGATTTTAATTGGAAAGCCCGGGCCATTTGACAAGTAATTTGTCCATGATATTTCTAAAGATTGGGTTAGAATTAAAAAATTCAGCAAGACAAAAAGACGGGAGCTGGGCTGAGCTTAGTGTTCACTGGTTTAGCACCTGAAAGAGCTTCTGTCCTTATCTCCAGGTGCCAGAGACTTTGGGGAGCCATTGGGTAAACCCTTCTCTTCAAAGGAGAAACTGGAGGGAAATGATTCTCCCCATAGGCCTCACAAAGGTGTTTTGAGGATTAATTACTAACGCAGAAATTCAGGCATGCACTCAAGTCATCCTTCATCATGTCTGCGCAATTCTTTCAGCTCTATATAGGCTTTAAGTGTTATTAAAAGAAAATTGCTATAGAGTTGAACTTTAAGTGTTAATTATGACTCGAGATATAAATGACATCAGGTCAAATCTTTCACAATTTAACTCCCTAATTGACTTCAGCTCTCTGCACCGAGGGATATCTCTCTAGCTGAATGCATCTGTCTATCACATTTCTCAGGTGCCTATAGCAATGCATTTAATTAGCTGGACGCAACCATTATGCCTCAACAGCTCCTAAATAGTGCAGGATGAAGCCTTCATCTCCCTGAAATAATCAAGAAAATTTTACCTCTCAGCAGGCCAGTTTTTCACATCATCCTGCCATGCATGCTGTGTTTTGAAGTGTTGTTTCCAGGTGTGGATAACAGATTCTGAAGTAAATATGATAATTTTATTTTCACATCAATAATTTCCTTCATCTCACAATGCCCCAAATTTCTTTAGAATCTTCATATGCAGAATCACTTTTCTGCCTCGGTGTTAAGCGGTCTCCTGGGTGAAATCCAGCAGCTGTTGGATTGTCCACAGCGCCGTTTCCAGTGATTTATGGCAGGATGAGGAGGAGGAAGATGGCAGTCAAATGCTGAGGAGCAGAAAGCAATTTCCTGGGCTGGTACTGGGCAAGGGCACAGGCACTGACAAATCTCCAGCCAGCACTGCAGTCAGCTTCCCCTCTCCCTTGGCAGGAGAGTGGTGGGACGTTGGGCTGCACGTGGGGTTGGCTCAGGGTGAAGCCCTGGCACATCCAACACCTCACGCTGGTGGTGGCACCAAGGGTGTCTCCCTTGGATGGGCTTGGCGGCAGCTTTGCGTGGCAGTGTCCTGGTTCAAGACTGGTGAACAGCTCTGAAAAAAGACCAGAAAAAAAATTGTTACAAGGTATTTCAGATTTATTCCCCGATGTTGTGTGTTTTGTTTGTATTATCTGGGCAAAGAACACCAAAACCCAATGAAAACAGAATTTAAAAAATCAAGAACTCTTTGAAATCCCTAAACCTAAATAAACCATCCTTTCCCATTTTGAAATCTCTCAATCTAAAACATATCATAGTTTTCCACTCCAATGGAATAGAGGGACCTAATATTTTTGTGAGTCTTAATCCTATAAATATATTTTGATACTTTTATAACCATGATTTTACAGAGGTCACAGCGAGGTATCATTTATTTTGCTGAGGGTAAGTAGGCTATTTGCTAGCAGATATAATCTCTTTGTTTTCTTAAAAGAAAATGAAATGACAGTATTTGGAGGCTGTTTCAAGGATCCTGTGTGTTACAGTGGATCCTGGCGGAGATGAATTAGTGGCCAGTGAATAGGTGATCTTGCCAAAAATGAATAGCAATGCAATTTATCATACCCTTCTGTAATTTATCTCACAACCATGTATTAGATTAGATAAAGACAGAAAGACATGTGAGCTGGATGGACTGGACTAATACTGAAAACTTACACCTGCTTTTATTGAGGCTGACAGGAAGATTTCTGTTGCCTGCATTGCAATCAGGATTTGGCTTCACATTTTTAATTTGCCTTGAAGTATGATCTTGTCCAGCAACGAGAGAAAAGCTAACTCAACATTAAAGTTTGTTGATTGTGTCTGCTATTTCTTATTCAATAAAAATTTGTTCCCTCGTATATTTCACATTCAATCAATTAAAACGTGTAAATCTAAACAAAAACCTCTCAACACTCAGAAGCTTAAAAAGAAGAGTAATAAGCAGCTGTGAAACCGCTGCAAACACTCATTACATGCTACACCATTTTCAAGGTAACAAACCAATAGTTTATTTTGTCTCCTTCCAACAAAATCCATACTTCAAAATCCACTTTTCTTACCAAATCGGTCTGTCTGTAAGACAAACAGTCTGCAGCTGGGAGTGTTTACCTACAACAGCAGAAAGATGTGCTACACTGCCTTCAGATTCAGGAATATCACAGCTACCTTCTTTGGGCTCGTTGCGAGCCAGTGATTGATATCTGTTCTTTTGCATTGCTTTCCTCTCATATCTCTTTGTCCCGCTGCTATAATCGATCACAGATTTTTCCATCAGGCTTCATGTCAGATTAGGATAGTGAACATGACTGGCTTAGAACAAACTGCTTCAAAGTGCACCGAGGCAAGCCTGGGACTCGAACTGCTGTAAAAGCGATGGTTTCGGGCACGTCCATAAAGGCAGTGCAGCAGCAGGCAGTCAGAAATATGCTTCTCTGGCCAGGGTTTGGGATGGCTCCTCTCTGTGGAACCTGTTGCAGTCACATTTCCACTGTGGGGTGGGTGTTTTAAGTGAGGGGCAATGCCTGGCTCATCATTTCCTGATTCAGGCAGAAATCCCTTAGGAATCCACGGATGTACCTGCACACGTTTTCTACCTGAGGCTGGAGCTGCAAAGTCACAAGCAGCTTTTGTGTTTAGTGCTTTTTGTGTGCTATCAAGAACTGCAAGGAATGAAAGACCAACAACTTTCCCTGAATAGAAATAGATTTTAAGCCTTCACTGTGACCAGTCTTCCCAGGAGAACTAAAGTATCAGTTAAATATTACTTAAACAGTTCTTTGGGGGATTACTGCTTGTTTTTATAGTGCCTATCACTGTTGAGTCTTATCTTGGTGGGTGTTTTAGGTGCATCTGTTTTGTAAATAACAATTTTAATTTTACTGTGAAGAACAGAGCATTGTTCAGAGAAGAGAGCTGTAAGGACTTGGTTGAAATTTGGATCAGTGATCATGGATTAGTTTGCTGACAGCAGTTGCTCCATGGATGCTGTTGCTCAGACCTACAAATCCTGAAAGGGGAGATGATCCACGACAGCTGGGTGACCTCTGGGACTTCTCCTAGAAGAGGAACACATGTTAAACTTCTACCTGGGTCCAAGAGAAGATGAGGAGGGCATGTGCATGAGAAGTTTTTTGAGGAGGATCACACAGTGTCCAGTGCAGGACATCCCTGAACTGAAACAGGTGCAAAATTACTGAGGCAAATTATCCCAAATGCTTGCCCTGTACATATAAGATGCATAAGATAGTCACTGCTGGGTCCTACTCATGAAATTAGGAGAAATACTAAATAAATAATCATGACAGTCCAACCGTTTAGAGCTTGTTGTAGCCCACACTGGAACAGCCATCACTGGAGGTACTGTAAAAGACATTGTGACACAGAAGTGTTGTTATCCATTTGACACAGTAAACCCCTCTTTCCTAACAGTGACTGGCACCCAAGCCCAGGACCAGCATTAGGCCACTGAAAGCAGTGCTTGCACAGCCCACAGGAGCACGAACTCAACATCCTGCATTTAATCCCAGGGAAGACACAGGCAGTGGTGCATTAGTGTAATGCTCTTAAACAAATTCTGAATAAGAGGCTTTTTGCTCTAGGTGTATAAAAACAGGCACTCCTGGACTTTGCCCTGTGAGCACAGGTGCTAGGAGTGCCTGAAATTACAGCTTTCTGGAAAAAAAAACAAAAAGCCTGAGAAATCTTGAGAGTCAGCAGACACAGAATATTTCCATCAGGAGCTATTACTGGGACTGGGCTCTTTCCAGAAATATGTGAAGTGCTGCTCAGACGGATGTGCTGCCAGGGCAGAGGGCAAACTGTGAGATAAATACTCAGGTACTGATGGGATGCTGTAGTGCTGTGACAGGTAATGGCCTGGGGGATAAAAAAATAGCATTGAAAAAAAAAGTGCAACTAAAATTTTGTACTCTGCCAGAGACTGGGTTTTCAGCACAGACTCTGAGGTATTTCTGTGTCCTACAGGTCCTGGCTACTCTTCCTCTTGCCTTGCAGACGTTCTGAAGCTGTGCCTGAAGCAGCGCTTAAGGGAGAAACTGGGGTGTGCTGGAAGGCAAAGAATGATGGCCAAAGAAATCTGGAGTTTGTTACCTTGTAGGTGAACCTCAGGCCAAGCGGCTGATTTGACCCCTTCTCACAGCAGGAAGGGTTAACCCAGATTCCCGAGGGAAAGCTCATTCTGGGGTGATTTATGGAGACGGTACCACTGCCAGTGTGCAAGCAAGGGCTGCAGATGCCATGGCTTAGTGCTCAAATGGCTGATCCCTGTGTAAGGTCATTCATCACACATTGCTTGGGACTCCCAGGCCAATACATATAAAAGTCTGTCTCACAACAGGCACAGTATTTTCTGCTCCCATCTGCCCACAGCAACCCTTCCAACGTTGCTAATTACATCCCTGCACTTGATTATATCAGCTACAGCTCACCCCAGAGCCACAGCCATACTGGTGTGCCCCAAGTGGGGATTGTGTCAATAAACAAAAACAAATATATGATCTCCGCTTAAGAGCCAGTTTCAAAGCCCAGAATTTGGAAGCTCAATCTCTGGACAACCACACATTTGTGTTCCAAGACTGCTTTATCTGTTTCAATTTGCTTGCTGTAATTCAGTTTCTCATGGATAAGTGGCAGGATGCTCCCAGCAACAATTCATGGAGGGGATCATTTTATCTGCCGACAAGAAAAGAAAGAAACACACAGAGGAGACAAGAATTATGAGCTTGAGAGGGAACCACAGGAACAGCAAAGCTGATGCTGTGACTGGGCTGTGGTGCAGGAGAGGCTGAGAATTCCAGGACAGGTGGGAGAGGGAAAGTGGAACTCTCAGAGAAGAGTTTCCTCTCACTTGTTATGAAAAGCAATTAAAACAACCTAAAAATAAGAAGGTCTCTTCCTCTTCTTCCCCCACTCCAGTGCTTCCCAAAGCTTTTGCTGACCTAGACAGAGGCATGGGGATGTGTCTGGCCTAACATACAGCCAAAAATGGCTCTGTTTATTGACCAGGGACATGCTCTGAGGCAGCACTGGCAGCCCAAGCCCTTGGAGGAGCCCAGGAGCTCAGGCTGCAGCTGCTGCCAGCAAGGTGCCAGGAGCACTGAGGACAGTGAGCAGAGCTGCTCACACCCAGCCAGGGGAATCAGAGAGGGGTTAAATGACCAATTTTAGGACCTAAGTGTTTATTCTGGTCATGGAGGAGAGAGGGCCCCCTGTGCCTCAAGGGCCATGCAGCTGTGCTCACCCCAGCACTTGTCCCTTCTCCAAGGATGGGCAAGGCCACAGCAGCTGAGAGCTCCAAGAGTGCTGTGAGATGGCTGCTGGAGGATTTGTAGGCTCACAGCCACAGTGAGTTCTAGGAATGGCTGGGAGAACAGCAGACATTAAAAAAGAAGCTTAGAATGCCTGGAAAGGAAATTTGGTGAGTGCATGCCTTAAAAAAAAATCGGATTGTATCAACAGCATTAACATAAAAGGAGTAGGGAATAGGAAATTGTGTAATGGAGTTCTAATTATAAATCCTTTTGTTTTCCTAAAGAACATTAAAAAGCCATGATGTGACCAACGACTCAAGCCCAAAAAATACTTCCAATTTAATTTTTACACTCATTGGGTCGCCTTGTTAATTTACAGCTAGTGAAATAATAAACAAAGCTGATCTTCTCATTTGCATCTGATGTTATAGAAATGGTAATTTTTAAAAGGTTTCCCAGAATCAGTGCGAAGCTTTAATTTCTGCCATTAGCGTATTTAAGTCTAGCTTAAACAAGATTTCTTCCCTGAAACACACATTTTGTTAAAAGCTGTTTAGTGCCCATAACCATTCTGCTGCTCTCAAAATATGATGCCCTAGCAGGCCAGAGCTAACCTGTGCACATGAAATAAGTTTAATGCTGTGTTAAAAGAGTTTGGCCTCTGGAGCAGCCACTCCACTTAATAGCATGAATTCATATGCCTTCTATTTAGTTTTCATTTCACTTGCCCCATACAAGCAATGAATCCAGTTTAATTAAACGTTCTTTTAGACCGCAAAAAATGACACTGGTTTTTATTTTTAAAAAAATCTAGACGCCACAGGGCATCCTCAAGACACAAAATCCTAATAAAAAGAGGATGTAAGACGTACAGCTAATAACACAGAGCAAGTTTGACATTTGCAGGGTAATTTAGTGAACCAAGTGCTTCCTTACAGGCTTCACGCCGGAGCGCGGTGGCTGCAGTGCCATTTAATAGAAGATGAAGAGCCATGTTTATAATCATGCTAATAAACAGCTAATCTGAAAATTAGACTAGCATGTGGCAAAGGGCTGCTGTGCATGTGTAATAAATGCTGCTCAGTGCTGGGTGAAGGCTGCCAGCTGATGCTGGAATCCTGCTGCAGCATTAATCAGCAGCCTGGGGTGGCCAGGCAAGGCTCGGTCCCCTGCACCCTGTGAGTCCTCAGGCTGCACAACAGAAGTGCAAAAATGCACATTAACCCTAAATGATGATAATAAGGCCAGGAGAGGAGCACTGCAGATGCCCCTTACAGGACTTGAAACAGCTCTGAAGTCCTGACATTCAGGGGAATGGCTTTGAGCTCAACAAGTGCTCACTTCAGTGGGGATGCTTAATGTGAGGAGAGGCATTAAGCACTAGAGACCAAGCTGGATGGGGCACTGAGCAACCTGGTCCAGTGGGAAGTGTCCCTGCCCATGGCAGGGTTGGAATGAGATGATCTTGAAAGTTCCTTCCAACCCAAACCATTCTGTGACTGACCATGAATCCCCTTGCTACTTTATTTTTCTCTGATAGGGTAAATCTGATCTAACCCTGGCCAATAAGTAATTTTAATCCTCTTTTATTGAGGGCATCGTAAGGTAGAAGAGGTAAATGAGGTAGAAAGGGGTAGTAAATGCTTATTTTTCTCCTTTAGAAGAATCAAGATCTTTAATAAAGTAAGTATTAGGGCAATGAAGAAATAAACACTGGAAGCATTTTACTCATTACTAAAATGAAAATGCTTGCTAATATATGCAGTGCACCTGGAAATGCCCATTCAAGTAATTACAAAAGGGAAAAACACCGGGGAAACAGGCAAGCATGAAGACAATAGCCATTAGAAACAATATTAAATTAAGCACGCCTTTTGAGATCTACAAATTCACTGATTAAATTGTGCATTACAAACCCTGCCTTGACTTCACTCAGCTGGAGTCCTGGGGTGAACCTGCAACACAAGAAAACAGCCTCTTGCTTTGCACTGAGATCAAGTCAGGGCTGTTCCTAACTCTGTTTAGTCCTGGGGTTTACTTAAGACACAAAAAAACCCCCCTTTTTTTCCCCCAACCCCCAGATTCCAGCTAGCAGAAGGCATCACCACTCCCCTAGTCTGAGCAAAACAAGGGCAGAAAAAGAGCACTTCATGCCATGCAGCATTAAGCCTGGAATATGGCATAAAGCCCATCAAAATCAGCAGGAACCTTCTCATTGACTGAAAGGCCCTTGAGTGCAGCCACCCATGAGTGTTTGGGTGAATTTGGCTTGATCCAGGACAGGGAGCTCCATGTTTCCCCATGGAGCCCCTTCCCACTCACCTATAGGGCAGAACAGCTTGTTTTGGCAAAGGTGCCTTTCACACCCTTCACACCAGTGGGGCGGAGCCAGAGGCAGGGGAATTAACCCTCTGTGATTCCTGCCCCTAAGATATTCCTACACCTGGGACAGCCCACGGGGCAGCAGATGGGAGCCGTGGCTCTCTCAAGGCACTCACGACCACAGGGATGTTTGAGTGTTTGTGCAAATAAAGGATAGAATTGAGACCAAAATGTGACCTTCCTGGTGATAAAACTGTATCCTCTTACAGAGACATGAGAAATGAGTGAGGACAAGTTTATTAATACGTTTATTGGAGTGCAGGGTTGTTTATCACCATTTTCCTACTGCTGATGAGATTTCCAGGGCTAATGGAAACTCTCCCACTTTCTCCCGTTCTCTGAGAGATCTCCTAAAATTGATTGTGCAAGCCAGCAACCACTTCCAATTGATTTTGTGTCATTAAACATTAAAAACTGCATGCGGCTTTCATAGAGTTCTTTCTGCTGGAAAGTGGCCTATTGTCTACCAGCAATCCCAGTTTGCTGCTAAGACAATGGATTGTCTGGGAGGGGGATAAAATTGTATAGAAAACTCTTTTAAGATGATACTTTCTTGTAACAACACACACACACATAACCTGTTCTACTTCCTCTTCCAAAACCTTGTAGATAGGCAGTTGTTTCATTTTTCCAGCTTTTGGCTTTATTTAGATAAATTGGCTAAAGAAATATTTAGATTTACTGGCTAGATAAAGATAATTTCTGCTTCTATCCACCCAGCTCCCCCTTGCTTTTTTTGCTTTTTCTAGGCAACAAGGTGTGTCTGTTTTGTTTGCTTTTAGGTAATCTCCTAATACTCTTCCTCCCCTTTTCCCCTCAAAAATTCCCAGTGATCCAGAAGGAAGTAAAAAACTTGAGAAGCCTTCCAGGCCTTCCTGGATGGCAGAAGTTGAGGCTCCCTCCCTGTTCCTCAGTTCATTCCCTCCATCCAGAGGCAATCTACACGGTGCAGATGGAAATGTCCCTGTAGCTGCTGATGGGCAGTGGGAGGCTGTGAGCTCCTGTGCAGCTGCAGGCTGTGGGGCTCACACCTGGTGCTGATCACAGTCAGGGATCTCCAGAGATGCATTTTGGGAATCCAAATGTGTGTCAATGAGGCCTTTCCAAAACCCAGCCTGTGAGAAGTGAATTCAGGATGACTCTGTCCCTTTCATAACTCTGTGGCTTGAAGCTGACAGGAGAAAACTGGAGTCCCACAGACCCTTTTCCCTCCACAAACCCATTGAGGGCCCTGTACACGTCTCCCACACCTTTGCAACTCCCACTTCCATTAGCTGTACCCAAAACCCCACAGCACTGATGGGCTGCTGAGGGGACAAGGGGGAGATGACAAATCAGCCACCTGGAATGTTGCTGAGGGGACAATGGGGAGATGGCAAACAGCAGGAACAGCCACCTGGGATGTAGTTTTGCTCAGATGTCCTGGCCACAAATGGAAAAGCACTCTGAGTGAGGGACAAAGCCTTGGTCCTGCAGGGAGCACATTCAAGAGGACAGCTTTTGTGTACCATTTCTGGCTTGGTAATTAAGGCTGGGATAACCCAAAAAGTGACAGATAACATATTAAACACCTTCTGTGTCTTAGGAAGCACAAACTAGGTGTCACAAATGGAGACTCATATGGCCCAGCTGCCTCAGGCCATATGTTCGCCCTGCTCCTCGCTGTGCCACGTTCGGAGGCGCAGCAGGGTGGCAGTCAGGATGCTGGCCTGGGCCAGGAATGGTGGCACATGTGAGGGTGACAAAGGTGCTGGTGATACAGAGCCCTGCTCCACGTGCTCTCTCTGTTAGGGTTTGTGGATTTGGTTCAGCTACTCAATTTGTGGGATGTAGAGCAGCCAAAATAATTCTAAGCGAAATAAAGAGCTAAGAGCAGATGAAAATAGAGCTAATAATACAGTCATTAGGAAGGGAGCCAAGGCACAAATTGCAGTGTTGAGTGTGAAAGGAGAAGTCAGGGGAGGGAAAGGACTGTACATACCCTACGCTGCTCAGGGGACACAAACATGTCCCCAAAAGCAGCAAAGGGACAGCAAGAGGCTGTGTGGCCAGACCTGTTGTCTTGGCACAGGACAGCATCCCAGAAGGACAGTCCTCAAGTGCACGTTGTTCATGGCCCTGCTTTTTGGGCAAGAGCCCATCAAGGTACAGTAGCAGACAGGGCAGGAATGTCACACCACAGATTTGTGTCACCTGGAAGATGGGACAAACACCCTGCTCTTACAGAGGTGCAGGACACACCTGTGAGGGGATAATTTGCTGACATGAACATGGATCAAAACTGAGCTGTAGCCAGATGTTTCAAAATACCAAACTGACAGCCCAGAAAAGTCAGGGTGGTGATGAAAAATAACCCCCAGTCCTTGGATGGGCATTGATAACTGCACGTGGGGCGTGGGACTGGTTTGTCCTGCCTTGTGGAGGTGACAGTGCTGCAAACAGAGCTTTGTGTGGCAAGCTTTGTAAGGCAGGCACAACAGCAGAGGTGGACAGCAGCAGCAGCAGTCAGGGATATTTTACTGCCATCTGCTTGATAGCCAGTGTTTCTGATCCATCCAAGGTCAGCCAGCGTATTTTGCCCTCAGGTAAAAGTTGATGATAATGCAGCCTCTTGACTGGCCTTTCATGGCACCTATTTAAAGCTGCTCAAAGAGCCTGGGCTACTGCATGTCCTTAAGCAGAAAACTTCAAGTGCCTTCTTGTGCCAAGTGCTCTTCAGTTTAGACCAATCTTCAACTTGAAATGGGAGGAAAGTCCTTCCAAAGAGTAACAAGAGGGTGATTAAATATACACTTCATGGATTTGTAGAATGGTTTGGGTTCAAAGGTACCATAAAGATCATTCAGCTCCAATGCCTCTGCCATGGGCAGGGACACCTTCTGTCTTGGGTTGCAGTGCAGGATGTGGCCAGGGGTGTGCGTTCTGTCACCATCTGTCGAGCCCAGGAGGGGCAGTGTTCTTATCTCTCCCATCACCCATCCATGTTCAGGAAGATCTTCTGTTAATGGGCCATCAAGTGACTGATAAAGTTACACCATCCCATTGGGAAATGCTCCACCCAGGGGAGAAGCCATAATAAAAACTGGGATTCAGAATGTCACAAGTAGCCTTTTTCTCCACTGGATCCCCAGAAGAAGACCAGGCCCTTCTACACCACCATTAGACTTTCAAAAGAAATCTGCACTCTTCTAGAGGATCACTGCTTCAACAGAATCACATCTGTCACTGCAGGAGGGCTGCAGCCACCATTTAATCAGACTGCTGCCAACACCCTGACCAACAGGGTGTATTCTGACTCTGTTGGTGTTTGTTTTGTACTACTGCATTTTATTTTAATTTTCCTATTAATTTGTAGGGTTTTTTGTTTGTTTGTTTGTTTGTTTGGGGTTTTTTTGGGTTTTCTTTGTTTTGTTTGTTTTTTCCTTACTAGTAAAGAACTGTTACTCCTATCCTCATATCTTTGCCCGAGAGCCTCTTAATTTCAAAATTATATTTATTAGGAGGGAGTGAGTTTACATTTTCCATTCCAAAGGAAGCTCCTGCCTTCCTTAGCCGACACTTTTAAAACCAAGACATATTCCACTAGGCCAGGACATAAGAACTCCTGTCCAACCCAGCCTTGGACACTTCCAGGGATGGGGAATCCACAGCTTCTCAAGACAACCTGTGCCAGGGCTTCACCAGCCTCATGGGGAAGGATTTATTAATAATATCTAATTTAACCCGGCACTCTATCAGTTTAAAGTCCTTGCTTGTAACATCTTTCTGCCCAAGATGATCAAGTCAATTCTCATTTAAATGAGCATTTCTGCTAAAATAAAAATGCTCTGCAGCAAACAGTGCAAGTCCACACTTCTGAAGTATTGACTATAATGATTTCTCTCCACTCTTCTTGCCATCAGCTTTCTCTGATGGCTCCCATCCAGTCTGTTGCATTCTTAAAATGAGAAAAAAAATTTCCCAATTTCTTAATCACTTGTAGTGAAATGGTAGTGATTTCCCTCAATATCTCTCTATGCCTCTAGGGAAATATAGTCTAGGTCAATTTCTGGCATCTCTCTTTCCTAATCCCCTATGTACACCAAGGCAGAGGGTTTATTTAGTGGTGTGGAAATGTCCATGACTTCAATAATTTTTGCTCTGTTGTCTCACTGCTGGAGGAAAAATGTTAAAGGATTTTTTTTGTTGATTTTTTGTTGTTGTTTTGGTTTTTAAAAAAATAAACTATGAACCTAAAACAAACTTTTTACTAAAAAGTTTTTGCTTACAAGTAACACTTCAACTGCAGTAACAGAATGGAAATTGAGACATATTCACACTCCTTTGATTTTCTTTGTTCTCTTGAAGGATTTCGATGTATGTCATGAATATTCCTGTTTAGCTGGAGTGCTTGTGACCTCTGCCAGAAGTTTCTTTGCAAAAATTTTGGCTAGAGAAATAATTTTCTCCTCATAATACAGGTGAGGGACCAAGATGCAAAGACTTGGACCAGATTTCAAAAATTGTTCTAAGTCTCTAAACCTGAGGGCAAAAGCTAAATGGCAGTTCAGGAGCTCACACTGTGTGAAACCAAGAGGAGTTAGTGATGATTTTTTCCTCTTTCAGTCCTTGAATGTCTCCAGACTGTGTCCCTCAGAACGTGATTGGGTTCACCCATGAAGCCTGTGCGAGCTGAACTTGCATGTCCAGCTCTGGCCCAAAGTGAGGACTGAGTCCACGTCCAGTGATGATGCAAACAGGAGCAAACATAGAGCAGCACATGCAGAAAAGCACAGAAGAGTGCTGAGGGTAGTGGAACAGATCTTGTGAGGTTGCTGTCTGTGTCACACTGTTTTCCCAGACAGGCGTGGTCCCTCTTTGACAGGGTGGCAAAAATGGCTCTCCTACATAAATGTTCCAGATGAGCCGAGTCAGAGGTTCCCTCTTTCCTCTTCATTCATTTTACAATGCAAAGCAGAAGATACCTATGCCAAAGCATTTCATTTCTTCCAGTTTTATTGCCAGCCTTCAGGCTGCCTCATTTTGGACCTGCTGCAATCCAATCTGCTCTTGCTAATACTTCAAATATAATATTTATAACAGCCCAGGTTGAACCAAAGGCTACTTGCACTGACAGATGTCACAAGCTATAGCTCTCCTTTCCATTTTATTGTTTGGTAGCTTCTGGCAAAGAGGGAGAGGATCTGGTAATGAAATGCTCCTTCTCTGCTTCAAACTCGCAAGAACATTTTGCTGTGCTGCCTATTATTCATGGGGGAGTAATCAAGTGGTAGCTGTTTGGTTATCAATGTGTTATGCAAGGGAAGTTTACATGACAGCCGAGGATAAGATATATTTCTGATTTAATTGTCGAGCTGCAAGCCCATATGAAGTTTTATACTTGTGGTTTTGGGAATGTGGGCAATCGTGCAATGCCATGGACAGAAGGACCCTATTCTGTAACAGTGGAGTAAAATAATTTCTCTGTAACTAAAGATAATGAATTCTGCAGAACTATAAATAGGCGTGGAGCTGTTTTGCAGATAAAGCATCTCTGTTGTACTTTGTTACAACAGAGCAATGGGGAAAATTCTGCAGGGAACAATCTTCTCCTGGCAGATGGCTGGACCAGGAGACCTGCTCAATATTTTCCATGTCTAGTTTTCATGATTTATACAACATCATCCCTTGGAAAAGCAATTCAGAGAGGATATTATGATTCCATGATAATTCACTGTACTTGAGAGAACAGAAAAATGCCTATATAAATACGTGTATACCCTATGGTTGGAGTTAAGAGATTTTTTCAAGTCCTGCTTCAGTTTTTTAACTTTCTTGGCTAGAACCACATGGAGATTTTTGTTAGCTGGCTGACTAAGCAAATTTCATGGGAAAAAAATTTCCATGGGAATAATAGTGATTTTGGGGGGAGAGTTCAGAGAATGGTCAGAGGGGAAGAAGAGGGGAGAGAAGACAATCAGGCCCTGCACTGTGCAAGCTCAATCTCTGGGAGGTACCAGATTGAAGATTCAGCACCTCCTACCCTAGACTTGTGTCATAGCCACTAGAGCATTTGTACCTCTCTCTGAGGAAGAAGGACGTGTTTTCACATAGTCAGAGAATAGGAAAGGTGATGAACAGTGAAAAAATCTGTTGGAAGGGAAATAGCTTTCCTCCAATCTCTGTTCAAGTGCTTCATGGGGGACAGTCCTTCTTTTGGTCTTCATTAGAAAGAAAAGTGTGAATCAAGGGAGAAAGTATGATGCCAGGGGAGGAAAAGGCTTCAGGGCAAATTTTTTGCCCAGTGCAACTCATTTTAATGTTGCTGGCAGTGGGAGAGTTTTGCATTGCTCTGTTATGAGTTGTCACTTCACGTTGCGGAGCTGTGGGACACAGCTGTTGTCCAAGAGCAGCATTTTCCAGAAGTGAAGAAGGAAATTGCCACGTTCATTAGGACATCAAAGACCAGACATAAAAATATTTCAGATCAAGGAATTGTTGTCAGGCCAATCTGGGACGACACAAAAATATACAGACCAAAGAGCCCATGATGGCAAATGGCTGGAGACAGATGATTTTGAAATTAGCAATTAGCTTCAAATCAAACCAGCAATTCACTTAAAACCAGATAAGCAGAGGAAAATTAAGTCAGTAAATATAGAAACACCGTGAAGAAAAACAAAAAGATACCGACTTCACTTATGTTTACAGCTGCACTCTGTCCCCCAACTTTTATTTTTCTGTACAAGAACAGTGTGGAAACAAGGGTCAGAGCTTTCCAACAGCCATGCACAAGCAGAGTGCAGAAATCTGACTATTTGTTTGGTTTAGTTTATCTAGATGTACATCCATGGCTACAGCACAGCATCCGCTGACAACTCCTACTTCATGCTTTTGCTCTTTCCTGCAAAGGAGCTGAACTCCTCTAAATACACAATTTTTTTTAAAGGCAAAACACCCTGAAAGCTGGATGCCCTCATCTTGTGCAGATTTAATCTTAAATCCACCAAAAAATTTTAAAAGGTATTCTGAATGCAAAGCAAATAGCAATTACCCTGACAACTTCCCTATTTCAGCAATGGACTACTGCTGTATTTTCTCTTGAGAAGGAAATGGTTTTCACTTAATCCATGGTGAGAGGAGGACACAAATCCCAGAATTTCATTGCCTGGAGGAATCCCCACAGCACACACATTTGGGCGTGAATTTAGTCCTCTGCTGGAAACAAGCCTGAACTTATTCTTGCTGCTCTTGGACACAGCTGGCCAGGACAATTCACATTGCCTGGAAACCAGGAAGCAGAGTTCACATCCAACTGATTTTGCTCAACTATTTTCTAAAAAGCCCCAGCCTCAGCAGTCCTCAAGAGGTCTCTCCCACTCCTTTAATTTCTTAATACATGTAAAACCAAATAGAAGAAAAACAGAGCAGAAGGTTCATTCAGTTAAGCTCTAGATTGACTTCATCCAACTTAATGCTTTTTAATCACTCTTTGAACAAAAGATTTAGTCCTCATAATCCTCCTTTTGCTCAATTTGCTGCTCCTTACTTCATGAAATCTACTATTTGTTTGGTTCCTCTGATTCCCTCCCCTTAAAAGAATCTGTGGGAGAAAAAGAGGGGCTAATATCACAGGGAAAATGACTTTCAGGAATGAAATAAACCACAAATAACAGCTTTTCTTTTGTGGCACTTCATTGGATGGGTGCATACAAGAAGTCATGGAGCCCTTTCCACAGGGTAACCTCCTGGGCTGCTTACCGAAACTTCTCATCAATCTCCAGGAGTATGAGTGCAATTAGACCTGCTAATGTCAAAGCTAATGCAGCCCTTTCTTGGGAGGACTGAGATTTAATTTTAGATTTACAGGCATTTGCAAAGAAATTCCTGTTGTGGCCTCTGCTCCTTAGCAGTGTCCAGCAACGTGACTGCCACTCACTTTCCCTAATATCTCCCAAGTATTTTTGCCTACATTTATTTTGACTGGACTGTGATAGAAATTGCCAAACCCTGCCAGCGTGGTGGGCTGGGCTGCCCCAGTTTTGGTGCCTCTCAGAGGCCCTGAGTCTCCCTGCAGGAGCCCCTGGTGCTGTGGGTGTCTGGCTTTCACCAGCTCTTCCCTTGCAGCAAAGAATAATTATGCCCTGACAAATAAGTCAGTCTTTCCTTTCCAAACATTTATCTCTGATTCATTGGGCCTTCAGGTCTGCTTAGGAGAAAGTAATTCAACCTCAGGATTTCAGCTGTGAAGAAATACACTTATGTGGGCAGGAGGAGAGCCAGACCCACAAATCACTGTCACCCAAATCCTGTTCTACCCTGGATTTCAACTGGTGCATTTTGAACAAAATCCTCAAGAACTTTTTGCAAAGCCCAAAGATATCTGTGCTCACACCTTTCCTCATTTTCACAGTATCTATCCCAGGTGTGCTATAGACTTTCTTATGTTAGAGCATTTGCAAAATAAAAAAATTAAAGGCATGTTATCCTTCTTACAGTCTGTAAAGCTAAAAATGTATCTCATCTTCCATGACTTCCTCATTTAAAATAAATCAATTAAATATCACTTTTAAGATATCATAAACTATTATATACTTGAAAATATTTATTCTCCAAGTTGATCACAAATAAATATGTGCAAATTAGTCTAAAGTGCTGGATTTTGTCTTTCAATTAGACAATTGCAGTGCAAGTTATTAAGAAAAATTATTGCTCTGTTTCCTACCATTCCATTAGCTCAGCCAGATGTGATCAAATATACCTAACACATAAGATATCTTCAAATTTCTCCTGCCATCATTTTCTTTTTATGAGAAATGAAGAATATGCCCTTAAACCAGGTGAAGGAGAATAGACTCCTAGACATGAACTGTATCTGGATTGTTTTGGAAAACTGGAACATGATTTCCTCTGAATAACAGACAGAGCCCCAGGCACTTTATATGTTCAAAAATTAAACTTACAACTGGCATACATCTGGCAGTGATCCTGTACACGAAATCCATTTGGTTGGCCAGATGGCCTGAGACTTGCAGCTTTTTAATCTCACGCACAAAGCACTTTAGGCTGGAAAAAACAATAAATACAACATAATGCAGCATTGTGACAAAAACCCCCTTTTATTGGTTTTCCAGCTATAGGTATGGAAAATTATGGGCAAAGAAAATAGTATTTTCCCACTTCAACTTCCTAAAATGGGCTATATCCTGTGACTGCACCCTTTTCTCCTCCATTTCTTATATCTAACTGATTCTCACTGAAGGGTGAATGATTCTTTAGGTACAAGCTTGGATGCTGGAGGCAGAGGATGGCATGATTTTCCACAACTCTTCTTTGATGGGCAAGAGCAGGACTGCAGGATCCTAATATCTCTTTTACTTCTGCACTCTTTGGGGCAAAAATCCTACATTGCCCTTCTGCACTAAAAACAGAGACAGCTTTGAAAAGTGCATTTTTCTACTCTCAGTATCTTCAAGCAGCCAGGGGCCAGAAAAAACAAACACTCCATTTCCTTTGCTCTGAATGCACATTTCTTTTTCTCAAATACCTTTCTGTATATTAGTGGGGAAAAACCTTTCCTCTCACTGACTTCTACAGGAGTCGCAGTCCTTCCCCTGCATTCGACTGATCAGTTCCTGTGCCATTATCTGCTTTTTAATCCACATTCTATTAAAATCAATGCGAACCTCCCACTGAATTCGTGGCTCTGTGAACAGCCATCCACTAAGGCAGCGAGATATGACCACAAACTTCCACCTGCCCCAGCCCACCATGGATGGAGTGGCACCAGGAGGGGAGCAGCTCGCTGTGAGTTTGTGTTCGGTGCTTTGGTGCTCTCTGCAGCACAGCAGAAGTGTTTGCACAGCTGTGAGAAGCTCAGCCCTCCGGTGTCCCAGCCGTTCCTGAACTAAAGCTGCACGTTACCCTCGCTCACCCCCTCCTATCCCTTCTCACCCTCTCTTGGAAAGGGTAATGGACCATCCTTGGCTCAGACTGCTGTTATTCACCATGCAGCTAATTCGCTCAGCATAGCAGGGTTTAGGACACACAGATGACTTCACTCACTGGCTCGTTTCATCTTTCCAATGATGCCTTTCTTGCTGGCAGCTTCAAAGGCATCTTAGTGGATAAACTGCCTGACCTACTAAAAGAAGTACAAAGAGAATCCCCTTCTCAATTAATTCTTGTGCTCCAAATTCATACTCAGATTTGTTTCTGAGCAGCTTTCATTTCTGTTAATCAGCTACGACAGTTTTAGCTCCCTTGAGTTGTTGCTTGGCTGCAGAGCTCCTCCTGTACTGTAATTTTCCCAATTGTTTTAGGAAATGCTGCTGCTGAGATGGCAGAGGCCTGGATCTCAGCTGAACAGAATCGATACCTCCACCACAGGAAACTATTTCAAAACCATTAAAGTTAAAGCAAGCAGATTTATGCCACCTGAGGCTTCTGTCCCTAAAAGTTACAGAGATGGCACATATGTGCTTATTGCCTAAAGACCTGGTCCAAATGCTGCTCTGCACTCTTTAATTCCATAAACACATCTAACTGAGGGAAGATTGCTCTACACACCCGGGATCCTACAGTAAATTTGTGCTTCAAGGCAAGTAGGTGGATATAACGAGAGATGTTCCCAGCATACATGGAAAATAAGCACTGTCTCTGCTGTCCTACAGACAAGAAAGTGGAAGCTTGGGAAAAGTTCATCCAAGGCTCTGAGGAGGGTTCAAAGAGGGGCTGGGAGGAGAGGTCAGTGATGTTCACCTCTCACCTCTGTGCTCTCTGCCCTGGGCACTGGGCTGTGCTGGTGCTCCCAAGGGATAAAAAGGAAGATGTGTGGTTCAGAGTCAAGACTGGAGGATTTGTAACAAAA